>CM060677.1:32409000-33009000 GCA_030686995.1 Artemisia argyi | reverse complement strand
AAGTTGCCCACCAAGGAAGAACGGGAATACCATAAGGATTTATTCGATAGTCCCGAGAGACCATATATCCTTGGCACACCCCTTATCAAAATGGGAGACCCCTCTAACATTAACATACCATGCAATATCGGGCACAAGCATATAAGGAAAGCTTACATCGACCCAAGATCCCCCGTGAACATCATGACTAGGACTTATTACAATTGGGTAATGAGAAAGCAACTTAATTTTAGGATGATGCCCAATACGAATCTGATAAGTAATTTTGTAGGAAGTGTGAAGGGATTGCATGTGATTATAGGCAATCTCACTTATGAGCTCGATTTTATGAGAGTAGAAGACACTTGTCCGGTGATAGATGCTTGCCTAAGCCAAATAATATTTGGAAAACCATTTGTTGAGGCCACTAGGATGAGTTATGATCCGACTTTAGGGATAGTTAGATTCAAGGAAGAGAATGATGAGGTTGCCTATCAAATGCCTTACAAAATTGAGCAATACCGGCTTCTCTCTAATTTCGAAAAAGAACACAAGTAAGTGGCTTATTATAGGAATGAGGAGGATAGACGTAGAGGAGTAGAGTTGATGCGTGGGAATCGCAACAGGCTTTACCTCTCGAGGGATCTCGAGAAGCTTACAACCCCCACCAGGCAGTGTACCTGATCGTTGTAGTATAGTATAGTGACAAGTACCGGGGGATTGATCGTTCAGCTTAGGAATAGTGTCGCTAGGATTAGAAAACCTAATTACTAGTTCTAAAGGTGAGAGATGATTATTTTTTTGTTTTTATATTTTTTAGAAAGCAAATAAAATCTCGGGTTTTGGAAGAGTGGGCGGAATTAGTTGCTATTCAACTAACCCAAAACTAATATGTAATCAAAATAAAATACTGAAAATGAAAATAAACTAATTATACTAAAGTTGTGAGCAGTAATTGGAGAAAATGTGTTTACTTAGATTTCACTACTCCCTAGATATCTTTTACACGTTAATTACTTGTTATAATTGTATGGATGACGGATTGTATTCCTTAATACCATTCATGGGGTGGCATACATAACTCCCCAATTCTATGAGCTCTTATCTCCTCCTACACCATGACCCAGCACAACTATAGGGATTGTAAACAGTGGCTCATGCATTAAATACAACCAATAAAGACCTAGTATGCCTCGGTTCATATTTCTTAAGACGTTCAAGCATGTTACCATTTGGAGATCTGCCAGTTTTCTTAAGCCTAACATATAAAATCATTCATCCAAGACAAGAATAAACAAGTAATCAACACATAATCAACATCTAGGTTTCATTAGATCTAAGCAAACACAAAAGAGATCTAGCCTAGCATAATGGAATTGAGACAAGAACAAGATATAGACAACCAACACATAGACATATTGATTGAATTAGAAGAACACTTATCTCAATTACAATGCAAGGTCTCAAGGGTTTGGAACCCTTGAAAAACCTGTAAAAGTTGCACCAAATTCGTCTTTAGGGTTTCACCAAAACATCTCTTTTTTTAATGTGAAAAACTAGAAAACTATATATAGGAAAACAAGGGTGACGGCGTCAAGAGCAAGGGTGTGACGCCGTCATCTCGCCGCCAAATACTTCCTCGGACGGCCTTGATCAACTTATGACGGCCTATGTGACGCCGTCATCAACCACGGTATTTTATTCTTGGGACTTTGACGCCATCAAGAGCAACTCTTGACGCCTTCATGCACTGTTCCTAGCATAGAAATTTGAGACTTTGCCGTTTTCTTCACTTTTATGCTCCAAAAACGTCCGAAACGGCTCCTTTTCCAGAATTCACTCTCCAAGTACCTAAAATCACAAAAGGAACGATTTAGGGCAATATTTGATCAAATAAAGTCGGATTCGGGCTTAAATGACCCCCTAAAAACGGATCATTTTTCGCCTCATCATATACCCTTACACTTGAGATTTGCTTGTCCTCAAGCAAATGCGCTTTTATTCTACTCAAAAGACAAGTTAGGGGTCATTTAACACTAATATAAAAGTAATTACAACAAATAATCGTTCCACTAAAGACCAATAGACAAGCACGGAGGTCATACACAAGCACCTCACAAATAGTGTTTAGATACTCACATCTCTCGGGTGTAATAAAGTAATATAACATTATGGAAATGGAAGATATCTCTCACTACCTGTCATAGCAAAATAGATTACCATAGGCTTGGGAAAGGATCAAACCTCCACCACATGGCGTAAGCACCTAGGATAAACTATCAAAGAGGTCTTTTAAAGGGTTGTAACGTTAGGTATAGGGATATGAATTACACGGTTTTGTTGGATAAAGGAAGTTTTACTGGCGGCGAGTTAACAATCTTGGTTAATTACATGTACAAGATGGCGTTGCTAAGCCAAGACTAGACTCGACTTAAGCTAATGAATGAAAAATAACAAAAACATAAAATGAACATAAAATGAAAAGGGATGGTAGTCCGTATGTTTTTTTCTCTTTTTCTTTTTTCTCTTTTTTTTTTTTTTCTTTCTCTTTATTTTTTTTCGATTTTTTTTTTTTTTTTTTTTTTTTTTTTTTTTTTTTACACATACACTCTTACCCTACCATCCAAAATAATACATCATAGGGGATGAGAGTTCCCCTTACACTTGAATCTTTACATACTTTACATTAAACTAATCTAATGACTCGAATTAAGAAAATCAAAACACTTGGAGCACTTTTAAGATTAACGTACATATGGGGGTAATAAATGATGTTCTTCCCCATTACTCTATAAAATAAGTACTTACCCATGAGTCCCAATCGTCCCAAAACAATATGTACAAGGATATGACTCGACTTAGCAACCATGTAATCAATTAGAAAGTTAACTTAGGGTTTAACAAATAACAATAATGCACTAAAAATGAGCGCATACACGGAAGGCTAAGGCGATTTGGGTGTACATTTAAGTGGGGTGTAACATATTCTTCCTTTAAGTAAGATGCTTAAAGTTAGAAACGAAAAGATAAGCTCGGAGGGGTGTACTAGGGGTTTCGTGTACTAAAAATGAGTACAACGCTAAGGGTGTGGGAAAAATTAGTTGACTTAACTAGCCAAGTAATATGACTTAAATGGTCAAGTAATTATAATATGGGTTTAACACAAGGGTGATCCTAATGCCTCTTATCATGTAGTAAATCCTACCACACGAATGTAGTCTCACTAGCGGTCTCGGGATGCATCACTAACGCAAGTTCTAGAATCTAAATGCTACCGGTACACTCATAAGCACTAATAGTAAATGCTTTTCCTATCAAATCTAAAGGCGAACCTCACAATTTTGGGTGGAAAATTTTTCTGAATATACGGTTATGTGCTAGTCATACAATCTCCTATCCATGAGACGCTTGCTATGGCTAAAGTTTCACTCCTAAATGTTGTAAAAAAAATTAAATTTGGCGCTAAAATTGCACTAACAAGTATTTCTCATAGTTTTATTACACATCTACCATTAGACAAAACAAACTCAAGCGAAAGTGCATATGTAAGGTATCATCTTTTTACCCTCCCCTTACACTTAAGATGAACATTGTCCCCAATGTTCAAGTAAAGAATGTAAAAGTGAAAAAGTAAAGAGAATGAAGTCAAATACTCCCCTGATTCGCTCGGTATGGATTATAGGTTGGCCAGGTTAAATCTTCCTCCAAGAAAATGAACAATCAAAGCTTCCCTTCCAGAATATAAATTATCTCCTTGTCATACATAACCTGTAAATCCTGACAACAATAGACAAGACAACCTCGCGTAAAATCGGCGGCATCCTATATAAGTTACTAAATCCTAGAAAACAAAGTAAGATATAATGCTTGTGGAATGAAGTTTGCAGATTTCATGGAGATTATAAAACTTAATAATTCACAAAAACCATAAGACTCCGTTAGAAAAACAAAACCGGTAAAATTTCCAGATTTTAACTCCTGACGCCGTCAAGAGTGAAACTCTGACGCCGTCAGAATGGACCTGCAGAAATTCTTATGTTAAGTTTCCGGAAAATTTCTGGAAAAACTTGGTTCTACTTCCTGGAAAATCCTGCAAAACTTCATTATGACTCAATACAAGCATTTGACTCTAACAAATACGAATATACATGCTCATTTAATATTGTGGAGAATCATGATCGGTTTGTTTCTTGAAAACATATTTGGGGTTTCCCCTTACACTTATCTTTTGCAAAAAAATACTTTTAGGTTGGAGTTAAGACTAGGCCAAAACAACATAGTAAAGTATTTCCACATTTTAATTGAGAAACATGATCAACCAACAATAAAAATAAAACATGCATACGGAAGCAAATAACAATCAAACAAATAAAATCACACAAAACATGGGTTGCCTCCCAAGAAGCGCTTTTCTTTATTTACGAGTCTTGTAGCTAGACTCAAGGTCATGGGTCACTACGTGATCTCATCATTGGTTCCACTCTCTAGGTCGTCTTCTAAACCAGTTTTGTATTCCGGGACCTAGTTGCAAGCACTCTTTGTAGAAACCAAGCATCCTATTTCTAACATACTCTACTCCTCTACGTCTATCCTCCTCATTCCTATAATAAGCCGCTTGCTTATGTTCCTTTTCGAAATTAGAGAGAAGGCGGTATTGTTCGATCTTGTAGGGCATTTGATAAGCAACCTCATCATTCTCTTTCTTGAACCTAACTACCCCTAAAGTCGGATCATAACTCATCCTAGTGGCCTTAACAAATGGTTTTCCGAATATTATTTGGCTTAGGCAAGCATCTATCACCGAACGAGTGTCTTCCATTATCATAAAATCAATCTCATAGGTGAGATTCCCTATAATCACATGTAATCCCTTCACTCTTCCTACAAAATTACTTATCTAATTTTTACCGGGCATCATCCTAAAATTGAGTTGCTTCTTCATCACCCAATTGTAAAAAGTCCTAGTCATGATGTTTACGGGGGATCTAGGGTCTATGTAAGCTTTCCATACATGCATGTGCCCGATATTGCATGGGATGTTAATGTTAGAGGGGTCTCCCATTTTGATAAGGGGGTCACCAAAGATATATGTTCTCTCGGGACTATCGAATAAATCTTTATGGTATTCCCGTTCTTCCTTGGTTGGCAACTTATCAAAGTATTCTTCTCTAGGCTCTACCTCCTCTAATTCCTCATCCTTATTAGCCTCAACTTCCCTATTCTCATCCTTACTATCGGCTTCTACTCTAACTTCATCCTTGTCACTCTCATCTATCTCCTTATCTATCGGCTTAATGGTGACAACATTGACAAAGTGGACATGTTTGGATGATGAGGGGTCCTTACTATTGATGTCCCTAGTGTCCTTCCTAGGTGCGATTAATGCTTGGTTATTGAGGGCTTTCAACAAGTTGTCAATCTTGTTGGTCATCTCCGTTTGTTGTTGGTTGAATTCGGTTTCGAACCTAGCTATGCGAGCTTCTTGAGATGCCATGAACTTTGACATCAATCCTTCAAGATTGTTGGTACTACCATAGTTGTTAGAAGGATTGTTGTTGAAAGTACGGTTGGATGGTGGACCGTTTGGTTGGTAACGATTAGGCGGATTGGAAGAATTGGGTTGATTTTGTTTCCACCTAAGGTTTGGGTGATTTTTCCAAGAGGGGTTGTATGAATCACCATAAGTGTTTGGCTCGGGCTTGAAAGTGTACCACTTATCTCCCGCTTCGTCGGTACGCGTGGATGCGTAGTCCGCAAAAGCTGTTCCGGGGAGTTCCACACAATCACGAGTGTCATGGGGACCACTACATAATTCGCATGAAGAAGTGATTTTGTTCACTTGGCTTGAAGGCTTAGGAGCATCGTAAGATTTCATGAGAAACTTGACTTGGTCCTCAAGTTCCATGATCCTACGGTCGGGAGTGCTAGAGTTGTTCGAAGGCAAAGATATTGCCTTGACTGTTTTGTTCAAATCACGGGGATCGTTCCAACTTTCGTTGTCATAGAGAGCAAGATCTTCTATGAGTTCCCATGATTGTTCCGCACTAAGATCACGTAGCTTACCACTGGCCGATTGGTCAATGGTTCGCCTCGTGGAGATGTCGATATGGTTATAAAAGATTTGGACTTGGAGCCAAAGATCTATGCCATGATGAGGGACTTTTTGGAGTAAGTCCTTGAAACGAGTCCATGCTTCATAAAGAGATTCATTTTGACGTTGTTGGAACATCAAGATGTCATTTCTAAGCTTAGTAGTTCTCCCCGGTGGGAAAAATTGAGCAAGGAAACGAGTGGTGAGATCATCCCATGTGGTGATGGATCCCGCGGGTAAACGCTCAAGCCATTGACTAGCTTGATCCCGTAGAGAGAATTGGAATAGGCGTAGACGGGTAGTCTCTCTAGTTTCAACACCTAGGTCTATGGAATCTACGATTTTGAGAAAGTCCTTAAGATGTTGGTTTGGATCTTCGGAACGAAGTCCATGGAATGCACATCCGCTTTGCACCAACCGGATGGTGTCGGATCGCAAGGGGGTCACATTGGCTTCGGTGAGCTCAATGGTGTTTCGGTAGCCTTGGTGGCTAGGTCGGGAATACTCTCCTAAGGTTCGGGGCCTAAGGGGTTCTAGTGGTGGGTTTTGTTGTGGTGGGATGACGGGTTCAAAGATGTTACCACCTTCCATGATGTCGGATGGTAAAGAGTTACGAACAAAGTCACGAAAAATAAGATAGACTAAAGAAAACCTAAAAATAAAAATAAAATCTTACTAGAAAGGAATCTAGCAGGTAGACCTAATAAAAAGAAATCCAAACTTAGACAATAACTATTCCCCGGGCTGCGGCGCCAAAAACTTGATGCGTGGGAATCGCAACAGGCTTTACCTCTCGAGGGATCTCGAGAAGCTTACAACCCCCACCAGGCAGTGTACCTGATTGTTGTAGTATAGTATAGTGACAAGTACCGGAGGATTGATCGTTCAGCTTAGGAATAGTGTCGCTAGGATTAGAAAACCTAATTACTAGTTCTAAAGGTGAGAGATGATTATTTTTGTGTTTTTTTATTTTTTAGAAAGCAAATAAAATCTCAGGTTTTGGAAGAGTGGGCGGAATTAGTTGCTATTCAACTAACCCAAAACTAATATGTAATCAAAATAAAATACTGAAAATGAAAATAAACTAATTATACTAAAGTTGTGCGCAGTAATTGGAGAAAATGTGTTTACTTAGATTTCACTACTCCCTGGATATCTTTTACACGTTAATTACTTGTTATAATTGTATGGATGACAGATTGTATTCCTTAATACCATTCATGGGGTGGCATACATAACTCCCCAATTCTATGAGCTCTTATCTCCTCCTACACCATGACCCAGCACAACTATAGGGATTGTAAACAGTGGCTCATGCATTAAATACAACCAATAAAGACCTAGTACGCCTCGGTTCATGTTTCTTAAGACGTTCAAGCATGTTACCATTTGGAGATCTGCCAGTTTTCTTAAGCCTAACATATAAAATCATTCATCCAAGACAAGAATAAACAAGTAATCAACACATAATCAACATCTAGGTTTCATTAGATCTAAGCAAACACAAAAGAGATCTAGCCTAGCATAATGGAATTGAGACAAGAACAAGATATAGACAACCAACACATAGACATATTGATTGAATTAGAAGAACACTTATCTCAATTACAATGCAAGGTCTCAAGGGTTTGGAACCCTTGAAAAACCTGTAAAAGTTGCACCAAATTCGTCTTTAGGGTTTCACCAAAACTTCTCTTTTTTTAATGTGAAAAACTAGAAAACTATATATAGGAAAACAAGGGTGATGGCGTCAAGAGCAAGGGTGTGACGCCGTCATCTCACCGCCAAATACTTCCTCGGACGGCCTTGATCTACTTATGACGGCCTATGTGACGCCGCCATCAACCACGGTATTTTATTCTTGGGACTTTGACGCCGGCAAGAGCAACTCTTGACGCCTTCATGCACTGTTCCCAGCATAGAAATTTGAGACTTTGCCGTTTTCTTCACTTTTATGCTCCAAAAACGTCCGAAACGGCTCCTTTTCCAGAATTCACTCTCCAAGTACCTAAAATCACAAAAGGAACGATTTAGGGCAATATTTGATCAAATAAAGTCGGATTCGGGCTTAAATGACCCCCTAAAAACGGATCATTTTTCGCCTCATCAAGAGTATGTAAAGAATAGGATGCTTGGTTTCTACAAAGAATGCTTGCAACTAGGTCCCGAATACAAAACTGGTTTAGAAGACGACTTAGAGTGTGGAACCAACGACGAGGTCACGTAGTAACCCATGACCTTGAGTCTAGCTACAAGACTCGTAAATAAAGAAAAGCGCTTCTTGGGAGGCAACCCATGTTTTGTGTGATTTTATTTTGTTTATTTGTTATTTGTTTTCGTATGCATGCTTTATTTTTATTGTTGGTAGATCATGTTTCTCAATTAAATAGTGGAAATACTTTACTTTGTTGTTTTGGCCTAGTCATAACTCCACCTAAAAGTATTTTTGCAAAAGATAAGTGTAAGGGGAAACCCCAAATATGTTTTAAAGAAACAAACCGATCATGATTCTCCACAATATTAAATGAACATGTATATTCGTATTTGTTAGAGTCAAATACTTTTATTGAGTCATAATGAAGTTTTTGAGGATTTTCCAGGAAGTAGGACCAAGTTTTTCCAGAAATTTTCCGGAAACTTAACATAAGAATTTCTGCAGGTCACTTCTGACGGCGTCATGAATTAATTCTTGACGGCGTCACGTGTAAAAATCTAGAAATTTTACCAGTTTTGTTTTTCTAACGGAGTCTTATGGTTTTTGTGAATTATTAAGTTTTATAATCTCCAGGAAATCTGCAAACTTCATTCCATAAGCATTATATCTTATTTTGTTTTCTAGGATTTAGTAACTTATATAGGATGCCGTTGATTTTACGCGAGGTTGTTTTGTCTGTTTTCTCAGGATTTACAGGTTATGTATGACAAGAAGATGATTTATATTCTGGAAGGGAAGCTTTGATTGTTCATTTTCTTGGAGGAAGATTTAACCTGGTCACCTTATTATCCATACCGAGCGAATCAGGGGAGTATTTGATTTCATTCTTTTTACTTTTTAACTTTTACATTCTTTACTTGAACATTGGGGACAATGTTCATCTTAAGTGTAAGGGGAGGGTAAAAAGATGATACCTTACATATGCACTTTCGCTTGAGTTTGTTTTGTTTGATGGTAGATGTGTAATAAAACTATGAGAAATACTTGTTAGTGTAATTTTAGCGCCAAATTAAAATTTTTTTACAACATTTAGGAGTGAAACTTTAGCCATAGCAAGCGTCTCATGGATAGGAGATTGTATGACTAGCACAAAACCGTATATTCAGAAAAATTTTCCACCCAAATATGTGAGGTTCGCCTTTAGATTTGATAGGAAAAGCATTTACTATTAGTGCTTATGAGTGTACCGGTAGCATTTAGATTCTAGAACTTGCGTTAGTGATGCATCCCGAGACCGCTAGTGAGACTACATTCGTGTAGTAGGATTTACTACATGATAAGAGGCATTAGGATCACCCTTGTGTTAAACCCGTATTATAAATTATTTGACCATTTAAGTCATATTACTTGGCTACTTAAGTCAACTAATTTTTCTCACACCCTTAGCGTTGTACTCATTTTTAGTACACGAAACCCCTAGTACACCCATCCGAGCCTATCTTTTCGTTTCTAACTTTAAGCATCTTACTTAAAGGAAGAATTTGTTACACCCCACTTAAATGTACAACCAAATCGCCTTAGCCTTCCGTGTATGCGCTCATTTTTAGTGCATTATTGTTATTTGTTAAACCCTAAGTTAACTATCTAATTGATTACATGGTTGCTAAGTCGAGTCATATCCTTGTACATCTTGTTTTGGGACGATTGGGACTCATGGGTAAGTACTTATATTATGGAGTAATGGGGAAGAACAACATTTATTACCCCCATACGTACGTTAATCTTAAAAGTGCTCCAAGTGTTTTGATTTTCTTAATTCGAGTCATTAGATTAGTTTATTGTAAAGTATGTAAAAATTCAAGTGTAAGGGGATTGTTCATCCCCTATGATGTATTATTTTGGATGGTAGGGTAAGAGTGTATGAAAAAAAAAAAAAAAAAAAAAAAAAAGAGAGAAAGAGAAAAGAGAAAAAACATACGGACTACCATCCCATTTTATTCTATGTTCATTTTATGTTTTTTGTTCTTTTTGATTTATTAGCTTAACTCGAGTCTAGTCTTGGCTTAGCAACGCCATATTGTACATGTAATTGACCAAGATTGTTAACTCGCCACCAGTTAAGACTGCCTTTATCCAACAAAACCGTGTATTTCATATCCCTACACCTAACGTTACAACCCTTTAAAAGACCTCTTTGATAGTTTATCTTAGGTGCTTACGCCATGTGGTGGAGGTTTGATCCTTTCCCAAGCCTATGGTAATCTATTTTGCTATGACAGGTAGTGAGAGATATCTTCCGTTTCCATATTGTAATTTATACTTTATTACACCCGAGAGATGTGAGTATCTAAACACTATTTGTGAGGTGCTTGTGTATGACCTCCGTGCTTGTCTATTGGTCTTTAGTGGAACGATTATTTGTTGTAATTACTTTTATATTAGTGTTAAATGTAACACCCCCAAAATACCGCAGCGGAAGACTGTGTCATTGGGGTGCTACTTCATAATACAAAGTACAAGGTATAGAAAACGAACTCTAAATGAGACGTTTTGAAAAGTTACCATTCGATTAATGAATTCAAAGTTACAAACATGAGATTCCAAAGTATGATACATAAATGTATACAAAATGTTAAATGGTAAATGATAAAAGCGTAAGTCTTCAGAATATGCAGCTTGACTCTAAGTTCCGCATACTAGCTATCGCCTTACTAACCTGAGATAAACATGCTAAAGTGTCAACACAATGGTTGGTGAGTTCATAGAGTTTGTCTTAAAACAGTTGAAAAGCCTTAAAAGAATATTCGCACAGCAAAGGCATCGTGAATCCACTCAGTTGCAAGTCCCGCCATAAGAGACTTGTAACCTGTGTGTTCACCACCCACTGCTAATATATAGTTTCTCAGGATTATATTCACCCATGGTCACGTCATTTTGGACCCATAGGCGGGGAACCACCATCCCACATAGTACATGTCACCCAACGTCTCGAATCTTGGACTTGGGTGGGGGGTGTAGGCCCATACTAGTACTATTAATACCTCTCCTTTGACAGCATAGAGTATTGTGTATGCACGTAAATACAAATCTTGTATTTAAATTAAGCAAGTATAGTGTAACAAGTATGTATAACGCAATCAAGTATAATTATCATGTATAACGTATTCAAGTATAATGCCAATCAAGTATAACACGATCAAGTATAAATGTTTTGAGTATTTGTACAAGTAAGCAAGTAGTTGAGCATGTATCCCCCCCCCCCAAGAGTTAAAACAAGTATGAAAAGAGTAGGGGCTATGACTCACCTTAAACTTATGTAATGAGAAATGAAAGTGGTAGTTGAATCGCGAAAGTCTCTAAGAGCAGCCTATAATAGAACGTTGCGACTTAGGTTTGGAGTAACGTCTAAGAATACGAAGAATTGCCTATATATGTCTTGCATATAGTTCATGATGTAGTTCTTAGTATATAGTGTAAGTCGTTGAGTATAAATGGTTTATGAAACATGTATAGGTTGTACATCTCTTACTACCGTTCGGGCCGACATAATTCAGAAGTCATGGAGTAAACGTTCGAGGAGCCAGGACACTTTAATTCGTAAATCCACAACTCGTCTCGACGGCTTACTTAATGAACTCCTCACATGAGGCTCCCTACTATTGTAGTATTTGATAACATATATATAAGTTTTGATCTTTAAAAGTTATATGGTCTTTAGCCGTGGCTTTGCCGTGACCTTGGTCATGTTACCATGGTCTTGAGACTCAACCTTGGCTTTAGCCATGGTTGTGGTCTTAGCTTTAGGTCATTAGACCTCTTGGTCTCATCTAATTATAACCATTATATAGTTACTTTGGTCTAAAATGGGCTGTTAAGAATTTGAAGAAATTATCACTCGGAAAGCGTTTTCAGGGCTCAAGCTTCTTTACACCTGAACGAAAACGTCGTTCCGGACAACTTTCGTGTTTTAACTTTTTGATGAATCGGACCAGAAGAGTGACTTTCAAATTGGCAGAATGCAAAACAGTGGGGTATAGGCAGTTTCGGCGTTTTGGTGTCGCTAACTTCTTATGGCCGTATCTTTTGACTCGTGTACTCCTTTTGGGTGATTCAAATTGCTATGTTTTCCTTTTGAATTCCTTTATAACAGTAAGTAAGTGTCAAATATCATAGTTGTACTATTTTGGTCGTGGTTCTCCATAAAAATCACTAGTTTGCTTGTTTACTTGTCATAAGTTAACATATGTATACCAATACTTGTTTTATCCATTTTTAAACATCATGAACACAAAAACAAGAACATATATAGCATGAAAGAACCATAATAAGCATGAAAATGATATTGAGCAAGAAAGTGTATAAGGGTTTCTTACAACTTTTGGCTTTCTCTTAAGAAAGGTAAGTAACTAGTAAGGTACGGACTTTGATAGACTTAAGCTTCACTCTTTGCAATCTATGATAAACCGAGGTCATTTGAAGATTATAACGACGCCTTCTTGAAAGTCTAAAGCTATTTGAAGATTATAACTACGTCTTTTTGGAGACTTTAGAGTTATAACAACTTTTCTTAGAAAATCTCCAAGATTGAAGATCAAACACTAGTTTTCTTTCAAAAACTAGTTAACTTTCTTACAAAATATAAGAAAAGTGCCTTTGGTTTTAGGACTTGAAGGTTATAAGAAGGTGTGGTGCAACTTTTCTATGTGTTTTAGCTTGGTATTTATAGGGTAGGAAAAATAGTTAACCATATATTGGGTTAGAATTTAACCATGGTTAGTTTAAGACACTTGTAATGATCTAAAGAATCAATGGTCAAGATTTAACCACACATGGTGACTCCCCCCCACCATATTGGCGGTTTGAATGGGATAAGGGTGACTAGATGAGTAGTCATGGTCTTTGGATGATAATATCCTAAGTATGTAGCTAGTTTCGACTCCGTAAATTGCTAACCGTAAGTTTTTAAGTCACGAAACGTAAAACCGGGTATCCTAAAAATATGAAACTTATAAATATGCTAGAACTTATCAATATACTCCATAATAAAATATAAAATGAGTGGTAGGATCTATCGGGTGCTAAAACCCTGCTAAAAATTGGAAACACGGGTCTAAAACGCGTAATTCGCGTAAAACGCTGAACTGAAAAACGTAAAATTCCAAAACTTTTGGAATTGTCCTAAAATGAGAGAAAATCATATTTCTATTATTTATAATGTTTTATGGACATATCGGGATGCTGGAATGACGTTTAAACCTAAAAGTAAATCTCGGACACGGCTTTGTGATTTTTGCAGAAATGATCCGACGAGCGTCAAACTCTCGGATTATCGTTAAAATAGTTTAACTTACGAGAATATGAAATAAAAATTTCTGAGATGAATAGTAAAAAGTGAATAGTGAAATTTTCGGGAATAAAAGTTAACCTGAAATGTGAATTGTTACATTAAATGACCCCTAACTTGTATTTTGATTAGAATAAAAGCGCATTTGCTTGAGGACAAGCAAATCTCAAGTGTAAGGGTATATGATGAGGCGAAAAATGAACCACTTTTAGGGGGTCATTTAAGCCCGGAATTGACTTTATTTGATCAAATATTGCCCTAAATCGTTCCTTTTGTGATTTTAGGTACTTTGGGAGTGAAATCTGGAAAAGGAAGCAATTCGGACGTTTTTGGAGCATAAAAGTGAAGAAAACGCCAAAGTCTTAATTTTCCTTGCTGGGAACAGTAGGTGACGGCGTCAAGAAGGAATTTCTGACGGCGTCAAGAGTAATTTCCATGACGATCCAGTACAGATTTGAAGGCGTCACAAGGTAGGGCGTCAAGAGTAAAATTCATGACGGCCTGGAAATGCATAACACATGACGGCGTCAAAAGTAGATCAAGGCAGTCCGAGAAGTATTTTGGCGGCGAGGTGACGGTGTCACAAGATTTGTCTTGACGCCGTCAGACCCTATTTCCTATATATAGTTTTCTAATTTTCACATTTGTGGAAAACTAGAAGGGGGGGTTGAATAGTTTTACGTCCTTTTAAAATTTATAAGCACAAGTTTGTTTTAAAAACTTCGATTCTTGTTTATGTGAATTCAATGCTTGCACTATATGAACAATTGTATAATAACTAACTAACTAAACTAATTAGTAAAGGTAAATAAATAAGTAATGAGAAGAGTTAGAAAGATCAAACCACAACACAAGGATTTATAGTGGTTCGGCTACAAGGACACCTTCCTTGTTCCTACTCCACTCCCCGAGTCACCTACTCGAGAGTTTTCTTCACTATGTCAACAAACTCCCTTATGGCGGAGAAAACCGTACACACCAATATACACACCAGTTTACACACCAATCTACACACCAATATACACACCAATCTTCACACCTATCTTCACACCAAGCTTCTACACACCAATCTTCTACACACCTTCTTCTACACACCAATCTTCACAACTATCCTACTTCACAACTAATCAACTTCTACTATCTACACAACTTCTATATCTTCTAAACAAATAATAACAAGCACAACACAATATTCACAAATGAATATATATACACTATACACAACAACTCTTCAACACTTCTTGAACTTGGTTGTAGAGAGTTCTTCTTTTGCACTTAGAATGAGAATGGATGATGAGGGATTGAATCACTTGAAACAAGGATTAATATACAAATGATCAAAGGGTTTTTGATGGGTTTAAGATGATTGTAGATCTGAAAATTTCGTGCAAAAGGTGGGGAAAAAATCCAGGTTTAAGGTGGTATTTATAGGCAAAAGTTTCTGACAGAGGAGCGTGGCCGGTCCCCTTAAAGCATGGCCGGCCCCCTTAAAATTAAGGGGGCCGCCCCTTATAATTAAGGGGGCCGCCCAACTGTAACGGCCAGAAACTTTGTTTTTTAGTGGGGAAAGTTTATTTGGTGAAAAACTAACTGATTTTGGTTAAATATTTGAAATCATATATTTAGTATGATTAAAACATTTTTCCTTATTACCAAAAGTGTTTTTCAAAAATATATAATAAGATTATATAATTAAATAAACTTTGTATTAGTTAATTAAATACCCCTTTGATCATGAGATGTATTAAGCACTTGTTTATTCATACCTTAAGTGATTAAGTTGGATATAATGATATAAACTAGCTTAATACTTGTTTACGTAGTAATCAAACGATTGACGAGTTTACATTTTGTGATCGTCAAAATATAGAGATATCGAAAAATATAAATAACGTTTTCATACATTATTTATGTCAACAATCTCCCCCTTTTTGATGATTACAAAATTTAAACTCATTAGTCGAAAATTAGTCTATATACAAGTATTAGAGTGAGTTTATATCACTTCTCCCCCTTTTTGTTAGCATCAAAAAGGTTATCCCAAGTAGATGGAAGCTCCCCCTTGAAGTATACTCCCCCTCATTATGAGGCCAAAAGGAATTGGGATATGGATATCTTGCAAAAATATTTAGTGGCAAGCAACATATATATATGGATATAGCATGCAAGAGTATAGACTAAACATAACCATATCATTGATTAAAGAAAATAATACATCAAGCATTACATCAACAAAAGGAATAAGTAATGCTTCAACTAACAAAAGCCTTTAAAGGCTTACAATCTTCATAGAAATAATAAACCAAGTCTCAAGCATGAGAGTCCTCTCTAGAGCTTGCCATCCAAAAAGGTTTAACACAATTTTATTTGTGAAACACCAAGCATGTTTAATTGGGAGGAATGAATGGTGAACATGGAGATGGTGGTGGAGGAGGAGTGTTTGTTGATGGTGGTGGAGAGGTTGTGTTCATTGTTGGTGGTTGATGCAACATGTTTTTAATAAGAGAAAACATGCATTGGATCTCATCTTTTAATCCGAACACAATTGTTCGGTTGTGAATGCAACAAAGGCAAGTGTCTCCATGAGCTTCAAGTAAGCTCCATGGGACGGGGTTATAGGTTGGTGGGTTGATAGGAGATGATGAGAAATGTGCATCAAGGGGTGTTAAGGGTGATAATGAGAGAGTGAGTGCAAGAGATGTGTTCTCATTGGTAGGTTGTGATGGTTGATCAATTGTTGGAGGAGATAAGTGGGTGTTGATGTAGTCATTTATGGATGAGGTGGATGGTATGGAGGAAGTGGAGTTTCCATTTGTTGAAGGTGTTTTTGAGGGTGCATTTGGTGCACTAGGAGATGAACATTGAGGTGGTGGAGATGGAGTGGTGTTGTCTTCATTTGTAAGATCAATGAAGAGTTGTTTGGGTGGTATAATGACAAGTTTTTGTTTCTTGGCATTGTTTGAATGGGTGGTTCTTGGTGATGACATGATGATGGTTATGAGTGATGAGGATGATGAATTGTGAATTAAACATGCATGGGAATTATATAGTGGGAAAACATGTTTAGAAGTGGAATTGTTTTGAAATTGTAATGTTTTATTCCAAAATCAGTTTGGTTTTTAAGAGTAATGGTAGCTGGGACTAGCAAAAGGGATCACATGATGCAAAAGAAAACAGTGTAAAAACTGTTTCAGATGGCCGGTCCCCTTAAATGGTGGCCGGTCCCCTTAATTTTAAGGGGGCCGCCCTTTATGATTTAAGGGGGCCGCCCATCTGACGACCCAGAAATCAAAAATTTTTCAAAAATTTTCTGGAAAGGTGTTATGTTCTGGTTTGAATGTGCAGCAAGCTCAATTTGGACATTTCACATTTGTTTTGGTTTATTAGGAAGCATATATGTCATATAGTTATATAACCATTAACTAACCATGCAAACATATATATAGATCAAGAGAAACATGCATATAAATATCAAAGACAATCAAGTTATCATCCTAAACACATATTCAAATAACAAGTATTTCCGAATAAACTTCGGACAAATAGCACACAAGACATAAAAATAAAACATTGTTAAACAAACATAATCCGACCATATCATTTATTTTTCTTCCCGAAGATACCCTTCAAAGTCTTCCCAATAGATTTGAAGCCACCTCTAACTTCTTCGTGCAAGCTCTTTTGTCTTCTAAGCATCTCGGTAGTTCGTACATGAAGCACTTCTTCAGTTTGATCACTTGGAGATGGAGTAGAATAGTTGGGATAATCAAGATCCTCTAAATTGTCAACGAACTCAGAAAACGAAGGGGTACTAGCATCATCGATGTTTTCCTCCTCATCATCATCATCTTGCCTTGAGGATGATCCATGAAAGCTATGACGACGAGGTTTACCCTTGTCACTTCGAGTTCGTCGAGCTTGTTTTAGAGCGAGAGTACGCAGAGTGGGGTAGATGGACTCATAAATACTATTGTCAAGATCGGGGTAGTACTCGATAACATGACGATAGATACGAGTAAGGAACATTCCATATGGAAGATTGGCTTTGGGAGTTTTTCTAGCACACTCAATCCGTTTGATAAAGAAGTAGGCCAGATTGTACGGCTTTTCGACAGCTATACAATACAACATGTGAGCAAGGCTAGCCGGGAGATGGTCCCGGTGACCTCCAGTACCAAACGCATTCTCACGAATGAGTTCTTCCCAACGCTTCATGTGTGGGCTTAATTCTTTGAGGAGAAGTTGGTATGGAGAAATTTGAATGTTTTTGGATTTTATTTTTCGACTTGTGGTGGCATGATCTATACCAAGGATTTGACGAATTTCGTCGGGATGAGGAATTTCGTCGAGATATGGACCGAAGGTTGGTCGATAGCGATTAAGAGATTCGAGGTCCCACTCATTTGTGAAAACGGCTTGACCTCTAAAAGGAATTTGAAGGATATGACCAAATTGTTCGAGAGTGAGGGTGATAAATTCATTTTGAATCATGAAGGAGATGGTAATGAAACCAAGATCATTGGTTTGGACGGTGACTTGGCTATAGAAATCCATTATGAAACGAGGAATGATAGGTTCATTTATTTCATAAAGACAATTGAAGTTGATGCTTGTAAACACGCGATTTATGTAGTCGGATTGAGCAAAAGCAAGATCTACTACACGTCCCTCATGAATATTTCTATCTTCAATTTGACGATAGATAAGTCCAATGGAAGGAGATGTGGTAGGGAGTTGAGAAACTTTGGGAATGTAGTTTTTAGTGTGAGAAAGATCTTCGGTAGTTGCTTTGGGCATTTTCACCTAAACACATCAACAATTCAACAAGACCAAAATAAATATAAAGAGAAAAAAAAAATATATGTTTATTGTCAAGGCTTATGTTGGAACGTAAACATACTTCGTTCCTTAATATTGTTTTTAACTCGTTCTAGATACACTTTACGATGTTTAATTAGTAGTTATGGACAAATCCAAACGCCCCTTTAAACATCTTAATATATCATGAAATTTACTAGATTTACATTAGATTGTAAAACTAGCTATTTCTTGCGAGTTTCTTATGCATGTAATTTGTTTTTGAAAAAGATGGTTTGTATTTTTACTAAAGATGTTATTTTAAGTAATAAACCAAACGCTTCCTTAACTAGTGACTTATAACTCAAGTGCGTCAATATACATATGAATTATATATCTTGACGAGTTCGATAAACAAATTTAAGGTTTATAATTATAATAAAGTTTTATAAAAATTATAATGACTATGTTTTGATATTATTTGGACATAATCCAAACACCCCTATATTGTGAACCAATACAATTTTTCTTAGTCGAAAAATGTAATTTCAAGTTTTACAAGTTACAAAAGTATAATGTGGTTAGTTTTAACACGTTTTCAAATCATTATTCAACAATGAGTTTACTAAAATTTTTGAAAAGGAGTGTATGAAATTTTTCAAAAATTTTCGACATGATAGTTTATAATAACTAGTTTCTAGTGTTGATTAATCATCCTAATCCTAGGGGAAGCATTTGATTATGAAGTTTTAAGGCTTAATTCGAAAGAAATTATGAATTTTGACGAATTTTATAAAACATGCATAATCATGAGTATGATCAAGTAAGATGAAATTAGATGAAATGTGTTATGAAAAACTTACAATAAGTAATGGTGATTGTGTTAGATGAATTTGCCCTTTGCGAATTAACCCGAATTATGTGATTTGGAAGTGATTTGAGAGGTTTTTGGGTTTTGGTTTTCGTTACAGCAGAAGCAGTGGAAGGGGTATGTGAAAAAGTGGAGTGTTTGGCAAAAGGAAGAAAGGGAAAAACGGGCTTGAGCTCTCAGAGGGCCGGTCCCCTTAAACATTAAGGGGGCCGCCCTTGTATTTGCTGCCGGTCCCCTTAAATATTAAGGGGGCCGCCCTTAAAATTTTTATTTTTCAAGTTTTGGTTTCTGGAACAAACAAGAAAGTATTTATATATATATATACTAGATTTATATTTAATCAAAAATACGTTGAAGAATATACGCACGAGAGGAATTACTTGACATTTTTACTTGACATTTTGTCAATAAAATTTTCTTGATTGTTTCGGATGAAATTCATCAAGTTGTCAAGCAAACGAGAAAGTTGTGAAAGGTTTATAAGTATATATATATATATATATATATATATATATATATATATATATATATATATATTTTATATAGTATGGGCTTATAAGACGAGAAAGTAGGAGGGAGACGTATGCAACGAAAGCCGGGAGTTTGTTTCATCCATAGATTTTTTGACTCATCTCACTTCATCAGCATGAGTGTTGATTGAACATTAAAGTTCAATAAGGCAAATGGGGAAAAGAGATGTTCGTAAACGAACAATCTCTAGTTCTAGAAAATCAACAAATGAATTTCCTAGGTTATAAGATCCTAAATATAGCTAAGTATATAAATATATATATATATATATATATATATATATATATATATATATATATATATATATATATATATATATATGTATATATGTATATATAGATATAATATAGAAACAAATAGAGATTAATAAGTCAAGTAAAATCACATAAATATAACACACTAAACTAAGCATGCATTTCTAGACAAGGAACTTAAAAGGAAATGTGTACCTTTTGTCTTTAATGCGTTAATCTTCAAGGTCTTCAAGAGGTAAATCGGACAAGAGGTGACAATGAAAAGTTCCATGTTTGGATGGCGAATATTATTTACGTTGGTGCCCATTGTTTCATTTGTCCAAAGTTATTTGGTCCGAACATGTTTTGTATTTGACTTGGATGCATATAAGGTGGAAACACTCCCCACGGATTGAAGTTCCACATTTGTTGATTATAGTTAAAGTTTCGTCTATTATGGTTTGTTCTTGGTTGAGGTGTTTTAGGTCTAGGATAAGAATTATTTGGTTTCCTAGGTGGTGGAGTTTTAGATCTTGTTTTAGATTTAGATGATCCAACTTCGGTTTTTAAAGATGGTTTATAAAATGGTTTTATTTCTTCATTACTCGCGATAGGTATTATTTTATTTTTTATGAGTAAATGTTTAGGATTAAGTATTGAAGGTTTTGGTTCATTTTCAAATTTAACGTTTTTAGCTCCACTTGTTGAAGATTCAGTTGAGTTAAATCCTAGTCCGGTTTTATCTCCTGATATTCTTTGAATACTTATAATTTTACTAAGTGAGTTACTACTATTTTCAAATTTATCAAGTTTGCAAATTTCATCCTTAAGTATGTTGTTTTCACTTTTAAGCTCTTGACATGTTTTACATTCTTCAACAATTTCTTTTCCTTTTTCAAGTTGTCGTATTTTAATTTTTAGTTCAAGCACTTCATTTTCTAGTTGGTTGTTTATGTATTTTAGTGATTTATTTTTAGCCATAACTAGTTGTCCTATTTTACATAATCTATTGTATTCACTATCTAAATCTTTTTCATCTAATGATAGATTTTCATCACTAAAGTATTCGGATTCAGAACGTACCTCACTTGATGATTTGGCCATGAGACACTTTTCATCCTTTGTTGTTTCATTTTCATCTTCATCACTATCACTCCAAGCACCTCCAACGAATGCTCTTTGATTTTGATCTCTTGTCATCATTGGACATTTTCCAATGAGGTGATTCGGATCACCACACTTGAAACACTTTCTCTCATTCTTGCTATACTTGTCATCATTATTCTTTTGAGATGTTCTTCTTTCATCGTGTGGTTGTCTAACGAATCTTCCTCGCCTTTTGAAGAATTTCTTGAAGTCTCTTACGGCCATGGCATATTCTTCGTCATCGCTTTCGGAAGATGAGCTATCTTCGTTGTTGGATTCCTTTCTAGCTTTCAAGGCGATTGACTTGCTTTGCTCACGTTTTCCTTTAACCATTTCAGAGTCCTTCTTTATAATTGCTTCGTAGACTTTCAGGTTTCCAATTAATTCATCAAGTTGTAGTGTTGACAAATTCTTTGATTCTTCAATAGCCGTCACTTTAGCTCGCCATTTAGGGTGAAGAGCTCTAAGAAATTTCCTAACAAAATTCTTACTAGAGAAATTCTCATCAAGTGCTTTTAAACTTGTGATGATAGTGTTAAATCTAGCAAAAGCATTATCAATTGATTCCTCTTCCGGAATCGTGAATTGTTCATATTGTTGAACAAGTAGATCTATTTTGTTATCTTTGACTTGATTATTACCTTGGTGAGTTATTAATAAAGAGTTCCAAATTTCTTTTGCGGTTTCACACATAAAGATCCTTTCGTACTCTTTACGTGGTAGCGCATTATAAATTACCATTTTTGCTTCATTATTTTTAGCAAGTTTTCTTTTTAAATCATCATTTTGTTTTTCAAAAGGTACGATTTCATCTTTCTTAGTTTCGGGGTTATTTTGAATAGGTAAAAAATCACCATTGGTAATAATATGCCAAAGATCTAGATCTTTTGATTTCACATAAGTTTCGAATCGATTTTTCCAATATAAAAATCCATCACTTTCAAATAGTGGTGGTCTTTGCATAGATTGCCCTTCTAAATATTTTTCAGATTCCATAGATCGTTACAAGTTTTAAAATACACTATATTTTAAAAATCTTGCTAGACGTGGCTCTGATACCAATTGTGGAAAACTAGAAGGGGGGGTTGAATAGTTTTACGTCCTTTTAAAATTTATAAGCACAAGTTTGTTTTAAAAACTTCGATTCTTGTTTATGTGAATTCAATGCTTGCACTATATGAACAATTGTATAATAACTAACTAACTAAACTAATTAGTAAAGGTAAATAAATAAGTAATGAGAAGAGTTAGAAAGATCAAACCACAACACAAGGATTTATAGTGGTTCGGCTACAAGGACACCTTCCTTGTTCCTACTCCACTCCCCGAGTCACCTACTCAAGAGTTTTCTTCACTATGTCAACAAACTCCCTTATGGCGGAGAAAACCGTACACACCAA
The DNA here is from genome assembly GCA_030686995.1 of Artemisia argyi. Lineage (NCBI taxonomy): Eukaryota > Viridiplantae > Streptophyta > Magnoliopsida > Asterales > Asteraceae > Artemisia > Artemisia argyi. The sequence continues at coordinate 32,986,453 of CM060677.1, read as the reverse complement.
TATACACACCAGTTTACACACCAATCTACACACCAATATACACACCAATCTTCACACCTATCTTCACACCAAGCTTCTACACACCAATCTTCTACACACCAATCTTCACAACTATCCTACTTCACAACTAATCAACTTCTACTATCTACACAACTTCTATATCTTCTAAACAAATAATAACAAGCACAACACAATATTCACAAATGAATATATATACACTATACACAACAACTCTTCAACACTTCTTGAACTTGGTTGTAGAGAGTTCTTCTTTTGCACTTAGAATGAGAATGGATGATGAGGGATTGAATCACTTGAAACAAGGATTAATATACAAATGATCAAAGGGTTTTTGATGGGTTTAAGATGATTGTAGATCTGAAAATTTCGTGCAAAAGGTGGGGAAAAAATCCAGGTTTAAGGTGGTATTTATAGGCAAAAGTTTCTGACAGAGGAGCGTGGCCGGTCCCCTTAAAGCATGGCCGGCCCCCTTAAAATTAAGGGGGCCGCCCCTTATAATTAAGGGGGCCGCCCAACTGTAACGGCCAGAAACTTTGTTTTTTAGTGGGGAAAGTTTATTTGGTGAAAAACTAACTGATTTTGGTTAAATATTTGAAATCATATATTTAGTATGATTAAAACATTTTTCCTTATTACCAAAAGTGTTTTTCAAAAATATATAATAAGATTATATAATTAAATAAACTTTGTATTAGTTAATTAAATACCCCTTTGATCATGAGATGTATTAAGCACTTGTTTATTCATACCTTAAGTGATTAAGTTGGATATAATGATATAAACTAGCTTAATACTTGTTTACGTAGTAATCAAACGATTGACGAGTTTACATTTTGTGATCGTCAAAATATTGAGATATCGAAAAATATAAATAACGTTTTCATACATTATTTATGTCAACAACATTAAAAGAGAGAAGTTTTGGAGAAACCCTAAGTACGAACTTGGTGCGAATTTTACAGGTTTTTCAAGGGTTCTAAGCCCTTGATACCTTTCATGTGTAATTGAGATAAGTATTCTTTTAATTCAATCAATATGTCTATGTGTTGGTTGTCTATATCTTGTTCTTGTCTTAATTCCATCATGCTAGGCTAGATCTATCTTGCGTTTGCTTGGATCTAATGAAACCTAGATGTTAATTATGTGTTGATTACTTGTTTATAATTGTATTGGATGAATGAATTCGATGTTAGGCTTAAGAAAACTGGCAGATCTCCAAATGGTAACATGCTTGAACATCTTAGGAAACATGAACTGATGTGCACTAGGTTTTATTGGTTGTATTTAATGCATGAGCCACTGTTTATAATCCCTATGGTTGTGCTGGGCATGGCATAGGAGGAGATAAGAGCTCATAGGATTGGGGAGTTAAGTGCGCCACCCCATGAATGATATTAAGGAATACAATCCGTCATCCATGCAATTATAACAAGTAATTAACGTGTAAAAGATATATATGGAGTAGTGAAATCTAAGTAAACACATTTTCTCCACTTATTGCTCACAACCTTAGTTAATTTAGTTTATTTTCATTTTCAGTATTTTATTTTGATTGCATCTTTAGTATTGGGTTAGTTGATTAGCAACTAATTCCGCCCAAATCCTTCAAACCCGAGATTTTTAATTGCTTTCTAAAAAAAATATAAAAATACAAAAATAATCATCCCTCACCTTTAGCACTAGTAATTAGGTTTTCTAATCCTAGCGACACTATTCCTAGCTGAACGATCAATCCCCCGGTACTTGTCACTATACTATACCACAACGATCAGGTACACTGCCTGGTGGGGGTTGTAAGCTTCTCAAGATCCCTTGAGAGGTAAAGCCTGGTGCGATTCCCACGTATAACAAACTAAAGATGCTGATGGCAACATCAAGATTGTGGAACCTGTTTCTGCTGAAGAGATCCTTGCTGTACAAAGGGAGAACAAAGCAAGAACTATTTTGCTTCAAGCAATCCCTGATGACCACATGGGAGATTTTCATTCCATGACTGATCCTAGAGAAATCTGGTGGGCTGTAAAAACTAGATTTGGAGGCAATGAAGAATCTAAAAGGATGAGAAAGAGTATGTTGAAACAAGAATTCCAAGAATTCAAAATAACTAAAGAAGAGGGTCTCCACAAAGGCTATGATAGGTTTCAGAAGATACTGAGTCAGTTGAATCAACTTCTAGCCAGACCTGACAATGAGGAGGTGAATTCCAGGTTTCTAAGAGCCTTACCTCCCTCATGGTCTTAAGTTAGTATATCCTTGAAAACCAAAGGAGGCATGGACTACCTCACTTTTGATGACTTGTACAACAAACTCAGAGCTTTGGAAGGCGACATCAAGGGACACTCTCCATATGCAGTAACTCCTTCACAATCTGCATTTATCAGCTCTAACTCAAACTACATGCCACATACCTACTCAAGTCCATCCACTCCCAGTCAAAGTCTTCCCATTACCACATTGTCTTTTTCAAATGCTAATCCAATAACTCATCCAAAGATTAGTAATGTGATGGAAGATATACTTCATTCGTTTGTTGCTGAAGTTGATAAACAACAACAATTAGCTTATGAAGATTTTGAGCAGATTGATGAACTTGCTTTAGAAGAGTTGGATTTAAAGTGGCAAATGTCTATGCTCTCACTCAAGGTCAGAAGATTTGAGCAAAAGGTTGGTAAAAAGCTCAGTGTTAATGGTAGAGATGCAGCTCGTTTTGATAGGAGAAAAGTGAAGTGCTATGCTTGTGGAGAAATTGGCCATTTTGCAAGAGAGTGCACAACCAAGAAGGGTGAAGCTAGTACTAGATATTCAGCATACAAGAAGAAAGAGGTGGAGGCTGGAGAATCAAAAGCATTGATAACTGCTATAGATGCTGGTGTTGATTGAAATGATCATGAATCTGAAGATGCTACAAGCAGTTCTCCTCAATTCTCCTGCATGGCTAGTTGTGATGCTGAATTTACTTTCATGGGAATATCTCCTCAGGTATCTACTTGTGTTTGTGATTGTGATTCTAAATATAAAACTCTTAAAGAAGCTTATGATGAGATGAAACCAAAATATAATACTTGTTTTGTTGAAGCTCAAACATACAAAGAAGCTCTTAAAACTTTAGAACAACAGAAAGTGTGGTTTCAACAAAATCAATTGGCCTATGAGGAAAAGATAAGAGTTTTAAATTGAGATTTAGAGAATACTAGCAATGAATTAAAGTTTTCCGAAAAAGAAAAAGCTAGAATTGAGTCTGAGAAAGATGTTTTGCAAGAGAAATTGGATAAAGAAGTAGCTAGGCATAAAGAGTGGCTAGTTTCAGGTGATAAATTATCTAGTTTGCTTTATGGAAGTAAGTCTGTAACATCTGAGATAGGTCTAGGGTTTAAGAAATATGTTGGTCATGAAGCAAACCACTATTTAGATAAGAAAAGTAATAATTACTCTGTTCCTGTAAAATATTTAAAGGGAGGTGAGATTCATGCTGTACCAGGACCTATTAGAGGTGAATTTATGCCTACCACCAAAACCTCTGACTTTGATGGTTCACACCATCTGTTTGGAAAAAAGTCTAAAGACTTGCCAAATATTTCTTGTAAATCTACCTCTGACTCTCCCACAACCATAGGAACCCCTAAGCCTACATCCCATAAGTTGGACTTACCAGAATCAAAGGAAAACACTGGTATTAGGATCAATGACTCCCCTGACTCTAGAAGTAAATCTAGTAATGATTCTAATACATATGTCTCTTGTTCTTTCAGGGACAAGGCCTCAGAGACCTCTAGTTATGCCATCTGTGATTCCAAGACCAAGTCAGACTCACCCAAGTCCTCAATAAAGTCTTCTGACAAGTCATCCTACAAGTCTATGGACTCTGAAGTTGCTGCTAATGAAGTTATTTCTAAGACAGCCTCTTCTGAAGACTTGTTATTTACTTCTTTTGAAAACAATTCCTTTCAGCATTTGCAAAACAATTCTATTTCTGGTGTTTCTTTGAATGATTCTGTGTTTAATAAGACATCTTTTGGATTTAATAAATCTTCTAAGAAGAAGAAGTGTTTTGTTTGTGGTAGCAAAGTGCATTTGATTAAGGATTGTGATTTTCATAATAAGAGGATGGGTGTTTCTATTGCCAATAATAGACCTAGACCAAAGTGGACCAATACTTATTCCAAACCCTCATTAGTTCCACAGGCACATTACACCATAGCAGAATGAACTCCATTCCTGCTGATTGGTCTGTTCCTTCTGATAGGTCTGTTTCTGCTAATAGATATATGAATACCAATAGAAATAGATATATGTCAAAACCATTTTTTGGATTTAATCATTGGTATGGATATAATGACCCAATGTTTTTGGGAAGGGCTAATTGGGATTCTGCTAAAAAGTCCTCAGCAGATTGTTATTGGACAAATAAAAGGCCATATATCTATAGGGATTCCAGGAACAATTGTGGATCTAACTCATCTTCTTGGCTACATAAAAATGATCCATAGGGCAGGTACAAGTCTTTCATGACTTAAGTCTCTCCATGTATTCATGTTGTTGCATATTAACTTTTTTGTGTTGTAGGGACATCCTCTTCTTAATAAAGACTTAGGTATTTGTAACACCTCCTAATTTGAAATGCGGCAGCGGAATAGAAATTAGGGTGTTACGATGAGGATCGAAGTCATAATGATAGAAAACGGCTCGAAGAGACGTTTTAAAACATAATTTCATTTATAAATATTTGAAATACAATAGGTCCTTATCAGAGTATTATAAAAGCTTGATGTTTTGAACTAAATCAAACATCATTTATTTTACATCATTATTGAACTAAGTAAACATAATTTTGAAATTTTTGCCGCCCGTTCCATGCTTGCTTCCGCTGCTAAATACCTGAGATACATGCTTAAAAGTCAACAAAATTGTTGAGTGAAATCATAGAGTTTGAATTTAATAATCATTTTGATACACAAGTAAGATTGTATTGGAAAATACAATCAGTTTGAAAACATTGATATTGCAGTTCATATATTGCACTAAGTCTCATGACACGCAAACGTTAACAAATACCGTAAACGGCGTGTGTTTATCAAATCAATGATAAATTTGCCCTCGTGTAATAGGTGATTTGCCAGTTCCTATTTTTACTCAAATATAATTATCACGACTAATACAACTAACCACATGCATAATGGCATTCTGTCAAGTATTAATGGGACAGGCTGTCAAACCTTAAATAGATCTATTCATTATATTCGCGTTCACCGCAGTGATTAATGGCTCATGAATAAGGGTCTTTTAGCAATTGCTAACTTAGGCATATATCAGTCAGGAAAGCATACAGAAAAATACTTGCGATCTATTTATAACATGTACCCCCCTCACGGAGTTTTGAAAATAATTAAATGTGAGGCTATGACTCACCTTGATTGATACTGAAAACGAAGAAAATAAAGTCGGACGAATTTATGAAAACGGCTTCAAAACACAACCTGATAAATAAATTTATCTAAGAACTTGACCAAAAACTATTCGGTAATTACAAAGAAAATAACGAATATTAGATATTCGTTATGACGAAAAATGATGTGCAGTGAAAATATTGTGATATGCATGATATGACAAAATATGATTTTTAAAATTATCTATCGAAGTTTTTCCTTTTTAATCGTAAGTAAAATCTTAACCTTTTTAAAATATCGTTATATATATTATTAACGTTAAGTTAATAATATATATATAAATAAAATAAAGTTTAAACATGATATGAAATAAATTGACAAAAATAGAAAATAAATAAGAATGATAAATAAGTTACGTTTAGTCTTTGTCTCCTTTTCCAATTTTACCATTTTTACACTAACGATACTTGCGTTACACCGTTAGTCCTTTTTATATATATTTTTTCAACTATAGTCCTCTACTTTGTCCAATAATCAATACTAACCTTCTAAAATTAATTTTTATCATATTTTAACCTTAGATTTCTGTTTTTACAGGTTTAATCCTTGATTTTCAATATTTACACATTTAGTCCTTCTAGGTGTCGTCGCATTACATTTTTAGTCCAATTTTACAAAAATGATTATGGAACTTTTCTAAAATTTTCCGAAGCTTATTTATTAAGTAACAAGCTTATTTTAACTGCTTATTCATTTAAAAGCTTATTTTTTTAGCTTATGGGCCTGGATCGATTCAATTAAAGGCCCGTTAAGAGTTTTGGAGGCGAGGGCATAGAAAAAGTTTTGAGCTTGACTTTGGGTCATTTTTATGATTCTAAAAACATTTCTTATAGGCCCAGTGGGCTTACGGATTTTAATTTCTTAATGGGCTTGAGTTTAGCCCACTCGACAAAATTAATATTTTTAGTTTCAAATTTTGGTTTGAAACCGGTTCTTGTCATTTCAAAATGGTTCGATTAGGATATCAAAACGTGATTATTTTTACAAGTTGTTTACATGAAAATGTTAGTTTGCTAGGTGGTCTATGGCGTCGTGAAATAATATAGTACTATCGTTAAATGAAATTTCAAGTTATACGTTGGTTTTGTGACATGGTTGGGTCGGTTTTATATCTTGAAAATTTAGAATTATTTACTAAGTTTTATACTAAATTTCATACGATGGATACAATTTAAAATGAATGCGTGATATGCTTGAAATGTTACAACTAAAGTGAATGGTGTGTGCTACGTGATTCCTAGGCCTTCCAAAATAGAGGCTAACCACGTTTCGTGTACTAAAAATAAATATATACGTGTGATTCATGTGCAAAGTGTAGACGTTCGAAACAAAATATACAATGTGCATGACTATATATTAACGTGTGAAATGGATCAAAAACAAGTGTAGGAAACTTACAAACACCTTAGAGGTGATCTAGAGTCGAGATAGGTAGAAAAGAACACAAGAAAATCACGTCAAAGCTATATAACTCAAACGTTATATATATATTTTCAACCCGATTGTCTTTCTTTGCTTCCAATACAATACCACTCGACTTGTAAGTCTTGTAATAATGAGTTGGAGGTCGAATTATTGCAGTGAAAAAGATTGGAAGTGAATGAGAGTAGTATGCATGCAAGGACGTACATATATATACTAATATATAACGTTTTAGTAGAGAAATTCAATGTAACTTCTTCGTACTATTGCATGTCAGTAACTAGGATCATAGATGAACATATTATATTAGTTTAGAGTGGTTTGTGAGTACATAAAAGAGGGGAAATGTTGGAATGATTCATATGGATGTCGACCATGCCATTTTCCATATATACGATTTACAAAATCGTATAATACTTGAACATACATGATCATCTTTAACATTTGAGCTTAGAATCATCTTAGGAATAATATTAGGAACGATTAGAAATAAACTAGATTCAAAACGGTTAAGTTTTGAATATAGTCTAAATCGATTTGGGTTTGCTAGAGTCGAATACTTTGCCTCTTAAAAACGTATCAACACTCAACGTAGGAACGTGAGACTTGACACACTAATTGTTGGCTAGTAGTTTGACGAGATGAGAAAATAAAATATATGGGTTGTGTGTAAGTTTTAGAAATAAACGAGGTGATTTGGAGGGGTTTTGGTCTTGGTCGATCGGATGAAAACTAATTAGATTTGGAAGTTGGGCCTTGATTTGGTGGGCTTATGAATAGTAGAATAGGTGTGGGCCGAAATAATTAAGGGTCAGTTGAGTTAATTTGGTAATTAGTGAATTTTAATTATATTTTATAAATATAATTAGGATTAGGATTTAGGTTTAGGATTAAATGAAAAGTTTAAGTTTCGTGTAACGTGTCGAGGATTAATTCCGTCATTTCGTGATTTATATTATTTTGTGAAAATCGCCAAAATAATATAATAAGAAAAATTTTAAATTTTTCCGAGAAAATAGGAATTAGAAATGATAACGATAGATTATATATTTATTAATGATTTAATTACAAGAAATTTTTACAGGGTTCTACAGTACCCACTTGTCATTCTGAATTTCGTCCCAAAATTCGATTTTAAGAAATCTAACAAGTGTGTTCTATGAAAATAAGTGCGGATATTTCTCACGGAATCTATCTTCTCTTTCCCATGTATAAGTCGGTCCTCGCTTAGAGTCTTATCTTACTTTTACAATGGGGATACGATTCTGTTTGAGTTGTTTTATCTCTCTATCCATTATTTCCACAGGCTCTTCTGTGAACACTAGTTTGTCGTCCAATCTAATCTCTTTTAGTGGAATGACGAGAGTTTCGTCTGACAAAAATTTCTTGAGTTGGGATACGTGAAACGTAGGGTGTACCCTACTGAGTTCATCCGGAAGTTCTAACTTATAAGCAACTGAACCAATTCTCTCCAGAATTTTGAAAGGTCCAATATACCTCGGATTTAACTTTCCACGTTTTCCAAAACGAATCATTCCTTTCCATGGCGAAACCTTCAACATGACTTTGTCTCCTTCTTGAAATTTCATAGGCTTTCTCCTGACAAGCATAACTTTTCTGTCTGTCACGAGCAGCTTGCAAGCGTTGCTTGATTTGGAATATCTTCTCTGTAGTATCATGTATTAGCTCTGGTCCGGTGAGTTGCATATCACCAACTTCTGTCCAACAGATTGGTGATCTGCACTTCCTTCCGTACAGTGCCTCAAAAGGTGCAGCCTTTATGCTGGCATGGTAGCTGTTATTGTACGAGAATTCAACTAATGACAAGTGTCTATCCCAACCTTTTCCGAAATCAATCACACATGCTCGGAGCATGTCTTCCAAGGTTTGGATTGTTCTCTCACTTTGTCCATCGGTTTGCGGATGATAAGCGGTGCTCATATCTAACCTAGTACCAAGAAATTTCTGTAGCGATTCCCAAAATCTTGATGTGAATCGGCTATCTCTATCAGAAATAATAGATATTGGTACCCCATGTCTAATAACAATTTCCTTAAAATACAACTGAGCGAGTGTTTCCATCTCGTCAGTTTCCTTGATTGGTAGAAAATGTGCAGACTTGGTTAATCGATCGATGATAACCCAGATTGTGTCTAATCCGGTCGAAGTCTTTGGTAATTTGGTAATAAAATCCATTGTGATTCGTTCTTATTTCCAGACCGGAATTTCTGGTTGCACGAGTAATCCTGATGGTTTCTGAGTCTCTGCTTTTACTCTAGAGCAGGTTAAACATTTACCAACGTACTCGGCGATATCAGCTTTCATATTTGGCCACCAATAATTCTTCTTAATGTCTTGGTACATTTTATTGGAACCGGGATGAATAGAATATTTGGATTTATGTGATTCATGCATGATAAGGTCTCGAATACCTCCAAAGAGAGGAATCCAATATCTTTCCTTAAAACATAACATTCCATCATTTCTTCTCACAAATTCTTTTTCATTATTTGGCATTCTGTCAACCTGATCTTCCAGGTTTGACCTTCTGTCAATTTTCTCATATTTCCGGTTTTCTTCTTGTAGAGCTTCCATTTGAGCTTTGATGATTTGAGCAGGAAGTGGCGAATGAATTGTCATTCCTAGAGATCGAACTCTAAGAGGTTTAATTCTATCTTTTCTACTCAATGCATCGGCTACTACATTCGCTTTACCTGGATGGTAACGAATTTCACAGTCGTAGTCATTGAGTAATTCTAACCATCTCCTTTGTCTCATGTTCAGATCTTTCTGATCTAGTATATGCTGTAGACTCTTGTGATCGGTGAAAACCGTACACTTTGTACCATATAGGTAATGTCTCCATATCTTAAGAGCAAAAACTACTGCTCCTAATTCTAGATCATGAGTGGTGTAGTTTTCTTCATTCTTATTCAGCTGTCGTGAAGCATAGGCTATAACTTTGTCTCTTTGCATTAGTACCGCACCTAAACCATGATGAGATGCGTCACAATACACCACAAAGTCCTCATTGCCTTCTGGTAATGCTAATATTGGTGCTTCACAAAGCTTCTGTTTCAGCAGTTGAAATGCTGACTCTTGCTTCTCTTCCCAGTTATACTTCTTGTTCTTCTGAGTTAGTTCCGTCAATGGTTTTGCAATCTTTGAAAAACTTTCGATAAATCTCCGGTGATAACCAGCGAGACCTAAGAATTGACGAATCTCGGTTGGGGAGGTGGGTGACGTCTAACCTTTAACTGCTTCTATCTTTGCGGGATCTACGTGGATACCTTTGTTGTTGATGATATGGCCTAAAAATTGAACGGTAGAAATCCAAAAATCACATTTGGAAAACTTGGCGTACAACTTTTCCTTCTTAAGTAACTCCAAAATAGTCCTTAAGTGTTCGGCATGCTCTTCTTTATTGCGCGAATAGATTAAAATATCATCAATGAACACAATAACGAATTTATCCAAGTATGGTTTGCATACTCGGTTCATTAAATCCATGAATACAGCTGGTGCATTGGTAAGACCAAATGACATCACCTGAAATTCATAATGTCCGTATCGTGTTCGAAAAGCTGTCTTGGGAATGTCCTCTTCCCTGACTCTTAATTGATGATATCCTGATCTTAGATCGATTTTTGAGTAAACACTCGATCCTTGTAATTGGTCAAATAGATCGTCGATCCTTGGCAATGGATATCGATTCTTCACCGTGAGTTTATTTAACTCTCTGTAATCGATACACATTCGGAACGCTCCATCTTTCTTTTTGACAAATAGGATTGGTGCTCCCCAAGGGGATGAACTTGGTTGAATGAAACCTTTATCTGATAGTTCTTTTAACTGTTCAGATAATTCTTTCATTTCGGAGGGTGCTAATCGATATGGTGCTTTTGCAACGGGTGCTGCTCCAGGCACTAAATCGATTCGGAATTCTACTTGACGAGTTGGTGGGATTCCAGGTAAGTCTTCGGGAAATACATCAGAAAATTCTCTTACAACTGGCACTTCATCAAGTTGTTTCTTCTTTTCTTTTGTTTCTCCTCCCGTTACTTGGATTTGAAATACATGGCATCCTTTGCTTATGTATTTCATCATCTTGGCGTACGAAATGATATTGAAAGAAGTTTTAGGTTTATCACCTTGGATGTTAAGGTTTCACCGTCGAATGGAATTTGGATGATTTTCTCGTCACAAATTATTCTGGCACGGTGTTTAGATAACCAATCCATACCAATGATGACATCAAAACTTCCCAATTGGATGGGCATAAGATTGATATGGAAAGATTTATTTAGAAGGGTTAAGGTGCAGTTTTCGATTAGGGTATTGGTACTTAGAATATTTCCATCTGCTAATTCTATTTCATAGATAGTATCTAATTCTACAGGAGTAATATTTAGATTTGCGGCAAACGAAGTAGACACAAAACTTTTATCTGCTCCTGAATCAAATAATATCTTAGCATCTTGTTGATTTAATAGGAACGTACCAGTAACAACATCAGAATTCTGTGTTGTGTTCCCATCACCAAGTACAAACGCTCTTCCTCTGGCAACATTATTGGTAAATTTCGGACATTGAGGTCTGTAATGTCCAACTTCTCCACAACCATGGCACTTTACTGCTATCGGTTGTGTGTTGGCTCCAGTCGCTCGACAGTCCCTTGTCATATGACCAATTCTTCTACAGTTGTCACAAGCAGCCCTACATGCTCCAGTACGATGCATGTTGCACTTGTTACATGGGGGTAGAGTTCCAGAATAACCTTTACTTTCTGCAGGCATTGCTGCATAAGCTCGGGTAGCTTCTTGTCGACGATTTTGTTGCTGATGATGATTACTACGGTTCTGCTATTGATCTTTGTTGCGATTTCTGCTTTGATTGTTGTTGTTGCTGTAGCTACGGTTACCACTGTAACTGTTGTTGTAGCTGCGGTTGTTGCTATTGTTACTCCCATGGTTATCAGCACTTCTCTTATGCTCATTGATCACGGAGGTAGAACCTCTTTTGATCACCCGGGTTAACAATCTCTGTGCAAGCTCCATAGCTTCTTCTACTGTCTTTGGATTCGATGAGGTAACATCTCCTTCAATGGATGGTGGCAGTCCCTCCACGTATTTCTCCAATGCTTGTTCAACATCGGGTACTATAGTTGGACACAGCACCGACAACTCCAGAAACTTTCTGTCGTATGTCTTCAGGTCATTGTACCTTACAACTAGCTGATGAAATTCATCCTCCAGTTTTCGAATCTCTGTCCTTGGACAATACTTCTTCAACATTTTATTCTTCAACTCATTCCACAAAAGTCTGAAAGCTTCATCTGGACCCATAGCATTCGCAGTAGTGTTCCACCACGATAGTGCTTCTCCTTGAAGAGTTCCTGTAGCAAAGGTAACTTTGCTATTCTCAGGACAACCACTCCTCTTGAAGATTGTCTCAGTATGCTCAAACCAATGTGCCATTTCAGTCACTCCTTCAATTCCTTTGAAGTTTGTTGGCTTGCAAGTCATGAAATCCTTGTAAGTACAATTACGTGGAGTAACTGTATTAGCTTCACGATTTGCACCATTAGTATTATTCAAACGATCCGCTTCACGAGCTGCAGATATTCCCTCAGCAATCATTCTCTGGACCTCAGTGGGGGTCATGATCACTTCCGGGTTAGAGTTTTCGCTACTTGCATGCTCCATTTTTCTATTAATAATACAAAAATATAGCATTTAGAATTTTAAACAACCACTTGTTTTAAAGATTCTTGTGAAGTAGGGAAATAAATAATTATGAGTCTTAATAATAATTGGGCATCATATGTAGTTTTTATTTTGATACAACAGTCATAATCATTCCGATATGTTAGATGCAATTATAATACACATGAACAACCATAAGCATAAGTTAACATTTGTATATAGTAATATCAAAACCAACAGCATAACATTAATAACTTTAAATCAGTTGAGTTGTTATAACAAAATGATACAAGCTTATTAAATGCCACATGCGACAGGCTTGAATGCCTTATTACTAGTACAAATACTAACTGCCTCTAATGATTAGGTATGTTCACATGTCCTCCCATCTCTAAGATCTGAGTTCGGAGCTCTTGCATCTCGGTATGATGTTGCATCTTCATATCTCTTACGATGTTTTCCAATGTATCTGCTCTTCGGTGTGCAAGCTGGGCTTCCCAAGTACGGTTCTGTCCCTCTCTTCGCAACGATATCGCGAAAGAACGTGTCTCAGAGATATCCGAATGTATCTGAGCTAACCCTTGCTGAAACTCTATCCTATCGGCTATAAGGTTATGTAAGGTGTTGTGGGTAGTATCTGAATGATCGAAAGATGAATAATTAATCATCTGAAGAAGTGAGTCTATCTGATCTTCGTGATGCTCCAATCGCGTCACTACTACAGAAGGTGAAAGGGTAGAGGGAATTTCCATCCTAGCACTCTCACCAGTTTCATCAATATGAGCTGGGGGAGTAAAACCAGGCGGATAGGGTAATGATGGTGAAAGTGGAGAAATAGAATCAGAAATACGAAGGCGGCTGGATGTAGGTATATCTTCCTCAGGGATGGGTTCTCTTTGGTGAAAAATATATGGGTAAGTTTGGCTAAAAAGATTGAGTAGGTGATCAGGTGCATATGAATCAAAATCATGACGTGGTAATGGTGTCGATAAAACAAAAGCATCGGGATTTTCAGGCGTTGTAGCAATTTCGTCTTGCTCGAAGGGTTCTGTTTCTTGGGAAACAGCGTCAGGTACAAAAGTAGAACGATAAACAGGTGAAGTAACGGACGCGACGGAAATATCAGAGTCGGAGTCGAACATACTCATATTGAAACAATACTGTAACAATTCATAAATAGCGCAGAATAAGCATTTATTATCATAAAATTTTAACATGTCACAATCAAAATATCATAGCTTAATGATTAACTTACAGAGTACTGTAGCAAGCAGGCACGGCGGGCAAAATTTATATGATGAAAATTTAATTTATTTGAAAGTGTGGTTATAGTTCAATGTTTGAAAACATTTGGTTCTCTATAACTATGGCTCTGATACCAATCTGTAACACCCCCTAATTTGAAATGCGGCAGCGGAATAGAAATTAGGGTGTTACGGTGAGGATCGAAGTCATAATGATAGAAAACGGCTCGAAGAGACGTTTTAAAACATAATTTCATTTATAAATATTTGAAATACAATAGGTCCTTATCAGAGTATTATAAAAGCTTGATGTTTTAAACTAAATCAAACATCATTTATTTTACATCATTATTGAAATAAGTAAACATAATTTTGAAGATTTTTGCCGCCCGTTCCATGCTTGCTTCCCATGCTAAATACCTGAGATACATGCTTAAAAGTCAACAAAATTGTTGAGTGAAATCATAGAGTTTGAATTTAATAATCATTTTGATACACAAGTAAGATTGTATTGGAAAATACAATCAGTTTGAAAACATTGATATTGCAGTTCATATATTGCACTAAGTCTCATGACACGCAAACGTTAACAAATACCGTAAACGGCGGGTGTTTATCAAATCAATGATAAATTTGCCCTCGTGTAATAGGTGATTTGCCAGTTCCTATTTTTACTCAAATATAATTATCACGACTAATACGACTAACCACATGCATAATGGCATTCCGTCAAGTATTAATGGGACAGGCTGTCAAACCTTAAATAGATCTATTCATTATATTCGCGCTCACCGCAGTGATTAATGGCTCATGAATAAGGGTCCTTTGGCAATAGCTAACTTAGGCATATATCAGTCAGGAATGCATACAGAAAAATACTTGCGATCTATTTATAACATGTATCCCCCTCACGGAGTTTTGAAAATAATTAAATGTGAGGCTATGACTCACCTTGATTGATACTGAAAATGAAGAAAATAAAGTCGGACGAATTTATGAAAACGGCTTCAAAACACAACCTGATAAATAAATTTATCTAAGAACTTGACCAAAAACTATTCGGTAATTACAAAGAAAATAACGAATATTAGATATTCGTTATGACGAAAAATGATGTGCAGTGAAAATATTGTGATATGCATGATATGACAAAATATGATTTTTAAAATTATCTATCGAAATTTTTCCTTTTTAATCGTACGTAAAATCTTAACCTTTTTAAAATATCGTTATATATATTATTAACGTTAAGTTAATAATATATATATAAATAAAATAAAGTTTAAACATGATATGAAATAAATTGACAAAAATAGAAAATAAATAAGAATGATAAATAAGTTACGTTTAGTCTTTGTCTCCTTTTCCAATTTTACCATTTTTACACTAACGATACTTGCGTTACACCGTTAGTCCTTTTTATATATATTTTTCAACTATAGTCCTCTACTTTGTCCAATAATCAATACTAACCTTCTAATATTAATTTTTATCACATTTTAACGTTAGATTTCTGTTTTTACAGGTTTAGTCCTTGATTTTCAATATTTACACATTTAGTCCTTCTAGGTGTCGTCGCGTTACATTTTTAGTCCAATTTTACAAAAATGATTATGGAACTTTTCTAAAATTTTCAGAAGCTTATTTATTAAGTAACAAGCTTATTTTAACTGCTTATTCATTTAAAAGCTTATTTTTTTAGCTTATGGGCCTGGATCGATTCAATTAAAGGCCCGTTAAGAGTTTTGGAGGCGAGGGCATAGAAAAAGTTTTGGGCTTAACTTTGGGTCATTTTTATGATTCTAAAAACATTTCTTATAGGCCCAGTGGGCTTACGGATTTTAATTTCTTAATGGGCTTGAGTTTAGCCCACTTGACAAAATTAATATTTTTAGTTTCAAATTTTGGTTTGAAACCGGTTCATGTCATTTCAAAATGGTTCGATTAGGATATCAAAACGTGATTATTTTACAAGTTGTTTACATGAAAATGTTAGTTTGCTAGGTGGTCTATGGCGTCGTGAAATAATATAGTACTATCGTTAAATGAAATTTTAAGTTATACGTTGGTTTTGTGACATGGTTGGGTCGGTTTTATATCTTGAAAATTTAGAATTATTTACTAAGTTTTATACTAAATTTCATACGATGGATACAATTTAAAATGAATGCGTGATATGCTTGAAACGTTACAACTAAAGTGAATGGTGTGTGCTACGTGATTCCTAGGCCTTCCAAAATAGAGGCTAACCACGTTTCGTGTACTAAAAATAAATATATACGTGTGATTCATGTGCAAAGTGTAGACGTTCGAAACAAAATATACAATGTGCATGACTATATATTAACGTGTGAAATGGATCAAAAACAAGTGTAGGAAACTTACAAACACCTTAGAGGTGATCTAGAGTCGAGATAGGTAGAAAAGAACACAAGAAAATCACGTCAAAGCTATATAACCCAAACGTTATATATATATTTTCAACCCGATTGTCTTTCTTTGCTTCCAATACAATACCACTTGACTTGTAAGTCTTGTAATAATGAGTTGGAGGTCGAATTATTGCAGTGAAAAAGATTGGAAGTGAATGAGAGTAGTATGTATGCAAGGACGTACATATATATACTAATATATAACGTTTTAGTAGAGAAATTCAATGTAACTTCTTCGTACTATTGCATGTCAGTAACTAGGCTCATAGATGAACATATTATATTAGTTTAGAGTGGTTTGTGAGTGCATAAAAGAGGGAAAATGTTGGGATGATTCATATGGATGTCGACCATGCCATTTTCCATATATACGATTTACAAAATCGTATAATACTTGAACATACATGATCATCTTTAACATTTGAGCTTAGAATCATCTTAGGAATAATATTAGGAACGATTAGAAACAAACTAGATTCAAAACGGTTAAGTTTTGAATATAGTCTAAATCGATTTGGGTTTGCTAGAGTCGAATACTTTGCCTCTTAAAAATGTATCAACACTCAACGTAGGAACGTGAGACTTGACACACTAATTGTTGGCTAGTAGTTTAACGAGATGAGAAAATAAAATATATGGGTCGTGTGTAAGTTTTAGAAATAAACGAGGTGATTTGGAGGGGTTTTGGTCTTGGTCGATCGGATGAAAACTAATTAGATTTGGAAGTTGGGCCTTGATTTGGTGGGCTTATGAATAGTAGAATAGGCATGGGCCGAAATAATTAAGGGTCCGGTTGAGTTAATTTGGTAATTAGTGAATTTTAATTATATTTTATAAATATAATTAGGATTAGGATTTAGGTTTAGGATTAAATGAAAAGTTTAAGTTTCGTGTAACGTGTCGAGGATTAATTTCGTCATTTCGTGATTTATAATATTTTGTGAAAATCGCCAAAATAATATAATAAGAAAAATTTTAAATTTTTCCGAGAAAATGGGAATTAGAAACGATAAAATTAGATTATATATTTATTAATGATTTTATTAAAAGAAATTTTTACAGGAAGCCAGAAGGTGATCTAGCATGCTTGGTGGCTAAATCATCTTTGGATGAATCTACTAAATGGTACAGAAGGATGGCACATGTTAATTACAAAGTTATCAACAAGCTTGCTAAAGATGGACTTGTTCATGGACTTCCTTCCAATATATTCACTAATGAACACAATTGTGTTGCATGTAACAAGGGTAAGCAACATAAAGCTTCCTATAAGGCCATTACTGCTGTGAGCACAATCTCAGAACCATTGCAGCTACTTCATATGGATCTTTTTGGTCCAACATCCATCAGGAGTATTGACCATAAGTACTTCTGTTTGGTAATCACTGATGCTTTCAGTAGATTTAGTTGGACATTCTTTTTGGTGACTAAAGATCAAACCTTTCAGGCACTTAAAGAATTTATGGCTCTCATTGAAAACCAACTAAACAAGAAGATTAAAGGTATAAGGTGTGACAATGGGACAGAGTTCAAAAATGCTAATCTTATTGAACTCTGTGGGGTAAAGGGTATTAAAAGTGATTATAGCACTCCTAGGACTCCACAACAGAATGGAGTTGCAGAATGGAAGAATAGAACCCATATAGAGGCTGCAAGATCTATGCTTGCTGACTCCAAACTTCCCATCATGTTTTGGACTGAAGCAGTTGGTACTGCTTGTTATGTGTTGAATAGGGTGTTGATTACTAAACCTCATAATAAGACACCCTATGAGCTTTTGACAGGGAAGAAACCTACCATTGAACACTTGAAACCTTTTGGATGTCAAGTGACTATTCTGAACACAAGTGATCACCTAGGTAAATTTGAAGCAAAAGCTGCTGAAGGGTATATTGTTTGGTACTCAGCTCATAGCAAGGCCTACAGGGTATATAACTTGGCTGCAAAGAAGATACAAGAGACTCTTAACCTGAAATTTATGGAGGATAATGAAAATGTTCAGGGAAAAGGTCATGAATGGTATTTTGACCTTGATTACTTGACAGATTATTTGGGGTATACAAGACATAAAACTAACCCCTCTGCAGGTATGCAAGTGTCATCTCCTAACAGTGCAGGTACTCTAGAAGATGACTCAGACAGTGATTCAGAATGTGATGAACCCACTATTGTTGTATCTACTCTACCTATTCATATAGCAGGTCCTCCTAACAAAGAAGCCTCTGATGCCAAAACTGCTGATGATGTGGAAAACTCAACTTATGCAGAAGATCTTGCTAGACTCAAAAAGCAAGAACATGCAGCTGCTGAAGAAGCTGAAAGGCTTGGTCTTGAATTTGCCCAAGACACTGAAGCACTCTTGAAAAAAGCTGCTATTGAAGAAAGCAGAAAATCTATTTCTGCTGATGCATCTGCTGATGCAGCTGCTGATTCTACTGAAGGCAATTCTGCTGCAGTTCCTGTTTCCACTATCACATCCACCAGTTTAGATGAACCTTTTGGCAGGTTTCCCATTCCCTCAGATCTTGGTAATGTTGAACAAGGTGATGGCATTTTTCAATCAGCTTCTTATGATGAAGACTTTGCTCATACATTAACCAATCTTGATACCTCCATTGATGTTAATCCTATTACTACTAAAAGGATCAACACCATTCATCCACAAGAAAATATACTTGGTGATCCAAATGCTATGGTTCTCACCAGGAGTGCCATTAAGAATACCAAGTTTGGACAATATGCATTTCTAACATACGTATCTACTCAGAAGAGAGACAATCACACAGATCAGAAGCATTGTATGTTTTCTTGTTTCTTGTCCCAAGTTGAACCAACAAGCATTAAACAGGCTTTGAGTGAACCTAGTTGGGTTAAAGCTATGCAAGAAGAGATGCTACAATTCAAGAATCAAGATGTGTGGATCCTTGTTGATCTTCCTGCATGGAAAATTGCTATTGGAACCAAGTGGATATTAAAATGCAAGAGGGATGCAAGAGGTGTTGTGGTCAGGAATAAAGCAAGATTGGTGGCTCAAGGTTTCAGACAAGAAGAAGGGATTGATTATACTGAAGTCTTTGCACCTGTTGCTAGGGTTGAGGCAATTAGATTATTTTTAGCATTTGCCTCATACATGGGGTTTAAGGTATATCAGATGGATGTCAAGAGTGCCTTCCTCTATGGCAAAATAGAAGAGGAGGTCTATGTCACTCAACCACAAGGCTTTGAAGACCCCCAGCATCCCAAGAAGGTGTACAAAGTTGTCAAGGCACTTTATGGACTTCACCAAGCACCAAGAGCATGGTATGCTAGATTGTCTACATTTCTTTTGGAGCATGGCTACAGAAGAGGAGCAATTGACAAGACCCTCTTTATTAAGAAGAACTCCAGGGACATCATTCTAGTATAGGTCTATGTGGTTGATATTATTTTTGGCTCCACAAAGGAAGCATGGTGCAGGGAATTTGAAGATTTGATGAAAGGTGAATTTCAGATGAGTGCAACGGGGGAATTAACCTTTTTCTTAGGGCTACAAGTCAAACAACAACCTGAAGGGATTTTTATCCATCAGGAGAAATATGTTAAAGACATCTTGAAGAAGTTTGACTTTGAACATTTAAGGACTGCCACTACTCTATATGAACCACCCAAGCTTAAAAATCCTAATGAACAAGATGAGGCTGTGAATGTTCACCTCTATAGATCCATGATTGGATCACTCATGTATCTCACAGCTTCTAGGCCTGACATTACCTTTGATATCAGTGCTTGCTCAAGGCATCAAGTCACTCCTTTGACTTCCCACCTCAATGCAGTGAAGAAGATTTTCAAGTACATCAAAGGCCAACCCAAGTTAGGCCTTTAGAACCCAAGGGAATCACCATTTGTGTTGGAGGCATACAGTGATAGTGACTATGCAGGAGCTAATTTGGACAGGAAATCCACAACAGGAGGTTGTCAATTTCTTGGTAGAAGATTCATCTCTTGGCAGTGCAAGAAACAAACCATTGTGGCTACTTCTACTACTGAAGCAGAATATGTTGCTGCTACCAATTGTTGTGGTCAGGTACTTTGGATTCAGAATCAAATGTTGGATTATGGGTTTAACTTCATGAACACTAAAATCTTCATTGATAATCAAAGTACTATTTCTATTGTGAAAAATCCCGTTTTTCATTAGAGAACTAAACATATTGAAATTAGGCACCATTTTATAAGAGATGCAAATGAAAAGCATCTAATTCAAGTGCTTAAAATTCATACTGATTATATTGTGGCTGATTTATTAACAAAGGCTTTTGATAGACCTAGGTTTAATCACCTAGTTGACAACATTGGGATGGTTAACCCTTGAATGCTATGTTTGAGGGGAGGCATAAGCCTCAGGGGAGGCATATGCCTCAGGGGAGGATTGTACATGTTGTATATTATGTATACTATCATGTTTACTAACTTTGTTTTGCAGGTTTCTTACTAACTTTGTATATTATTATGGTTGTCTTTTGTGTTCTGTTTGCATGTTTGGTTGCAGGATATGTTCCTGCTGATGAACAAAGATCTACACAACTTATATCAGTGGAAAAGGATGTAAAAAACAAAATAAAAGGATCTTTCATTATTAAAGAAACAGAAAGTACATCATCAACACCATCAAACATCAGAAGTACAAAAGACACCATCTAACAACGTTCAAACAACCTAAACAACACCACCTCCCACAGCCCATATTTCTACTCCATCTTCCTCTTCCCTTTTCCCATGTCCTTGGGGTCAGGCATCCTCTTGTGGACCCCTCTGGATTGCATGTCCTTGTGCCAGAGCTTGGGAGCAGCAAGTCCAAGGACAACCTTCAATGGACCCTAGTTCTTTTTAGATGACTGTGGCTCTTCAGGGACAGAGATCTTTATCATATCAGCACAAACCCTCTCCATTTCACTTGTAAGGAATGCTGTGACAGGAGTAAAATTAGGGACAACAACAGCAAGAGGAGTTGGAGTCTCCTCTATTTCTTCTGATGAGGATGGAGATGGACAAAACTCTGATGGTCCTTCACCAAGATAGTAGTATGCTCTTTGCATTTTGGGAATGTCAAAGGTAGAATCAGAAGAAGAATTAGGGGAAATATCAATGATTTTGGGGTTTGATTTCATGATTGGGGTGTTTAGAAAGGCTTTGGTGTGATGGTATTAGTGTACTATTGGGCTGTGAGTAGCTTATGCCTTGAAGACTTCTATATAAAGACTTGATTTGGGGTTAATATGAGTAAATGCAAGTTAATGTGAGGTAGTTGAGTCAGTAGCAATTACTAATTGTGCAAGTTGTCCATTTAAGTGGATTCTTCAGATGGTTCTGCTTAATAAATGGTTGACCATAGTCAACGATTGACTTATTTCTGCGGATTGACCATTTGGTTTCTGCCGGTTCACTTGGTTTCTGCTGGCGGGTCAGTTTAATTGGTATATTATAAAGTCGATTATTGGTCAAAGATTACTTTCCATAATTCATGCCAATTTCATTCCACGTTTGGTAACTTCCATTAGTAACCTCGACGTGCAAATCCCACTCCTAATTAACTGATTCCCTCTCGCTATAAATTTTAATAATAATAATAATAATAATAATAATAATAATAATAAAAAAAAAAAAAAAAAAAACTAACAAGATTTGTATAGTTATGTGTATGTTGTTTGCAGGTTTGGTGTTGATTCTTCTCACACCTTTTCTGGTTATCAACTTACCTGATGTTGACTTTTCCATCAAAAAGTTGGCTAGTCCAAAGGGTACAGCTTTGGTAAAGACACATCAAATCTGTTGATAGTTGTAATAGTTTACTAAAAACTATTGGGTACTCATCTCACCCATGGTTCACAGCTGAGAGTTGAAATGGTTGTCAATTGACCATGGATTTTTCCTTTCTGGATTCCCAATAATTGGCTAGCCCACAAGAGTATGGCTTGTGGTAATGGCAGTGGAAAACCATATTTGGTATTCAGTTGACCAAGATGATTTTTCATCAAATAATTGACTAGTCCTGAGCAAACGGCTACAGGCAAAGACATCTCAAATCCATTTATAGCTGATGATTTGCTAAAAATCATATTCTTTGGGTCATCAGTGTACCATAGTTAGTTAACTGAAAACACTTGGCTTCTCCAGTAGTGATGGCTATTGGTAAAGAGACATCAAATCCATTATTTTCCATGATTCACCTCTCACAGGAGTTAACACACCTGGATGTGATGAGAATAGTATGAAACTAATATGTTTTGATGTACATTTGGTCATGTGTTGCTGCAAAGAATGGTGTTTTTCAAGTATGTGTTAATCATAGAGATTCTACTTATGAAGATTCTTTGCTACTGAAGTTCATCCTCAATCCTCTTATTTGTGCTTTTGAAGATCTATCAAGAAATCTTGAACTTAACCATGTCAAATTCAAGATTAGGGGAGGATTGTAAGGAATTATTGAAGTCAGAATTAATACTGCTAACGGATACCGCTGACAGGTTCCTGCGGAAGCTTATAGTTGTTTCTGCTGATGACTGGTTCTTGCAGACGCATAGAGATCCTGCGGATATAGTTAATTCGTGGATAGAAATTGTTTATTTTTGGACAAGATATGTAGAATATCTTTTATTGCTTTAATGTTAATCGTTTCTTGTAAGAAATGTTAGGGTTTCCACTAGTATATAAGGAACCCTAGGTCATTGTATTATGTACGAGTTTTCATAACATTATTAGTTAAATAATATTGATCTATAGAGGATCAAGTTTAGTATACAGTTTGTTTTTATATTCCGCAATAACTACAAGCTCACAGAGATTATCTATTTAGTCTTACTAGTGATTACATTAGTAGGCTAACGATCTATTGGCTCGAGATCTATCAAGGTTTAGATCCCTACAAGTGGTATCAGAGCCTTGTGGAAGGATTATACTAAAGTCTTTGCAGATTGTTCCTTGCTGAGACATCCCTCTTCAGTGAAGGGAGACTCATTAGGATTGGAGACTCATTAGGATTGGGGACTCATTAGGATTTAATCATTGGTATGGATATAATGACCCAATGTTTTTGGGAAGGGCTAATTGGGATTCTGCTGAAAAGTCCTCAGCAGATTGTTCTTGGACAAATAAAAGGCCATATATCTACAGGGATTCCAGGAACAATTATGGATCTAACTCATCTTCTTGGCTACATAAAAATGATCTACAGGGCAGGCTCAAGTCTTTCCATGTATTCATGTTGTTGTATATTAACTTTTTTGTGTTGTAGGAACATCCTCTTCTTAATAAAGACTTAGGTATTGTTGATAGTGGTTGTTCAAGAAGCATGTCTGGGAATCAGGAAAAGCTACATGATTTTGTGCCTTTTAATGGAGGAATAGTGAGATTTGGAAGTGGGGTAGGAAGGATCACTGGTAAAGGAACCATCAGAACTCCAAAGGTGGATTTTGAGAATGTCTACTATGTGAAGGAACATCAAGGATTCAATTTGTTCTCAGTTTCAAAAATCTGTGACAAAAAGCTTCCTGTGCTTTTCACTGAAGAGGGATGTCTCATTCTTTCACCTAATTTCAAAGTTCCTGATGACAGTCATGTGTTGCTAAAGGTTCCAAGAAATCATAATCTTTACGCATTCGACTTGAATCTTGTCAAGCCAGAAGGTGATCTAGCATGCTTGGTGACTAAAGCATCCTTGGATGAATCTACTAAATGGCACAGAAGGATGGCACATGTTAATTTCAAAGTTATCAACAAGCTTGCTAAAGATGGACTTGTTCATGGACTTCCTTCCAAGATATTCACTAATGAACACAATTGTGTTGCATGTACCAAGGGTAAGCAACACAAAGCTTCCTATAAGGCCATTACTGCTGTGAGCACAATCTCAGAACCATTGCAGCTACTTTATATGGATCTTTTTGGTCCAACATCCATCAGGAGCATTGACCATAAGTACTTCTGTTTGGTACTCACTGATGCTTTCAGTAGATTTAGTTGGACATTCTTTTTGGTGACTAAAGATCAAACCTTTCAGGCACTTAAAGAATTTATGGCTCTCATTGAAAACCAACTAAACAAGAAGATTAAAGGTATAAGGTGTGACAATGGGATAGAGTTCAAAAATGCTAATCTTATTGAACTTTGTGGGGTAAAGGGTATTAAAAGAGATTATAGCACTCCTAGGACTCCACAGCAGAATGGAGTTGCAGAAAGGAAGAATAGAACCCTTATAGAGGCTGCAAGATCTATGCTTGCTGACTCCAAACTTCCTATCATGTTTTGGACTAAAGCAGTTGGTACTACTTGTTATGTGTTGAATAGGGTGTTGATTACTAAACCTCATAATAAGACACCCTATGAGCTTTTGACAGGGAAGAAACCTACCATTGAACACTTGAGGCCTTTTGGATGTCAAGTGACTATTCTGAACACAAGTGATTACTTGGGCAAATTTGAAGCAACAAATGCTGAAGGGTATATTATTGGGTACTCAGCTCATAGCAAGGCCTACAGGGTATATAACTTGGCTGTAAAGAAGATAGAAGAGACTCTTAACCTGAAATTTATGGAGGATAATGAAAATGTTCAGGGAAAAGGTCATGAATGGTATTTTGACCTTGATTACTTGACAGATTATTTGGGGTATACAAGACATAAAACTAACCCCTCTGCAGGTATACAAGTGTCATCTCCTAACAGTGCAGGTACTCTAGAAGATGATTCAGACAGTGATTCAGAATGTGATGAACCCACTATTGTTGTATCTACTCTACCTATTCATATAGCAGGTCCTCCTAACAAAGAAGCCTTTGATGCCAAAACTGCTGATGATGTGGAAAACTCAACTTATGCAGAAGATCTTGCTAGACTCAAAAAGCAAGAACATGCAACTGCTAAAGAAGCTGAAAGGCCTGGTCTTGAATTTGCCCGAGACACTGAAGCACTCTTGAAACAAGCTGCTATTGAAGAAAGCAGAAAATCTATTTCTGCTGATGCATCTGCTGATTCTGCTGAAGGCAATTCTGCTGTACTTCCTGTTTCCACTATCACATCCACCAGTTTAGATGAACCTTTTGGCAGGTTTCCCATTCCCTCAGATCTTGGTAATGTTGAACAAGGTGATGGCATTTTTCAATCAGCTTCTTATGATGAAGACTTTGCTCCTACATTAACCAATCTTGATACCTCCATTGATGTTAATCCTGTTACTACTAAAAGGATCAACACCATTCATCCACAAGAAAATATACTTGGTGATCCAAATGCTATGGTTCTCGCCAGGAGTGCCATTAAGAATACCAAGTTTGGACAATGTGCATTTCTAACATATGTATCTACTCAGAAGAGAGACAATCACACAGATCAGAAGCATTGTCTATTTTCTTGTTTCTTGTCCCAAGTTGAACCAACAAGCGTTAAACAGGCTTTGAGTAAACCTAGTTGGGTTGAAGCTATGCAAGAAGAGATGCTACAATTCAAGAATCAAGATGTGTGGATCCTTGTTGATCTTCCTGCATGGAAAATTGCTATTGGAACCAAGTGGATATTAAAATGTAAGAGGGATGCAAGAGGTGTTGTGGTAAGGAATAAAGCAAGATTGGTGGCGCAAGGTTTCAGACAAGAAGAAGGGATTGATTATACAGAAGTCTTTGCACCTGTTGCTAGGGTTGAGGCAATTAGATTATTTCTAGCATTTACCTCATACATAGGGTTTAAGGTATATCAGATTGATGTCAAGAGTGCCTTCCTCTATGGCAAAATAGAAGAGGAGGTCTATGTCACTCAACCACAAGGCTTTGAAGACCCCCAGCATCCCAAGATGGTGTACAAAGTTGTCAAGGCACTTTATGGACTTTACCAAGCTCCAAGAGCATGGTATGCTAGATTGTCTACATTTCTTTTGGAGCATGGCTACAGAAGATTGACAAGACCTCCTTTATTAAGAAGAACTCTGGGGACATCATTCTAGTACAGGTCTATGTGGATGATATTATTTCTGGCTCCACAAAGGAAGCATGGTGGAGGGAATTTGAAGATTTGATGAAAGGTAAATTTCAGATGAGTGCAATGGGGGAATTAACCTTTTTCTTAGGGCTACAAGTCAAACAACAACCTGAAGGGATTTTTATCCATCAGGAGAAATATGTTAAAGACATCTTGAAGAAGTTTGACTTTGAACATTTGAGGACTGCCACTACTCCATATGAACCACCCAAGCTTAAAAATCCAAATGAACAAGATGAGGCTGTGAATCACCTCTATAGATCCATGATTGGATCACTCATGTATCTCACAGCTTCTAGGCCTGACATTACCTTTACTGTCAGTGCTTGCTCAAGGCATCAAGTCACTCCTTTTACTTCCCACCTAAATGCAGTGAAGAAGATTTTCAAGTACATCAAAGGCCAACCCAAGTTAGGCCTTTGCTACCCAAGGGAATCACCATTTGTGTTGGAGGCATACAGTGCTAATTTGGACAGGAAATCCACAACAGGAGGTCGTCAATTTCTTAGTAGAAGACTCATCTCTTGGCAGTGCAAGAAACAAACCATTGTGGCTACTTCTACTACTGAAGCAGAATATGTTGATGCTGCCAGTTGTTGTGGTCATGTACTTTGGATTCAGAATCAAATGTTGGATTATGTGTTTAACTTCATGAACACTAAAATCTACATTGATAATCAAAGTACTATTTCTATTGTTAAAAATCCTGTTTTTCATCAGAGAACTAAACATATTGAAATTAGGCACCATTTTATAAGAGATGCAAATGAGAAGCATCTAATTCAAGTGCTTAAAATTCATACTGATGATAATGTGGCTGATTTATTAACAAAGGCTTTTGATGGACCTAGGTTTAATCACCTAGTTGTCACCATTGGGATGGTTAACCCTTGAATGCTATGTTTGAGGGGAGGCATATGCCTCAGGGGAGGATTGTACATGTTGTATATTATGTATACTATCATGTTTACTAACTTTGTTTTGCAGGTTTCTTACTAACTTTGTATGTTATTATGGTTGTCTTTTGTGTTCTGTTTGCATGTTTGGTTGCAGGATATGTTCCTGCTGATGAACAAAGATCTACACAACTTATATCAGTGGAAAAGGATGTAAAAGACAAAATAAAAGGATCTTTCATTATTAAAGAAACAGAAAGTACATCATCAACACCATCAAACATCAGAAGTACAAAAGACACCATCTAACAACATTCAAACAACCTAAACACCACCACCTCCCACAGCCCATATTTCTACTCCATCTTCCTCTTCCCTTTTCCCATGTCCTTGGGGTCAGGCATCCTCTTGTGGACCCCTCTGGATTGCATGTCCTTGTTCCAGAGCTTGGGAGCAGCAAGTCCAAGGACAACCTTCAATGGACCCTTGTTCTTTTTAGAGGACTGTGGATCTTCAGGGACAGAGATCTTTCTCATATCAGCACAAACCCTCTCCATTTCACTTGTACGGAATGCTGTGACAGGAGTAAAATCAGGGACAACAACAGCAAGAGGAGTTGGAGTCTCCTCTGTTTCTTCTGATGAGGATGGAGATGGACAAAACTCTGATGGTCCTTCACCAAGATAGTAATATGCTCTTTGTATTTTGGGAATGTCAAAGGTAGAATCAGAAGAAGAATCAGGGGAAATATCAATGATTTTGGGGTTTGATTTCATGATTGGGGTGTTTAGAAAGGCTTTGGTGTGATGGTATTAGTGTACTATTGGGCTGTGAGTAGCTTATGCCTTGAAGACTTCTATATAAAGACTTGATTTGGGGTTAATATGAGTAAATGCAAGTTAATGTGAGGTAGTTGAGTCAGTAGCAATTACTAATTGTGCAAGTTGTCCATTTAAGTGGATTCTTCGGATGAAAGTCACTTAGGATTGACCAATTGCTGTTGATAACATCTATTTTATTTTAAAGTTTGTTCCTGCTGATGGTTTCTATAAGATTAATTTATTCAGGGGAATGCAAATCTTTCAGAAGTATAACAATCAAGTAAAGACAAATAAGGCAATATGTTTATTGATTCTTCAGAAGTACAAACAGGAATAAGATTGAAAGATTCATACAAGCAAAATAAGCCTATCAATCCTAAACTTTCTATTCTACTTTGCCCTTGCCCTTGCCTTCAGCTATCTTCTCCTTGCCTTTGTTGTTGATGAAGATTCCTTGCTGCTGGGGACAAGGCAACCCAATCACCACTTTTCTTGTCTTTGGCAATGGTAGATTTGACTTTCTTCCTCTTGATGGTCGCCTTGGACGAGAGGATTGGGGCTTCTCAGGTGTTGTTGGGTTGTAGAGTGCATCACTCTCATCATCATCTTCATCAGAAGAAGTGAAGATGAAGGGAGATTCCTTAGGATTGGGGAATCTGTTTGCCGTCTCCATTGCATTCCACTGTCTCTCCATCTCTCTCTGGTATTCAGGATCATCAATTTCAGAAGGGTATGGTGGAAGATCCTCTGATGATGATGAACTTGGAGCAGGTACATCATGTCTCTTCTTTTTGGCTTGCTCTTTTGTAAGACCCCGTGGGAGGGTTGACATTCTGAGTGGTGATGGAGATGTTAGTGACTCTGATGAGTCAGATGAGTCGGAAGCAAGGTTGATGATACTCGGATTGGATGCCATGGTTCTTAATTGATTGGTGGAATTGTAATTAGGGATCTGTATTGTTAAAGTTGTGTGGAGATATTTGGGGATAATTACCCTATATTTATAAGACCACCCAAACTGTATGTATTTATTATCATAAATGCGTGGTGGTTTGGAGATAATTAAGGGTGAATCAAAATTTGAATTAAGAGATTTTCAAAGATATTTGGTTACCACTGAAGTTGTGATACTGCTGATTGATTCTGCGGATGGTTCTGCTTAATAAATGGTTGACCATAGTCAACGATTGACTTATTTCTGCGGATTGACCATTTGGTTTCTGCCGTTTGACTTGGTTTCTGCTGGCGAGTCAGTTTAATTGGGATATTATAAAGTCGATTATTGGTCAAAGATTACTTTCCATAATTCATGCCAATTTCATTCCACGTTTGGTAACTTCCATTAGTAACCACGACGTGCAAATCCCACTCCTAATTAACTGATTCCCTCTCGCTATAAATTAAAAAAAAAGAAAAAAAAAACATTTAAACTTTATTCAGCACTCCAAACCCTAATTACTTCTTCTCAATCAATGGCTGAACTACTTTTCAAAGGTGATCATAACAAACATGCTTTCCTTGGTCGTGGTAAGGATGATGATGACTATGTGGGAATGATGGAATTTCTCCAAAGATCCAAGATTCATTATGCCTTAATCCATTATCCAAATGTTATACATGAATCTCTGGTTACACAATTTTGGGAAACGGCGAGGACGAGGACTTTTGATGATGGACCAACAGAGATTGTTGCTATGGTAGATGGGGAAGAATGTGTAGTCACTGAGTCATTGGTCAGAACTCAACTACAATTGGATGATGAAGGTGGGGTGAGCGAATTGGCTAAGGAAGAAATACTTGCAGGTCTTCAGGCTACTGGTTATAGTGGTGATGGGAAAGTGTGGTACAAGAATTTGTTTTGCCTTAAATGGAGGTTTTTGACACACACTTTGCTTTAGTGTATGAGCTCTAAGTCTGGTGGATGGGATCAGTTTTCAACAGACATTGCTCTTGCCATTGTGTGTCTTTCTCAGGGAAGAACCTTTAATTTTTCTAAGTATATCTTTAATGAAATGCTTGGTAATGTTAAGGATACCAAACTTAAATATTTAATGTATCCTAGGTTTCTTCAAATTATTTTAGGCATTCAGACCACTGACCCTACCCACTTGCCTGTTAAGGGTTTATCAAGAAAGATTTTCTCTCAAATGAAAATCAAATATACAGGAGAACACAGACCCTTACTCCCTGCTATGTTGCTTGTTGGCAATGCTCCTGATGGAGTAGCTGCTGATGCAGCTGCTGATGCCCCTGTGGGCAATGCCCCTAATGGAGTTGCTGCTGATGCAGCTGCTGGTGATCAAAATCCTACTGATGCTCAAGCACTAGAGGATTCCCCTAATAGGACTGAAGTTGCTATTGATGCAAGTGCATCAGTTGCTCCTGATGTTCAGCCACCACCCTCTCCTAGGCCACCCACACCTATACCTTCACCCATGGCTAATACTTCTCATGAGCATGTGCTCAATGAGAACTTAGGCCCTGACCAACCTGTACATTCCCCACAGTATACAAGACATCCAACACCTAGTCCCTTGAGACCTAACTTTGAAGATCATGTTGATGTAGATGTAGACTTAGATTCTTCCACTCATAGGACCAATGATGCTTCTAATGCTACAGATATCCCTGTTGGTGGAACTGAAGGTCATGTTACTCTTACTTCTTTGTCTGTTTTTTTTTGAACAGGTAATGTGAATAAGGTGGATAAGTTGGAAAGGGATCTGAATTTCACAAAAAAGAATCTTAGTGAAGCAGTTCTGACTCTCATTACAAGAGTCAAGAAGTTGGAGGTTAAGCTCAAGAACAGGAAGAGAAAAGGTGATGTGTTTGAATCAGATAATGAGTCTACAAAAGCATCTGACACAATTGATTTGGAAGGACTTGAACTTCTTGCTGCTACCACCCTAGATAGTGTTCAGAAGGATGCTACTGACTCTAGGCCTGCACCATCTACTCATTCTGCTGATAAAAGTGTTCAAAAGGATTCAAGAGTAACTTATGTCAGGAGAAAGCACTCTGCTGATAAGACTTCTGTTGATGCCTCTAGGAAGACAGTCTTTCCTGATCCCATGCCAGAAGTGGTTACTCATGATACATCAACAGATATACAAGTTAAATGTCATGCTGTTTCTACAGATAAGCATTCTGCTCCTCCAGAGGCTGCTTCAATTCAGAAAGATAAAGGAAAGTCCATCCTGGTTAACCAGGACATTCCTTCAAGAGGGAAGTGAAAAGAGGAACTTGCTAAAGAGAAGCTTAGAGAGCTTGTTGCAGCAAACTTACAAGCTAAAGAGGATGCTGCAGAAACAAAGATTCAGTTGGATATGAAAGCCTCAGAAGAACTTGCTAGGAAAATCCAGGCTGATTTGGATAGAATGGGAACTCCATTTACTAGTACTCTACCTGCTGAAAGACAAAAGGAAGAAATTGCTAAGAGTCTATCTGCAGAGCAATGGGAAAATTTGGCTAAATAAGCTGCTACTAAGCCTACTTTAGCTGAATCTGTTCTTGGAGTTAATTATCAGGCCACTGAGTTTGCCAAGATGATGGTTGAAAGAGGTAAGTTGCAGAGACAACAGGAGGAAGAGAGAAAAGCTAAAGAGCTAAGGGAAAGACCTTGGACAAAAGCAGAAATCAAGAAATATATGAGGAATTTTGTCAAGAATCAAGGGTGTTCTATGTTTGGGTCAGGATGGACTCAAAAGAAGGTTTGGGGATTTTCAGAGAAACAGCTCACTTACTACTATGACAAAATCATTTCTAATCTTCATTCCTCTGGTATTAATGTCCAAGATGTCTTAGAGAAGCGTGGCAGACTTTTGGATAGGCCTGTTGCTAAGAGAACCCGGCTTGATGATTCTGCTGATCAGTCTATTGAACACACTGAGTCATCTTTTGGTGATCAGGAGAAAGTACATTCTCCTTCAGTGTTAACTCAGATGGATGATTCTACTGATGCTGATCCTTCAAATGTTGCTCCAGAGTCTGTTCATACTGAAGCTTCTCATCCTGATACTACTGAAGCTTCTCACCTTGATACTACTGAAGCTCAACCTTATGTTTCACATGCTGCTTCAACAGATGCTCCTATAGAAGTACCTACTGATGCTTTAGAACATGTTCCTCCTGATGCTTCAAAACAAGTTCCTAAAGAAGAACCTGCTGATGGTCCTTCACTTCCTTCTACTTCTGGCCCTCGGAGAAAAAGTAAAGCTATAAAGAGGAAGGCTTCTAAGGATGCATCATTAGAGGATAGTACATTCATTGATTATGATTTTGATGATGGGCAGGATCCTGTTGTTTGGGAAAAAGTTGTTAAATGGGAACTTGTTGACTTTGCACTTGGTCAAGGACAAGTAAATGTCATTCATAGACAAGATGGCTCTACCAAAACATTTACTTTTCTTAGCCAAATATTGCACATGGTGGACAAGCAAGATATTCTCTCCCTTTATGGCTGGGTTGTCTCTCATTATCAAACTCATCCACCTGAAGGGATTGGAATGTATTTGCTGGAAGATTTACAAATTCTTTGTGATTCTCATCTTGGTGATTTTGGTGTTAAGTTTCAAGTGTGGAAAAGTCAGAAGACATGGGTGGTTGATTATTGGAAATTCTTTCCTCTTCCTAATGTTCTTATGATTGTCACAACCACTGGCAAGACCTTATACTGCTGGGCTGATGTACTTTATCCAATTACAATGGAAGTGATGAATCTTATGCTAGAAGCCAAACTGACCGTTCCTCTGGATATGATTGAGAATGATATGCATCTTGCTGAACAATTGATTAGGTTCATCAGGAGAAGTATCTTGGTTAAGAAGGAACTGAAAACTAAGTATGATATTCAAATGGACTCATATCTGCAATGATATGGTATTGGTATGGTTCTTTGTTGTATATTTTATTTATTTTCTTTTATTCAAGTTTAGTAAAAAAAAAAAAAAAAAAAAAAAAAAAAAAAAAAAAAAAAAAAAAAAAAGCCTAACAAGATTTGTATAGGTTTGTGTATGTTGTTTGCAGGTTTGGTGTTGATTCTTCTCACACCTTTTCTGGTTATCAACTTACCTGATGTTGACTTTTCCATCAAAAAGTTGGCTAGTCCAAAGGTTACAGCTTTGGTAAAGACACATCAAATCTGTTGATAGCTGTAATAGTTTGCTAAAAACTATTGGGTACTCAACTCACCCATGCTTCACAGCTGAGAGTTGAAATGGTTGTCAATTGACCATGGATTTTTCCTTTCTGGATTCCCAATAATTGGCTAAGCCCACAAGAGTATGGCTTGTGGTAAAGGCAGTGGAAAACCATATTTGGTATTCAGTTGACCAAGATGATTTTTCATCAAATAATTAACTAGTCCTGAGCAAACGGCTACAGGTAAAGACATCTCAAATCCGTTTATAGCTGATGATTTGCTAAAAATCATATTCTTTGGGTCATCAGTGTACCATAGTTAGTTAACTGAAAACACTTGGCTCCTCCAGTAGTGATGGCTAATGGTAAAGAGACATCAAATCCATTATTTTCCATGATTCACCTCTCATAGGAGTTAACACACCTGGTTGTGATGAGAATAGTATGAAACTAATATGTTTTGATGTACATTTGGTCATGTGTTGCTGCAAAGAATGGTGTTTTTCAAGTATGTGTTAATCATAGAGATTCCACTTATGAAGATTCTTTGCTACTGAAGTTCATCCTCAATCCTCTTATTTGTGCTTTTGAAGATCTATCAAGAAATCTTGAACTTAACCATGTCAAATTCAAGATTAGGGGAGGATTGTAAGGAATTATTGAAGTCAGAATTAATACTGCTGACGGATACTGCTGATAGGTTCCTGCGGAAGCTTATAGTTGTTTCTGCTGATGACTAAGACACTGAAGCACTCTTGAAACATTTTCACTAATCGACAATGCTTGGTGAAGTCCATAAAGTGCCTTGACAACTTTGTACACCTTCTTGGGATGCTGGGGTCTTCAAAGCCTTGTGATTTAGTGACATAGACCTCCTCTTCTATTTTTCCATAGAGGAAGGCACTCTTGACATCCATCTGATATACCTTAAACCCCATGTATGAGGCAAATGCTAAAAATAATCTAATTACCTCAACCCTAGCAACAGGTGCAAAGACTTCAGTATAATCAATCCCTTATTCTTGTCTGAAACCTTGAGCCACCAATCTTGTCCCTCTTCAGTGAAGGGAGACTCATTAGCCACTTGTAGGGACAAATATGCAAAGACTTCAATATTGTGAAAGATAGTTTAAGCCCATCTAGGATATAGTAATGTTAACGTGCACAACGGAATAAGAACAAGAATAACATTAAAGCAATAAAAGATATTCAACATATCTTGTCCTAAAATAAACTATTTCTATCCACGGATTAACTATATCCGCAGGATCTCTATGCGTCCGCAGGAACCAATCATCAGCAGAAACAACTATAAGCTTCCGCAGGAACCTGTCAGCAGTATCCGTCAGCAGTATTAATTCTGACTTCAATAATTCCTTACAATCCTCCCCTAATCTTAAATTTGACATGGTTAAGTTCAAGATTTCTTGATAGATCTTCAAAAGCACAAATAAGAGGAATGAGGATGAACTTCAGTAGCAAAGAATCTTCATAAGTAGAATCTCTATGATTAACACATACTTGAAAAACACCATTCTTTGCAGCAACACATGACCAAATGTACATCAAAACATATTAGTTTCATACTATTCTCATCACATCCAGGTGTGTTAACTCCTGTGAGAGGTGAATCATGGAAAATAATGGATTTGATGTCTCTTTACCAATAGCCATCACTACTGGAGGAGCCAAGTGTTTTCAGTTAACTAACTATGGTACACTGATGACCCAAAGAATATGATTTTTAGCAAATCATCAACTATAAACGGATTTGAGATGTCTTTACCTGTAGCCGTTTGCTCAAGACTAGTCAATTATTTGATGAAAAATCATCTTGGTCAACTGAATACCAAATATGGTTTTCCACTGCCTTTACCACAAGCCATACTCTTGTGGGCTAGCCAATTATTGGGAATCCAGAAAGGAAAAATCCATGGTCAATTGACAACCATTTCAACTCTCAGTTGTGAAGCATGGGTGAGTTGAGTACCCAATAGTTTTTAGCAAACTATTACAGCTATCAACAAATTTGATGTGTCTTTACCAAAGCTGTACCCTTTGGACTAGCCAACTTTTTGACAGAAAAGTCAACATCAGGTAAGTTGATAACCAGAAAAGGTGTAAGAAGAATCAACACCAAACCTGCAAATAACATACACAAAACTATACAAATCTTGTTAGTTTTTTTTTTTTTTTTTTTTTTTTTTTTTTTTTTTTTTTTTTTTTTTTTTTTCTAAACTTGAATAAAAGAAAACAAATAAAATATACAACAAAGAACCATACCAATACCATATCATTGCAGATATGAGTCCATTTGAATATCATACTTAGTTTTCAGTTCCTTCTTAACCAAGATACTTCTCCTGATGAACCTAATCAATTGTTCAACAAGATGCATATCATTCTCAGTCATATCCAGAGGAACAGTCAGTTTGGCTTCTACCATAAGATTCATCACTTCCATTGTAATTGGATAAAGTACATCAGCCCAGCAGTATAAGGTCTTGCCAGTGGTTGTGACAATCATATGAACATTAGGAAGAGGAAAGAATTTCCAATAATCAACCACCCATGTCTTCTGACCTTTCCACACTTGAAACTTAACACCAGAATCACCAAGATGAGAATCACAAAGAATTTGTAAATCTCCCAGCAAATACATTCCAATCCCTTCAGGTGGATGAGTTTGATAATGAGAGACAACCCATCCATAAAGGGAGAGAATATCTTGCTTGTCCACCATGTGCAATATTTGGCTAAGAAAAGTGAATGTTTTGGTAGAGCCATCTTGTCTATGAATGACATTTACTTGTCCTTGACCAAGTGCAGAGTCAACAAGTTCCCATTTAACAACTTTTTCCCAAACAACAGGATCCTGCCCATCATCAGAATCATAATCAATGAATGTACTATCCTCTAATGATGCATCCTTAGAAGCCTTCCTCTTTATAGCTTTAGTTTTCCTCCGAGGGCCAGAAGTAGAAGGAAGTGAAGGACCATCAGCAGGTTCTTCTTTAGGAACTTGTTTTGAAGCATCAGGAGGAACATGTTCTGAAGCATCAGCAGGTACTTCTATATGAGCATCTGCTGAAGCAGCATGTGAAACATCAGGTTGAGCTTCAGTAGTATCAAGGTGAGAAGCTTCAGTAGTATCAGGATGAGAAGCTTCAGTATGAACAGATGCTGGAGCAACATTTGAAGGATCAACATCAGTAGAATCATCCATCTGAGTTAACACTGAAGGAGAATGTACTTTCTCCTGATCACCAAAAGATGACTGAGTGTGCTTAATAGACTGATCAGTAGAATCATCAAGCCGGGTTCTCTTAGCAACAGGCCTATCCAAAAGTCTGCCACGCTTCTCTAAGACATCTTGGACATTAATACCAGATGAATGAAGATTAGAAATGATTTTGTCATAGTAGTAAGTGAGCTGTTTATCTGAAAATCCCCAAACTTTCTTTTGAGTCCATCCTGACCCAAACATAGAACACCCTTGATTCTTGACAAAATTCCTCATATATTTCTTGATTTCTGCTTTTGTCCAAGGTCTTTCCCTTAGCTCTTTAGCTTTTCTCTCTTCCTCCTGTTGTCTCTGCAACTTACCTCTTTCAACCATCATCTTGGCAAACTCAGTGGCCTGATAATTAACTCCAAGCACAGATTCAGCTAAAGTAGGCTTAGTAGCAGCTTGTTTAGCTAAATTTTCCCATTGCTCTGCAGATAGACTCTTAGCAATTTCTTCCTTTTGTCTTTCAGCAGGTAGAGTACTAGTAAATGGAGTTCCCATTCTATCCAAATCACCCTGGATTTTCCTAGCAAGTTCTTCTGAGGCTTTCATATCCAACTGAATCTTTGTTTCTGCAGCATCCTCTTTAGCTTGTAAGTTTGCTGCAACAAGCTCACTAAGCTTCTCTTTAGCAAGTTCCTCTTTTGACTTCACTCTTGAAGGAATGTCCTGGTCAACCAGGATGGACTTTCCTTTATCTTTCTGAATTGAAGCAGCCTCAGGAGGAGCAGAATGCTCATCAGTAGAAACAGCAGGACATTCAACTTGTATATCTGCTGATGTATCATGAGTAACCACTTCTGGCATGGGATCAGGAAAGACTGTCTTCCTAGGGGCATCAGCAGAAGTCTTATCAGCAGAGTGCTTTCTCCTGACATAAGTTACTCTTGAATCCTTTTGAACACTTTTATCAGCAGAATGAGTAGATGGTGCAGGCCTAGAGTCAGTAGCATCCTTCTGAACACTATCTAGTGTGGTAGCAGCAAGAAGTTCAAGTCCTTCCAAATCAATTGTGTCAGATGCTTTTGTAGACTCATCATCTGATTTAAACACATCACCTTTTCTCTTCCTGTTCTTGAGCTTAACCTCCAACTTCTTGACTCTTGTACTGAGAGTCACAACTGCTTCATTAAGATTCTTTTTGGTGAAATTCAGATCCCTTTCCAACTTATCCACCTTATTCACATACCTGTTCAACAAAACAGACAATGAAGTAAGAGTAACAGGACCTTCAGTTCCACCAACAGGGATATCTGTGGCATTGGAAGCATCATTGGTCCTATGAGTGGAATAATCTAAGTCTACATCTACATCAACATGATCTTCAAAGTCAGGTCTCAAGGGACTACGTGTTGGAAGTCTTGTATACTGTGGGGAATGTACAGGTTGGTCAGGGCCTAAGTTCTCATTGAGCACATGCTCATGAGAATTATTAGCCATGGGTGAAGGTATAGGTGTGGGTGGCCTAGGAGAGGGTGGTGGCTGAACATCAGGAGCA
Organism: Artemisia argyi; assembly: GCA_030686995.1. Classification (NCBI taxonomy): domain Eukaryota; kingdom Viridiplantae; phylum Streptophyta; class Magnoliopsida; order Asterales; family Asteraceae; genus Artemisia; species Artemisia argyi. Next base: position 32,948,537 of record CM060677.1, on the reverse strand, counting down.
ACTGATGCACTTGCATCAGTAGCAACTTCAGTCCTATCAGGGGAATCCTCTAGTGCTTGAGCATCAGTAGGATCCTGATCACCAGCAGCTGCATCAGCAGCAACTCCATCAGGGGCATTGCCCACAGGGGCATCAGCAGCTACTCCATCAGGAGCATTGCCAACAAGCAACATAGTAGGGAGTAAGGGTCTGTGTTCTCCTGTATATTTGATTTTCAATTGAGAGAAAAGCTTTCTTGATAAACCCTTAACAGGCAAGTGGGTAGGGTCAGTGGTCTGAATGCCTAAAATAATTTGAAGAAACCTAGGATACATTAAATATTTAAGTTTGGTATCCTTAACATTACCAAGCATTTCATTAAATATATACTTAGAAAAATTAAAGGTTCTTCCCTGAGAAAGACACACAATGGCATGTCTGTTGAAAATTGATCCCATCCACCAGACTTAGAGCTCATACACTGAAGCAAAGTGTGTGTCAAAAACCTCCATTTAGGGCAAAACAAATTCTTGTACCACACTTTCCCATCACCACTATAACCAGTAGCCTGAAGACCTGCAAGTATTTCTTCCTTAGCCAATTCGCTCACCCCACCTTCATCATCCAATTGTAGTTGAGTTCTGACCAATGACTCGGTGACTACACATTCTTCCCCATCTACCATAGCAACAATCTCTATTGGTCCATCATCAACAGTCCTCGTCCTTGCCATTTCCCAAAATTGTGTAACCAGAGATTCACGAGTAACATTTGGATAATGGATTAAGGCATAATGAATCTTGGATCTTTGGAGAAATTCCATCATTCCCACATAGTCATCATCACCCTTACCTCGACCAAGGAAAGCATGTTTGTTATGATCACCTTTGAAAAGTAGTTCAGCCATTGATTGAGAAGAAGTAATTAGGGTTTGGAGTGCTGAATAAAGTTGAAATGTTTTTTTTTTTTTTTTTTTTTTTTTTTTTTTTTTTTTTTAATTTATAGCGAGAGGGAATCAGTTAATTAGGAGTGGGATTTGCACGTCGTGGTTACTAATGGAAGTTACCAAACGTGGAATGAAATTGGCATGAATTATGGAAAGTATTCTTTGACTAATAATCGACTTTATAATATCCCAATTAAACTGACTCGCCAGCAGAAACCAAGTCAAACGGCAGAAACCAAATGGTCAATCCACAGAAATAAGTCAATCGTTGACTATGGTCAACCATTTATTAAGCAGAACCATCCGCAGAATCAATCAGCAGTATCACAACTTCAGTGGTAACCAAATATCTTTGAAAATCTTTTAATTCAAATTTTGATTCACCATTAATTATCTCCAAACCACCACGCATTTATGATAATAAATACACACAGTTTGGGTGGTCTTATACATATAGGGTAATTATCCCCAAATATCTCCACACAACTTTAACAATACAGATCCCTAATTACAATTCCACCAATCAATTAAGAACCATGGCATCCAATCCGAGTATCATCAACCATGCTTCCGACTCATCTGACTCATCAGAGTCACTAACATCTCCATCACCACTCAGAATGTCAACCCTCCCACAGGGTCTTACAAAAGAGCAAGCCAAAAAGAAGAGACATGATGTATCTGCTCCAAGTTCATCATCATCAGAGGATCTTCCACCATACCCTTCTGAAATTGATGATCCTGAATACCAGAGAGAGATGGAGAGACAGTGGAATGCATTGGAGAGGGCAAACAGAGTCCCCAATCCTAATGAGTCTCCCTTCATCTTCACTTCTTCTGATGAAGATGATGATGAGAGTGATGCACTCTACAACCCTACAACACCTGAGAAGCCCCAATCCTCTCGTCCAAGGCGACCTTCAAGAGAAAGAAAGTCAAATCCACCATTGCCAAAGACAAGAAAAGTGGTGATTGGGTTGCCTTGTCCCCAGCAGCAAGGAATCTTCATCAACAACAAAGGCAAGGAGAAGATAGCTGAAGGCAAGGGCAAGGGCAAAGTAGAATAGGAAGTTTAGGATTGATAGGCTTGTTTTGCTTGTATGAATCTTTCAATCTTATTCCTGTTTGTACTTCTGAAGAATCAATAAACATATTGCCTTATTTGTCTGAATAAATTAATCTTATAGAAACCATCAGCAGGAACAAACTTAAGAATAAAATAGATGTTATCAGCAGCAATTGGTCAAACCCAAGTGACTTTCATCCGAAGAATCCACTTAAATGGACAACTTGCACAATTAGTAATTGCTACTGGCTCGACTACCTCACATTAACTTGCATTTACTCATATTAATCCCAAATCAAGTCTTTAAATAGAAGTCTTCAAGGCATAAGCTACTCACAGCCCAATAGTACACTAATACCATCACACCAAAGCCTTTCTAAACACCCCAATCATGAAATCAAACCCCAAAATCATTGATATTTCCCCTGATTCTTCTTCTGATTCTACCTTTGACATTCCCAAAATACAAAGAGCATACTACTATCTTGGTGAAGGACCATCAGAGTTTTGTCCATCTCCATCCTCATCAGAAGAAACAGAGGAGACTCCAACTCCTCTTGCTGTTGTTGTCCCTGATTTTACTCCTGCCACAGCATTCCTTACAAGTGAAATGGAGAGGGTTTGTGCTGATATGAGAAAGATCTCTGTCCCTGAAGAGCCACAGTCCTCTAAAAAGAACAAGGGTCCATTGAAGGTTGTCCTTGGACTTGCTGCTCCCAAGCTCTGGAAGAAGGACATGCAATCCAGAGGGGTCCACAAGAGGATGCCTGACCCCAAGGACATGGGAAAAGGGAAGAGGAAGATGGAGTAGAAATATGGGCTGTGGGAGGTGGTGGTGTTTAGGCTGTTTGAATGTTGTTAGATGGTGTCTTTTGTACTTCTGATGTTTGATGGTGTTGATGATGTACTTTCTGTTTCTTTAATAATGAAAGATCCTTTTATTTTGTCTTTTACATCCTTTTTGTTAGGAATACAAATATTCCTGTAAAAGTCTCGGTCACCTGATTATTGTAATAGCATTAAGTTAGCTCGTAGTTAGTTTATTTATAAGTTAGTTAGTATTAGTTTAAGTAACACCGTGGAAGAAGGATGGGTCTTCACCCACTGCATGCCTGATCCACAGCCCGGGTGTGGGCGTTTATGTTGTAACTATATATACCCCTCTCCACATGTGGAGAGGGTTGGACCTTCACTTAATCTCAATCTAATATTTCATTTTCTCTCAAGGTTCCTCTCTCCCTCTCCTTCTTGTTTCTCCAATGCCACACAAATCACAAGTGGTATCATGTTTCCAACATAGTTAGTATTCTACAATTGGTATCAAGAGCCAAGGTTTCATCTTAGGGCCTTGTAGAATCGAATTTGATGGTGTTTTGTGTGGTTTTGTGAGTTTGGTGTAACTTTCTTGTAAAAACTCTTTGTTTGATCTTTCTAGTGTTTTTAAACATGTTAGTGATGTACTTTTATGTTCATTGGTGTTTGTAGAACATTGTGGTTTAGTTAGTGTTACCATATCATTAATCTATTTGAAGTTTGGAGTTGATTTTGGGCGGATTTCTTTGTTGCTGTTAAGTCCACTGTTCCATTGCTTTGTTGCGTTTAGTTTCTAATATCTGTCGTTAGTTTGACTGCGATTACTATTTTGGGAATACAAACAAAACACAAGGAAAGTGACAGTTTTGGACCATTGTCGCTGTGATTAGCTTCTGCGGTTAAGTTGCCTGCGGTTAGTCAATTATGTTTAGCTCTCCGCGGTTAAGTGGTCTACGTTTAAGTACTTGCGATTAGCATTACTTGCGGTTCAACTGGTCTGCGGTTTACTCAGGTTGCGATTGGATTATTCTGCAGTTGGGATTTTTCTGCGGTTTGGTACTCTCTGCGGTTAGTGTCCTGCGATCACTGTTCACTGTGGTTTACTTATCTGCGGTTTACTATCTCTGCGGTTAGGTCAAGTTGCGGTTAAACTTTCCTGCGACTAGTGCACTTCATTGCGAGTATCTCCTACTCTGTGGTTTGGTAGTTTTTATTTTGTGATGTCGACATCTTCTGATGACATTCAAGCTGCTGGGTCCGACACCCGACCTCCGATGTTGGACAGAACTGACTATGAATCATGGGCACAAAGGATTCGTCTTTATTGTCTGGGTAAAGAAAATGGGGTCAACATCTTGAAATCTATCGATGAGGGACCCTTTCAAATGGGTACTACTAGAGACACGGTCGCGGCAACTGATCAACAACTGCTGTAATTGGTCCTGATAGACCTCGCACTTACAATTAGCTGTCTGATGAAGAAAAGAACGCTATGATGCCGACATCAGAGCATCGAATATTGTCATTCAAGGGCTTCCCAAAGATGTCTACAAACTTATCAACTACAACACTGAAGCCAAGGCGGTTTGGGATAATGTGAAAATGCTTCTTGCAGGGTCTGAGTTAACTAAAGAAGATCGAGAGTCTCAGCTATACGATGAATTTAAGCATTTCAAGATGAACCCAGGCGAAAGCATCACTGACTATTACGTCAGATTTCACAAGCTGGTCAATGATATGAGAGCCATCAAGATGACAATGCCCAATATACAGCTTAATTCCAAATTCGTGAATAACATGGCACCAGAATGGGATAGGTTTGTCACAGCTGTTAAGCTCAACAAAGGTCTCAGGCATACCAATCATGAACAACTCTATGCATATCTCCAACAACATGAGAAACATGCTGCTTATGATCGGCTAATGCGAGAAAAGCTCAATCCGTCAACAACAAATGAATCTCTTGCTTTTGTCTCTAATGTTCAACAACTTAACCAAACTTCAAATGATCAATCTCAACCATCCTCCAGGTCTCCCCAAACCAATGATGGGAACACCTTTGATGCTGATGTGGATGATCAGCCTGTTCAGGATATGGCTCTTAATGACCCAAATATCTTTCAAGTTGAAGAGTGTGATGCATTTGACTCAGACGTCGATGACGAACCTACTGCTCAAACCATTTTTATGGCAAATCTGTCTACAGCTGCATCCTCTTCACAACATCCTGATTCATCAATCACATCTGCTATCTCTGATGTACCAACATCTCTTAATCATGATCTGAATAATTCCACTACTTCACAGGGGGCGTGTGACTCGATACATCTCAAGAATATTGTCAACACAAACACCACTGATATGGGAAATACCAATAATATCCCATATGAAATGTATGTGAATGACAATGGACTGCCAGATGTACCAAGTGACATGCCGTCTATTGACTCTAGTGAACATGAGGTACATGAGCACACAATATACAACCCTGATGATTCATTGATTACTAGAATTAACAACCTTAAGAATCAAGTGAATATTTATGAGCAGCGTGCAAAATTTGAGCTGAATGAACGTGAGCAGAAAATGGAATGGCAAATGCGTACTTACATATCTGAAAATAATTTCAAACAAGAAACATTGAAAAGGGAATTAGTTTCTTTAAAAAACCAATTGGATCAAACCGTCAAACAAAAACAAGAGCTTCAAAAAGGTTTGACTTCAATCAAACTCGAATACAAAGATAAAGAAACTAAACTTCTAAATGATTTCTCAAAACTCAAAATGTTGAAAAATAAATTGGAAGATAAGTTGTACACACAGGGCCAAACCATTCAATCTGCTCAAATGATGCAAAATCATAGGAAACTAAATGATGAATTTAGTGAACAGGATACCTCCAAGCCCAAAGCGAGATGCCTTAGAATTGGTTTAGGTGCATAACATGCATTATATGATGCAAACACTATGCTTGAACCTAACCATGCGCCTCCTAATATGAGATCCTATGATGACATTAATGAAGCGGAGGATAGAACTAGGGTAAAACTTGCTGAACGATTAAAGGATCCTAAATGCATTGCTAAGAATATCGTGTTTCACTATAACTATGCGAATGAAAATCACTCTGCCATTTTTGTTCCTCAAAAGAAAATTCTTCCTGACAAAGAGTTTTGGAATATAGACATTGAGAAAATGCAAGCTGAAAGAGTTGTAGGTAACACATGCACTATCTTTAGAATTGCTGACCCAACCATTTACCCCCTGAACACACCCAGGTACCTCGTACCATTTACTCTTCCCACACAGTGTAATACTCTAATTGGGTTGTATGTTCTAGGTCAATTGTTTAACGACTTTGAGAAAACCTGTAAATTAAGAATTACACCTACAGGGATTACAGAAGGGGAAAGGGGTTTTGAGCAAACAAAACAGTGTTACCTAACTGAAGTTATGCCATTTTTTAAACTTCTCAAAGAACATTTTGAGGGCCTTAAAAACACCATTAATGATGATGTGACTCAAATGAAAAAGGTTTTTGATGAAGTGGAAAATGAGGGTAACCAATTAGCTATTGATCTCAAATACAGTGAAACTGGCAGGAAAAACATTCTCATTATGAATGAAAATTTGATGGCAAATTGCATTACAAAAGATGTGTTTTATACTGTTACCGACTCAGCATTATCTGCTCGACAATTTCATGAAATGTCGGTTACTTTGAATGTCTTCCAAAATCGTGTCATTGAGCTTGAGGGGGAGAATTACAAACTTACTGAAAAAATTCAAAACGACGACCATGATAACATGGTCAGGAATTTCTCAAAACTAGAAGTTGATAATCTGAACCTACAATTAAAATATCAACATCTAGAAGAAATCATAAAAATATCAAATGGCAAGACATCTTCGGATGCTCCTGAGTTTGACACATGTTTTGAATTAGCCAAAAAGGATGAAGTCATTCAAGCTCACTCAAACACGATTCGGAAATTGAAGGTCCAAAATGTACAATTAAAATCGAACAAAAGCAATGTGACCAATACCAATTACCAGAAGTCTATAGATTCTCAAAACTTTCAGAAACAGGGCATTATCAATGAATTACAACATGAAAATGAGTGGCTTCGTGCCGAAATGTCAAATGCTAAACAACGCTACAAAGAATTGTTTGAGTCTATTAAAATAACGCGTGACCAAAACAATGAAAGAGTCACTTCTTTGTTAAATGAAATTGAGAATCTAAAGACTATGGTGAAGGGTAAAATGCCCGTCGTTTCATGTGATCATGCAATTTCCAATGTACATGCTTGTAAAAAATATGTGTGCGATGCTGTGAATGTCTCTCTTCCCCTTAGGAACAATAAGTTAGTTCACAACAACTATCTTAGAAATCTTAAGGATTGTCTGGCCATACCTAGAGAAACCATTGAAGATGAGAGGATATCTAAACCACATGATGATGTTATTATTGGTGCTTGCTTCCTCACTAATAGAGCCCAGGAATTATTAGAATATGCTATAGGATCATGCCCCAAGAATGATAACAAGTCGGATAAGTCATTTGCATCGCACCCTAACAGTGGCAACAAACATGTTACATTTGATTATCCCCAAACCATGTCACAATCCACCATCATGATCACCGGTAAACAAGTAGCAACTAATCATACTAATGTTCCCGTCATTGCTTCTACAGGAGTAAAAGGTGTATCTAATGCTAGAAAGTCACAGCCTAGGTGCAATACAAAGAATGATAGGACTTTGCCGGCTAAGAGTACACTTATTAAGGAAGTAGAAGAATCATCTAGGAACAATAAAGTTATGCTTAATGAAAGGAATCGAGTTGATTCAAACATTCCTAGCTGAACGATCAATCCCCCGGTACTTGTCATTATACTATACTACATCGATCAGGTACACTGCCTGGTGGGGGTTGTAAACTTCTCGAGATCCCTTGAGAGGTAAAGTCTGGTGCAATCCCTACGCATCATATATATATATATATATATATATATATATATATATATATATATATATATATATATATATATATATATATATATATATATATATATATATATATATCATAAACCATGAGTTTCTTTTTATATTAAGATTTCATAACTGACATCTTAATTTATATCAATAACGTTTTTTCAGTTTCATATGTTACAACTATTAATTTTGTGGTTACATTTTTTTTTTTTCATTTAAATCACTTTATTGGTTATTAATATTACGGTTACAAGTTTTGACGTTACAAGTATTAATCATGTTTTGAAATCCATCCATAATACAAGCAAGCAAAAAAGTCTGAATTTTAAGTTTTTTTAATTATAAAATAGTTCTAAATGTATTATAATATAGTTAAGATACTGAAAAGCGTGAGCCTTGTTTTAAGAGCGAATGGTATCTATACTACTTATAATGGAGGAAGGACTCTCTCTCCAAAAAATTCTGATGTACATAAAATGATGCATGATTTACAACACTTTAAAGCAAGCAATTTTCATAATTACAACAATCAAAGCATTGTGTACAACAAAAACTAGCATGAATCAAAATTCAGATCACTTTCCTTAGAATTCTACATTAATAGCATTAAAAACACCCATACACCCAATATTACAATTAATTAAACATAATGTACAACCCTCATTCTATATTAATAGCATTAAAAAACCCCTACACCCAATATTACAATCAGTTAAACACAATGTACAACTCTCATTCTACATTAATACCATTAAAAACATCCATACACCCAATATTACAATCATTTAAACACAATGTACAACCCTCATTCTACATTAATAGCATTAAAAACACCCCTACACCCAATATTTTAATCATTTAGACACAATGTATAATCCTCCATCTTAACCTAGACATGAACTTGTGACCAAGACTCGACTCAATAAAACTCGACTCGATACACAAATCTGTGACCAAGCAAATTTAGGTGTCAGAATGACATCCCGTGACATTTTTATTAATTCCATTGAAATTTTTTATTTCAGGGTACCCACCGCTGCAACGCGCGGGTACCCTGCTAGTAATAACCAAATCAAGGAGGTTAAACTTTAACCTTGTCAAGTTAAAGTGGCGTTACCATACCGAGGGGGAGGTTAAACCCTTGTTAACGCCGGTAGTTAACCCCTTCACACCTCGTTAAAGTGATTTCCAAAAAAAAATCCACTTTACCCCCTCCCATTTTCCCTTCTGCCCCTAAATGGAGGGGTGTTTTTGTAAATTGTTGTTTGGTTAAAGTTTGGTTATGATAACAGGGGGTTTTGGTTAAAGTTTGGTTAAAGTTTAGTGGCTGATGTGGCGCTGACGTGACACCCGGTTAAAGTTTAACTTCCGGTTACCATACCCTTCGCTCTAAGGATAGAATCAAGGAAAAAAATGATTCTTTATATTTGAAATCGATTTTAAGAACCGATCAATGGAATATCTAAAAGTCCGGATAATATTAAGTATATTATAATGGAGTAAGGATCAAATGAGAAATAAAAGTAAAATGAAAAGAATGAGAATTAACCACAACCGCACATTTTATATGCATATATAAGAAAAGATGTAACTCCCATAAATTTCTCTTTGTTTATTTAAAATATGTAGATAAAATTATTTTTCATTCTTCTTATTATAATTTCTTTTCTTAAAGGATCTCTTCCTTATTATAATGTACTTAAATACTCAAAAAAGAAGGAAAAAAAATCTCTTAGTTGCATGCATGGAGATGATTTAAGCGTAACCCCTTCTCCAATAAATCTAAAATGGTGTCAGTCCCGTGTCACCATGTTTCATCAAATTTTGGAGGATATTGGTTGAAAAAAAAAAAAAAAAAAAAAAAAAAAAAAAACTGTTTAGAGGTGTATTTTAGCTTCTTTTCGAGGGTTGTCTTGGTGGTAGTTTGGGGTGTTTATTAAATTAAATGTTTAGATATAAGGGGTGGCAGTAGGCACGACATGGAGGACGGCATGGACCATGCCGAAAATCAACACCATCGCCACCAAAGCGGCATGGGACCGGCATGAACAATCTCGGCATACTATTGCCGTTGAGACATGGAGAAAGTGGAACAAAAAAATAGCTGTTTGATGGTATTAAATTAGGCGAGGCATGAAATCATGGTTGCCACTAAAAAAATATGGTGAGGCATGAAAGAGGCATGGAATGAGGTGGCAGGATATTATCGGTGGGTGATATGGCATGAGGGAAACATGAGATCATAACTGACAACCCCCTAAGGCTTTTATTTAACTTTTTATAAGAGAGAGAGAGAGAGAGAGAGAGAGAGAGAGAAACTTTAATATCTCTCTTAATTTAAAGGGACTAAGGCTTTGAGCCCAAATTATATATATATATATATATATATATTAGGAAAGTGGTCCGTTCAAAATGTTGTGTTCCTATTGGCTGAAACCCGTAAGGCCACTGTTTGAACCACTGTTCATTACAATTTGAAACACCGTAGCATTCTCGTTCCATTATTTTCCCTCAGATAAGATATTTCCCCCATTTCAGAACAATCTCGATACATCTACTCTTCATCAAAATTACCCATGCTACATCTTCATCAAAACAATCTTCATACACCTTTTCATCTTCATCAAAACTACCCACGTACACTAAAACCCAGCAAACTGAAACCCCAAATCACACATGCACATCTCACCGGCGATCCAGAATTTTCCCGAATCCATAAATAACATAAATCTCAAATCACTCTCTCACATCTCCTTTAGTTACGCAACTCGTGTATTATCCATCCGAAAAAATACTCCGACCACGAGGTCTCTTTTTTAATTCATGTTTTATTTGGTTTTAATTTTTTATGAGACTGTGTTTATATTTGGATTTATTTATACTTTTGTATATTAAATTTGTTATTTTTGTTACTCATTTATCTTCATTCTCTTGCTTATTGTATTAGTATCCAACTATGTTTTATGATATTTGTTGGACCAGATTATGCAAACAGTTGATGATATCCATACGAAGCTATACCCAAAAGAATGTCCTAAACCCGTCGATAATTTCACATCTCACTATAAAAATGGATACTATGGTGGTCTGATATTTCAACAGGTATCAAAGGTTTTACCATACAGAATGGAGACCACTTCGGAGATGAGATAGGCAGGCAATCTATTTGGGGAATGGAATTTGAAGATGAATTTCACAAAAAAGGTCTGTAACAGTTTATTATTAGAATTACATTTCATATAAAATAGTAGGAACTAAAGTTATGCATAATGGTGTTAACAATGAAGGACAGTAGTATAGTTCAGGACACATTTGTGTTTTTAGCACTTACTTTGTTGTGAAAATTTGAAGCAGTTCTGTATATTGGTTTTTTTCTTGCAAATACTCAGGGAACTCAGGTACAGGTACTTACATCAGGCTCTTATATGTTATGCCTGATAATATGTGTATTTTAAGCTTATCTTACTATATTTATATATATTTTTATTGTATCAAATAAATCGATATAGGTTGAATTTTGGAATTTATTTTTTTACAATATAAGTTTTAGGGAAGTGCGTGTAAGTGAATAGATGATCAGTTTATCGTGTTGGCATATAGTAATTGTATAGGTATATTGGGTCATTTTAGGAGTGTTTGGCCTTGCAAATTAACAGTAGATATCTGCTTATTGTGTTCGGATACAACACTTTCAATTTAGTTGCTAAAATTGTGCCTTGCCATCAATTTCAATTTTGTAAAATCTTCCCCACTTTTAATTTGGTTGTTTCGGTTTTGCAGACATATTGGATTGGAGGTGTTTGGATGTGAAGTCAAAAAATAAGACCGCTGTCATTTTTTATCCAAGGTTCATCGTGAGGTTATTATAGGAATGCGTAATGTTCGGTTCAGGCAGTGACTTAATGTCAAATTCGTTTGGAATACAAAATCTTTGGAGCAGACTGCAAATGCGTTTCACAAGTGTGTGTACGAGGTAAAAATTGATTTTATTTTATTTTATTTTATTTGTAATGTATTCTAAGCAGCTTAATTACAAATTTTCGCCCATGTAAGACGATAAGCAGTTTATATAGTAAACTGAATGGATAGGAGGGTGTTCGAGATTGAAGATTATTAATAAGAGTGCCTCTCTCTTTATACATTGCCTTTTAAATTAGATTTGTTGTCCTACTGTCCTTATAGGGTAACGTATGTGGTCCAAAATATGAAAACAAATTTTCAAACGAAGATAGCTAGACAAATGATAACAACAAGTGATGATTTTTGCTAACTTGACCAAACCCCCTACACCATAGGCGAATGAACTTTTCCAGATTACTTTCATGTGCTTATCTGCAATTTAAGCTATTTAGAGTGTTAGGATGAAGTTGTTTGTTCCTTTATATTTAAAGTAAACAAGGTCTTCAAAATAAGCAATCCCAAACACCCCTGATTAAAATCAGGAACTTTATTTATATAAGGTTATTAGGTAAAACCAAGATAACAAGATAATGAGTTTCAAATACCAATGCCAAACATCCCTAAATGATAAATGATTAAACCTTTTATATAGAATATTGGTATCACTATATAGGTTTACAGTGAGTAGGCTATGATTTTCACGTACGAGAGGTTTCAAATTTAGTTATTAGCTTTAAATTGAGATATTCCAGAGACTCAAATGCATTTAACTAGCATAGCAATGTTTTTAAGTCATCATCAGATACTTGATAACTTATTCTTGAAATCATGTTTTCAGGGGAAAGTAGTTGTTATCAGTGGAGAAAGTGCTAAAGATGGACCTGGTATGCCTAAAATGTTGACACCGACAAGTGCAATAATGGACATTGGTCTTGGCAAGGTAAACTGTAAGTCCTCTAAATACCTTTCAAAATTCTTTTTTTAGATTGAAACATCTTTACCTATGTTGTTTTCGTTTCTTTTTGTAGCAAAAATGGCTGACACTAAGGTGACGATTCATGCAAGAAAGTTCATGACAAACAAGCTTTTGTCCAGGAAACAATTTGTAAGTTTTATCCACAACTGAAGTTTGCTCAATATTAAAATTTTATCGGTGGTTTTTTAATTCTTGAATGTTTATTATTGTAGTTCATCTACATACCATATCTAGGCAAGGCAAATCTTTCAAAGGTTCGGGTCATGTGGCCTTCAGTGGCCAATCCTATGGTAAGGAGATATATTCTCTGTTTCTTTTGTCCTTGACTTTGAGAATCCTTATAAAAAGTTTTTGAATATGAAATGGGTCGAATTTTTATAGGATGGGAATGAGGGAAAAACTTTCAAGTGTCAACCTTTACTAGAATGGACCTATCTTATACTATCCCTGATAATGTTGCATCGCTCAAATCTGAAAAAGATTGAACTATTTCAGGATGAATCCATTTTTCACAGGTATTGTACGTACCACAGGTCAACTGCCGATTTTTTTCTCAAAAAGACATGTTTTGGGTATGAACAACAGGGTGAACCTTATGAAGTTGCTCCAGGTGTTGATATCCTTATGAGCGTTTCAAAAGTGCACATGAATATTAAGGTTGTACAAAAAAAAATTTAATCCTTTAATTAATTCGGTTATATGTAGGTGTCAAATCATAAGTAGGAGAGAAATCATTTGAAGAGCATAATTCAGTTGAAAGTAAAATGAGGATGACAGTTTAAAAAAAAAAGTGGATTGCGAAGGCGAAAGCCACTCATTCTTTTACATATATGTAGGTAACAACTTTTACCTTCTTTATCTTTATTCTGATAACTAATCTCTTCCTAATAAGAAAGGGAGCTCAAATTTTAGACCTTCGGATACTAGAATTGATACGACTTTTAACATCTTTTAATAACAAAAATCTTATGATTACATAGGAACTTCCTAAAAATCACGAAATGTCAGTTATAAACATGAACAAACACCTTATCAGTATCATCATGATACACCTAAAACTTTGGTAAATATTTTATTTGTATATTCACCATACACATTTGAACAAGGAAAAAGCACTTTAATAGGTATTTTTTGTTTTTATGTTTTTGTTTTGTTTTGTTTTGTCATGACTGGATATATATAGGAAGCATTATCGGACAATGACTGAGGAGCAGGCACAACTCATGCTCTACTATAAATAAGCTCCCACGTAAATTCTACTACCATTACACAATAAAGGACACATGATATTTGATTGGTGAGGATGTGGAGTGTCTCATATGCACGGCTTATTCGGGTTTCGATGCAAGTGAAGGTGAGGAAACAAATTTTAGTCACAATTGTGATGGCAATGCAAGCACACATGAGAAACTCAAGGTGAGGTAACAATTCTACACCTTTCTAAAACAACCAATTAATGGTTTTAGTGACATAAAGATAGATAAAATTATGGAATGTGGATGCTGGAAGTTAGTACTTCCGCATAAGAAACTACAACTACAATTCTGGTGTGTTTCGGGGCTGAAGTGGGGCTGAGATGGGTGATTTTTGGGGCTAAACTGGATTTCGGATTTAGGTCCTGGTCTTAGGTAGCTAGATAGCACACTGCCAATGGCTGGGGATACAGACACAACTAATGTAGGGCTTTGAGTTTTTACTTGAATTGTAACATGAAACTGTCATTGTATGGTTTGTATTCGTATTGCATATTCGTGTTTTGTTATTTACTACAAAATTTATGCTTTCAATAAGGTTTACTGCAAAGGTGGTGTTTGTTTCTAATTTTTATTTTTCTACGCATGAGTAAATATCTTGGATGAAAAAAAAAAAAAAAAAAAAAGAACATCCAAAAATCCCGCAGCAACCACTACTAGAATAAGTAGAACTGGCGACGAACAAAATCCCGACGACAAAAAGTCGTCGGTATATTACACTAAACGACAAAAAATACGCTTGACCGAGCCAAACGCACGTTGAATTTTTTGAATTTTAGAATACCGACGCCATGACGTCGGTATTTTTTTGGTCAATTTTGACTTTCCCAATAATTGCGAAAACTTGGGTGGGAATTTGACCGCCAAACTTTTCCCGACGCCCTGTCGTCGGGATATTTCCCTAAATAAATATTTATTGCGATTAGAGGTTTAATTAGCGCTTAATATAGTTTAAGTAAATTTGATTTTTATAAATGCCGACGAAATGACGTCGGTAAAATATTAAACATTTTTTCCATGTTTGGCTTGCGAATAAAAGTGAATATTTTGCGCGGGGTTTTTTCCCGCCTATTTATTACCGACGACATGACGTCGGTATTTGTTTTCCTGCCTTATTTTCCATTGTCCCGCCAAATTTTTTACTTTATATATACAAAGAACCATTAAGTCGGTAAAACACACATAAACTCACAAAATAAAAACTCCCAAGTCCCATTCTCAATGTCTCGTAAAGATTTCCCGCAACAATTCCCAAGTCCTCCTCACAAGGATTTCTCGCAACAATTCCCAAGTCCTCCAAAAGAACCGGTGATTGTGAACACTCCAACTGCAGAAAATGGAAATCAACGACAAAACAGTCCAGCTGAGAATGAACCGGTAAACAATCCACCAGTGGAAAACCAACCCAATACATTTGGCTTGACTGATGAAGAACTCTTCGAGCAAGATTTGCAATTCCGACGAGAGGTTGAAGAAGACAAAGAACGTGTGGCAGCTGCTCGTAGGGCTCGGGAAGCTGCTCATACGGCGCGGATAATCAGAGAACTACCACGCCGATGGGCCATGGGGCTTGGCCCTGTACCATCAGAGTCTTCTTCGAGTGAGGAGGATGATTGGGTCTCAGATGATTCATTTTCTTAATTCGTAGTTTTATTTTAATTATCGTATTGTAGTTTCTATTAATCGTACTTTTGTATTTCATGTTTTAAGTTTACTGTTTAATGTATTTCGTGTTTTAAATGTTATGTTAGTTATTGCATTAACAGGAAGCTAGTCGATTTATGTCTGAATTAAAAAAAATAAATACATACGACATCAGTTTTCACAACAACAACAACATTTTATTAAACAATAATTGCATCTCGACTCGTTCGTTTAACATCTCGTGTATAACCATTGCATCTCGACTCGTTCATTTAACATCTCATGTATAACCATTGCATCTCGACTCGTTCGTTTAACATCTCCTGTATAACCATAGCATCTCAGATCGTTTGTTTAGAATCTCGTGTATAACCAGCCATAGCATCTCGGATCGTTCGTTTAACATCTCGTGTATAACCAGCCATAGCATCTCAGATCGTTCGTTTAACGTCTCGTGTATAACCATAGCATCTCAGATCGTTCGTTTAACATCTCGTGTATAACCATAGCATCTCAGATCGTTTGTTTAACATCTCGTGTATAACCAGCCATAGCATCTCGGATCGTTCGTTTAAAATCTCATGTATAACCATATCATCTCGACTCATTCGTTTAACATCTCGTGTATAACCATTGCATCTCAGATCGTTCGTTTAACATCTCGTGTATAACCATAGCATCTCAGATCGTTCGTTTAACATCTCGTGTATAACCATAGCATCTCAGATCGTTTGTTTAACATCTCATGTATAACCAGCCATAGCATCTCGGATCGTTCGTTTAACATCTCCTGTATAACCAGACATAGAATCTCAGATCGTTCGTTTAATATCTCATGTATAACCATAGCATCTCAGATCGTTTGTTTAACATCTCGTGTATAACCAGCCATAGCATCTCTGATCGTTCGTTTAACATCTCATGTATAACCATATCATCTCGACTCGTTCGTTTAACATCTTGTGTATAACCATAGCATCTCAGATCGTTCGTTTAACATCTCTTGTATAACCATAGCATCTCAGATCGTTTGTTTAACATCTCGTGTATAACCAGCCATAGCATCTCGGATCGTTCGTTTAACATCTCGTGTATTACCAGCCATAGCATCTCAGATCGTTTGTTTAACATCTCGTGTATAACCAGCCATAGCATCTCGGATCGTTCGTTTAACATCTCATGTATAACCATATCATCTCGACTCGTTCGTTTAACATCTCGTGTATAACCAGCCATAGCATCTCAGATCGTTCATTTAACATCTCGTGTATAACCATAGCATCTCAGATCGTTCGTTTAACATCTCGTATATAACCATAGCATCTCAGATCGTTTGTTTAACATCTCGTGTATAACCAGCCATAGTATCTCGGATCGTTCGTTTAACATCTCATGTTTAACCATATCATCTCGACTCGTTCGTTTAACATCTCGTGTATAACCATAGCATCTCAGATCGTTCGTTTAACATCTTGTGTATAACCATAGCACCTCAGATCGTTTTTTTAACATCTCGTGTATAACCAGCCATAGCATCTCGGATCGTTCGTTTAACATCTCGTGTATAACCAGCCATAGCATCTCAGATCATTTGTTTAACATCTCGTGTATAACCAGCCATAGCATCTCGGATCGTTCGTTTAACATCTCATGTATAACCATATCATCTCGACTCATTCGTTCAACATCTCGTGTATAACCATAGCATCTCAGATCGTTCGTTTAACATCTCGTGTATAACCATAGCATCTCAGATCATTTGTTTAACATCTCGTGTATAACCAGCCATAGCATCTTGGATCGTTCGTTTAACATCTCGTGTATAACCAGCCATAGCATCTCAGATCGTTCGTTTAACATCTCGTGTATAACCAGCCATAGCATCTCGGATCGTTCGTTTAACATTTCATGTATAACCATATCATCTCGTGTAAATTTGTTAAATTGTTTTTTATTATTAGTACTTGAAAAAAAGTGACCATCCGAAGTGTCCTGGTAAATTTTTTGCATGTGTTTAATTAAGTATAAAAGTATTTTAAATATAAAGTATTTACTAAATTACTTAATTTTAAATATAAAAGTAATTTATTTTTATTAATCCAAAATTTTTTTGAATGTGTTTAATTAAATTATAAACCAAAGTATTTAATTTTAAATATAAATATTTTTTTTTTAATTTTAATTATAAATTAACTAATTATTGTTTTTTTAATTATATATTAAATAAAATAATTTATACTAATTAATGTTTTTTTAATTTTATAAAAGATAATAAATTATAATTATATTAAAAATACCGACGAATGTTCGTCGGCAAATGTTTGGAAAAAATACCCCGAAAATTTTCAAGTACCCCGCCAAATCGAAAAACGACAAAAACTTTCTATATTACCGACGACTTGTCGTCGGTATCATTAAAAATAATATTAATTGGGACCCTAAAAGCAGATTTGGTCATCACTTTCTTATCAAAAAAAAAAAAAAAAAAAAAAAAAAAAAAAAAAAAAAACCCTAACTAGCTACCAACACAATATACCCAGCCGCCGACCACCACTAATCCACCAACACCACCACCACTAATCGACCAACACCACCACCACTAATCCACCAACATCACTACACCACACCCGCACCACCACATTTGCTACCACCACCACCACACCATCACAGTCACCACACCCGCACCACTGTGCACTTCTTCCCCAACCCCTCTATTGTTTAATTCATCCCCCAACCCCTCTATTGTTTAATTCTTCCTCTTCTTCTTCCCCTCTATTTCTTTTTTACCGAAGGTATTTTTTGATTTTTGTTTAATTTTATTAATATTTTGATTATGTTAATTGTTAGTAAATGTTAATTGTTGTTAGTAAATGTTAATTGTTAAGTTTTTGAGTTTTGATTTTTTTTTTTTTTTTTTTGATACAGCCGAGAGCTGTGATAGCTGAGACCGAGAGGCGAGGGTGAGAGCTGTGACAACCAAGACATATAGGTAACGTACCTTATTTTATTTTTTATTAACTTTTGGTATCCCGACGACATGTTGTCGTCAACAGTTTTTTATCTTTATTTTTAACCAACCGTTTTTGATAGCCCGAGAGAGACCACAGCCCGAGGAGACCACAGCCGAGCGTGACAGCAGCAGCCCGAGACAGTATGTTACATATCCGCATTGTTTTTTCATTTTTATGGTTATTAGTAACGCGTTTGGTTAGTTAGTATTGCGTTTGGTTAATTAGTATTGCGTTTGGTTAATTAGTTATGTGTGGAATAGATAGGTTTTAATATATTGGTGAAATGTTAGTTTGCGTTTGGTTAGTTAGTATTGCGTTTGGTTAGTTATGTGGAATAGACAGATTTTAGTATATTGGTGAAATTTTAGTTTGCGTTGAGGCACCACCGCCAACACCAATCATTCCTGTTGATGACGACGATGATTTTGTTGATGATGAAGACGACGATCCTTATGATTTAGCTGATTCTGATAATGAAGTCGCAAACAATTCTGATGATGAAGTTGAAGTTGCTACTAATGGTGTTTATGATAGTGATGTCGATTTAGTAGATTGATCTTAAATTGTATCTTGCAAAACAACACTTATTTGAATGAAATTGTTATGGATTGTTTAATTGTGTATATTTATTTGAATATGTATCTGAATGTGTGCATGCTTATGTTAATTTGTTCATGAATTTCTAAATGTTATTCAACTTGTGCTTTTACAGATGGTAGCATTTGCACGCGGACACGGTGGTGACGGTGCCGGTGACCCACCACCCCCTTTTCGTCCGATTGAGAGCAGTCATCGTGGTAAGAATTTTTAAAAGAAACTTAAACTTGATCATTTGTATTAGGTTACTTGTTATTTTAATTATGACGTGTTTTCACTCACTTCAATTTGTAGGAACTGTCCCCCGAAGGGGTAGGGGCAGGGGCAGGGGTGAAGGGAGGGGTGGTGGTGGCAGGACGGGTGTGCGTCAAGCCACCAAGAACGTATCCCTGAGGAACGCCGTGCGTGATTTTGGCCCGCAGGCTATTGAGTTTGACTACAATGATCAGGGGACATTCACTCATGTTGGCAACAACGCTAAGTGGTTCAGTAACTACTGTGGTGAGCTGATTAGGGAGTTCCCGTTGTGGTACGAGTCCTGGAACAAAATTGAAGAGGAAAAGAAGGCGCATGTCATACCTCAACTCTCGGTCAGTTATTCCATTTTCCTTTTATATTGTTTTGTTATCGTGTTTATATATTTTAATGTGTATATTTATTTAAATAAATAAATAATAGTTAACAACATTTTTTATTTACTTAGATGTATATATATTAGTTAACAAATGTATATATTAGCTAACATATTAAAAAAGTTAACAAATATAAAAAAATTAACAAAAATATTTTTTTTTTTTTAAATTTATTTTAGTTATGTTTGATTGCAGCAAATGTTTGATCTGAAGTCCCACCAGCGTACACCCCGGTGGAAGACCATCAAAGCCGGCATCAACGAGTATCTCGCAGGTCGCTACAGGGACAACAAGTACGACGTCAAGCGAGATTACTGGACTATACCAGGTGGGGCTGATAAGGTGGATGAGATACGAAGGTAAATTTTTTGGTTTGTTAATTTTTTAATATTTGTCATTTTTTTTAATATGTTAGCAATTGATATATGTTAATTTTCTGCGTTTGTTATTATGTGTTAGCAAGCCTCCTCCTAACATGGAGCCGTCTGTGTGGGATAAGCATATTGAGCTCTACCTCAGTGAAAAGCATGCCAACAGGTACAAAATCATCAAGGAAAACAGGCAGAAGAACAAGAACACTAGCCGCCACGGATCTCGGTCGTTGGCCGCATCTCGCCACCAATACGTAAGACACATTATGATATTTTACATATATCTCATTATATATGTTGTTTGATTTGTCATTTTTAATTTGTTTCACCTTATATGCTTGTGTAAATATATATATATATATATATATATATATATATATATATATATATACAGTTTGAGAGGAGTGAGAACCGTCAGTACCCCTCCCTCATACAGAGCTTTTACGACCAGCGTTGCAAGAAAGGTGTATGGTTGAAGGACGAGGCTCGTGTTCAATACGTAAGTACCGTTTTATTTTTATTTATTTTATTTTATTTTATTTTATTTTATTTTATATTATTTGTTTTTGTTATTTTAATTTATATTATTTTTTTTTTATATTAATTTTATCATTTTTTTTCAACTACATAGGAAGAGATGTGCGCACTGCGGGATCTGGGAGCTAACACGCCTATTGGGAGAGCCTACACTGAGGAAGAGATACTTGCAAAGGTTTTAAAGGGCAAGCAACGGGGGTATATAGCCGGTAGGGGTAGGGTGGTACCAGGTATTGGCAAGACAAGGTTACCCATGCCACCAGCTTCTGATTCGTACACCACACCCGAGATTGACAAGATGTTTGCCGAAAAAGAAAAAAAGATAAAGGAAGTTGAAGAAGAATCTAAGGAAACTAAGCACCAACTCAAGGCAGTTATGAAAGTAATGAAGACAAACCCCGATCTCTAGTCCCAGTTGATGAGCCAGATGGCGTCTCAAACCGAGGCAGGATCGGGGAGTGGGACTGGCGTGGGCGCGGCAGGATCGAGGAGTGTGAATGGGAGTGGCTGTCAGAATGGCTCGGGGAGTGGCGAGGCTGACTTGGGTAGTGGTGATGAATACAGTGATTGCGATGTTGACGAGGGACAATGAGGTATATTTGCATGGGTTATTTTGTAAACGTTAACATTTTCTCCATCCTTATGCTTGATCCTCATCCGTATGATATACACTTTAACACTTAACACCTTGACTTTGTCCATCCGTATGCTATTGACTCATCCGTATGTTATTATTGTAAACTTTGGCATTTTGGCAACTTAAACATTGCGGATATAGCAGCTTTTGTGCTATTGGCAGCTTGATAACGCCCATTTTGTAGAATTTGAAACGTTTTAATGTATTTGGGGTGTTTAGCGATTATATATAAGAGTTTTAGCCATTACAAGTTGTTTTGGCATATTGGCATGTTGGTATAGAGGTTTGGATTGTGCATAGGGGTGTAAACGAGCCGAGACAGCTCGCGAGCTATTTGAGATCGACTCGTAAACTACTCGAAATCGACTCGATATAAACGAGTCGAGCTTGAGCTCGAGCTACTCGAGTACACTTTCGAGTCGAGTTCGAGCTCGAATATACTCAGCTCGTGAGGCTCGCGAGCCCTTATCGAGCTTCAATGATATTACACTTTTACCCTTTTATACACATGTATTTACGTAATTGTCATAAAATCGAGTCGAGTCGAGCTTATTTTTCATCGAGTTCGAGATTTAAATGTGGCAACAATCGAGCTCGAGTCGAGTTTCGAGCTCGAGTTTGAGATAACAAGCCGAGCTCGAGCTTGAAATCCAAAGCTCGAACGAGCTCGAGTCGAGTTTCGAGCTCGAGTTTTACTAATCGAGTCGAGCTCGAGCTTGGCAGTACTCGGCTCGACTCGGCTCGTTTACACCCCTAATTGTGCATACAGGTTTGGATTGTGTAGATTTTTTCCGAAAAAATTTCTCGAAAAAATCTGGAAAACGGCTACATTACAGGCTGCTGTGCAGCCTGCATAAACTAAAAATACCGACGACATGTCGTCGGTATCTTATAGCCTAATTTTGACTTTCTGCGTTTGACTCTTTTGACTTTTTTGTATGACTTTTTTGTGTACCGACGCCATGTCGTCGGTATCATAAAACATTGACCGTTTGACTTGTTGACTTATTGACCCAGTAAATTACGTTTGACTTTGTTGACTTTTGTTTACCGACGCCATGTCTTCGCTATCAGAAACATTGACCGTTTGACTTTGTTGACTTATTGACCGAGAAATTAACGGTTTTTGTTAATTGTAATTAAAATACCGACGACTAGACGTCGGCATTTTATTTGTCGAAACAAGTTTTCAGTTGACTGAAAATGGTTGTGGGCCCCACTTTAGCGTCGGGAAATATCGTCGGGACAGTAAATCCCGACGAGGCATTGCCGACTATCATAGGCCGACGAAAGTTCGTTGGCATCCAACCCATACCGACGAACTGGCGTCGGGACAGTCCCAAAAAATTCGTCGACAAAGGTGTGATATGTACTAGTGAACGCGCGGGTTTCCCCGCTCGTTTATTCTCCACTAAGAACAAAGTAAACACCCACTCATGTGAATAGTAGTATATATCTAGATCCCTTTAGGTTTGCTGTTTAGTATTTATTTTCTTATCTAATTATATTTTTTTGAGAAATTAAAATTAAACCTTCGTACTTCAGGTTCCTACAAATACTCTTGCTTTTATAATTATAGCAAAGCCGTCCCGAACAGAGGAAAAACCCTCCGACATCAATTTCGAAGTGAATTTATCCAGTTGAGGCATCTAGATTGAGAATAAAGGATTCCATAAGGGCCCAATATCTCAATAGCACCTTTGTCTAAAGCTTCGAATGAAACTTCATATCCAAAATCTCATGTGATGGCTAGTGAACCGTATGCATCAAAAGGAGGTGGCTTGTACCCTGATGTCAAAAGCATTCCATACTTTCCTTGTGAATGTGAATAACTAATTGATCCGATCGTGGGAGCTCAAGCTCAGACTGAGGGTTAGGTGTTTGCCTTCCCCCGCTCATGAAAGGGCTCTGTGGCAATAGATGGCAGAGGGTTCGTAGTACTCGAAGCACTAGAGTTATCCAGTAGCCGGGAGCCGGTCATTAGAAGGAAGAACCACCATAAAAAGTGTAACAATCAATAAAGGAAATTAAAAGAGATAAATAGTAGATTACACGTGTCAAACTTAATATGAAGTAGAAAAATAGTTAAAAGGATATTGTAGGAATGTATAACATTGCTATTTTTTTTTATCTATTTGTTAGTTTATTAATAATATTTTATTTGATGTTGGAAAAATATACATTTTTCTGGAGCATATCTAATCTCAACTCATATACGCATTTACATACTTACTTTTTTTTAATACCTACTAAGGTGCTATTCATCTATTTAAAGAATGTATCGTTGCAAATTTCTAACAAGATTGAGTTGAGATCCCCATAGAACCACCATTGTCCATAGATCTGGTGAACCAATCACAACCATCCATTCCAATTTGATCCAAAGGCTAAGATCAAATCAGCCATTTACACTTGAAGGGTAAAAATGACAATTATATAAACTAAAAATAAGGACCGGTGTTATTTTTCCCCCAAAAAAATTAGGTCAAACACACACAAACACTCTCCCAATCCAAATCTGATTCTATAAAAAACACCACAATTCCATTCCGGTTTCACTCCGATTAAACCTCCAAAATCATGATATAAGATCGTTAATTGTTAAAAACCGTTTATTTTGATCGAATTTTTGTTCGATTGAAACATAAATCACAAGCAAAACTCGTAAAAATGGATGATAATCAGTTACACGAAACAAATTTAGTTGATGTTGTAGTTGTGGATGATGAAAATCGTGTGGTGGTTTCTAATTTAGTTGATGTTCAAGTTGCAGTTGATGAACATCAAGTGGTGGATGATGGCAACAAGGTTATGGAAGAAGTAGTTGAATATGAAGTTGAAGAAGAAAATATAGCTGCTATTCAAGGTAAATGATATGTGATTCAGGTTATCTTCTTGCTTATTTTTTTTGGTTATTTAGGTTTTTAGGGTTTCAAGGTAAATCACAAGTGATTCGGCTTATTTTATTGCTTATTCAACTTATTTTGTTGCTTATTTTGGATATTAGCACTAGATTATGTTCTACCTGTTTTTCTGTAACAAAATCACATATGATACTGAATCAAATCACATGTGATTCTAAGTAAAATCACATGTGATTCTGTAATACGTAATTCATATGAGAGGTAAGCACCCATCGTATCTATCAGTTTCATACTTGATGTAGTTGTTGTCGAGGGTACGAACTCTAAAAATGTTTGTCATTTGTCATTACAAAATCACATTGTAGAAGGTAAAAAATAAAAAAATAATAATAAATAAAAAAAACTAAAAAACATACGGTCATCAACAGAATTTAATCTAGACGAATTGGAGGTCTGTAAAATGGGAAATGTGAATATGCACTGGTCTAGTAAAAGTTAAAATTTGTTAAAGAAGTGAATCACATGTAAATCTCATGTGATTTTCCTGTAAATCACATGTGATTTTCATGTAAATCACATGTGATTCCAGTATAAAAGTATTAATTTTGTGTGTTTCTTTTCTCTAATAAGGTGTTGCATTCTCTTGAAGACGAGTTAGTGGAATGTACTTGAAGGCCTTTTCTTCGGTTCAGAGATATTCATCTGGGGCTGTAAACAAAGGTGGTATTAAAGGAACAAGTAGAAAGAATGGAAGAGAATTAGCATTTCAAGCTAGATCTTTAAGCCGAAAAAGAAATGTGGATGTTGTGGAGAGAAGACTAACAAGCACACCAAGACTACATATCCGTCAAATACAAAATATATTGCAAAACTAGCAAGAATTGTTGTTGCAACACAAACGACAAACGCTTCTTGAATATCACACTATGTTTAGATTTGGATTTTTCATATTTTTGTTGAAATTTAGGAAAAGTGTTATGCGGATCTAGCATATTTGGTATTAAACTGAATTATTTTTTGATGTTTTAGTAGATTGTTTGATGTTCTAGTAGATTTGGTATTGAACTGAATAATTGTTTGCTAGTTGTAATGTTTCATTTTGTGAATCACATGTGTTTCATTATAATCACATGTGATTCCGAAAAAAATCACATATGATTCTTAAAAAAATCACATGTGATTCATAAAAATCACATGTGATCCGGATGTAAAAGTAGGCTACAACCATTAGATTATGACATTTAGCAACAACAAAAAAAATATAAAAAAAAAATAAAACATTCACCAAAAGAGCAGTTAATAAACATATGGTGATCTAGCTGTATAACTTGTCCAGCCTACGACCATCAGTTATCACGTTTAACAAAATTAGGAAGACACATGCTAAAAACATACAACAAAAAGACATGTTCATAAACATTACGGCTTGTTCAAAGATCATTACATACTTCTAATAAGTTCATTACAAATTGTCCAGAAATACGATAACACAAACTACCATCAGAATACGATACAGAAAGTACGATAAACATGTTCTTTCAGAAGACTACCATCAGTTATCAAAAGAGTACCATCAATACTACAGCAAATTAGTTATCAACCACCAAAAGACTGCAACGATCAGTACTACCGCAATCAAAAGCCTTGTGATTTGTCTTTGTCCTTCATTTCAACTTTGGAATGCGTGGTTTTACTTTATCAACAGAAGCATGTTTTGGATGCTTAAAATCGGAGATCTTGGAAAACAAAGTTTACTATACACAAAAATATGTTGGTAAGTAAACTGAATGATTTTGACAAGAATCACATGTGATTCTCACAGAATCACATGTGATTTACAAAACTACTTTTTTTTAGAAAGGGGATTTACAAAACTACTTACCAGAAGTTCGCAAGCACCTTTGTACTTTGACTTGTAGGTTTCTCCTCAAACGCTACCTCTACATCATGAATGTCAGTCTGAATACTTCTAAGATGCGAATGATTTTTCCACTAAGAAGCTCATCAAGAGCAATCTTCTCAAGAATAGAGGTCGAGAGAACAGTATTCTATAAACATATGTTCCTCATTTGACGTACAGACATTCCAAACTTATATGCTGCAAATCAAGCTGCATTTCGTACAGCCTTCAAAACTAGTGTGTTCTACGGTGGTACCTATTGACAAATTATACAAAATCAGAATATAGAAAAAATGGGTTTATAATATGGTAAAAGCTACTAACTTTCACCATTTATATACCAAAATTCATTCCGCCGCCATTTACTTTTTTCTTTTAATTACACAGACTTTATTCATACCGTCAAATTAGCCACCGCATTAGAAAGCCGGTCACGTAGAACAACCATAAGTCAATTGATTGCTTTACTCGAAAGAGGATAACCCAAAACCAAAGTTGTTATAGCTACAACATACTTTTTCTCCTTAATAGGGTAAAAGTCATAAATACATAACGTACTTTCAATTTTGACTCATTATACATAATGTACTATTTTTATTGTCAAAATGCTTAATTAAGTTTGCATTTTTTGTCATAATGCTTAACAAATGGTTCTTTATTGTGAAAAATGACTTAAATACCCTTGGATCATCATCACCTTCCTCTTCAAAAGACTCACCTTCCTCCATGTAAGCAACCCCTGAAACACCATCACCGCCGACCCTCACCACTCACCACCACCACCACCAAAAGACTCACCACGCACCTCCAAATTATCACCATCACTCGTTTTTACCTCCACCGCCGTCAACAAACAACACCACCATCATTTCAACGCCTTAAAACTTGTAGATCTATGTGAGAAAACGCGTTTATACGCGTGAGTTGACTCGGTCACGAGTCAAACTCATGATTCATGATAATCTTGGGTATAATAACTAATGGGTTTTGATATTTCTAATGTTTTTGATAACTAAAAACGTGAAAACTAAGATGGTATCTTGTTGGTGTGCTTGTGTGTGTCGAGGTTATGGTTATGTATTCGTGGTGCTAGAGGGAGCTACAAGGCGCGTGTGTTATGTAGAAATGACGGGGAGGTTGAGAGGAGTAAGGTGGTGGTGACGGTTATATTTGGTGGTCGACGGTGTTAGCTCCGATGGCCGAAAAGTGGACGGAAATGCAAGGGGAGAGGTAGGAGATGAAGATGTAACAAATGACGAAAGTACCCTTAAGAAATCCTATTAGTTATGCGTAATGACAAAAACACAAACTTAATTAAGCATTTTGACAATAAAAAAAGTATATTATGTATAATGAGTCAAAATTGAAAATACGTTATGTATTTATGACTTTTACCCTCCTTAATACTAAGCAAATCCCAACAATTAGCTATTTTGTGTTATAATATAGGAATCGCAGCCTTTTCAACCAAATCAGGTATAATATGTTAAATTTAAGTACAAATCACATATGATTTTCTCTAAAATTAAAACAAATTAAAAAACAGGTAAATAAATACCACTTTGACTACTTGGTACTATCCTCCTCTTGTTCATCAGCCACATCAAATAATCACCCTGACTAGGCTGATATCACTAACAACACACATATAATTACACATACACAATATTTAATAGCATCAATAAAAACATAAAAACACATAAAATCACTACAATTCACTTAAGCAACAAAAATCACATGTGATTCATCGGTTCAACTTAATCATCAATGATTCATCATCAGTTGAATACAACAACAACAAAAATCACTACAATTCACTTAAATCGATATGATAACCAAATCAGCACAACAATATATAACAGACCAAAATAAGCAACATAAACCTAAAATAAGCAACAAATAGACCTAATTAACTTTCTAATAACAAAAATAATAAACAAAAACCTAAAATAAGAAATATAAGTGAACAAAATCATATGTGATTCATCAGTTGAATAAGCAACAAAAAAAGCAAACAAACCTAAAATAAGCAAAATCTACTAATAAGCAATACCTAAAAAACAGGAACTTCTAATATCAAAAAAATAATAATAATAAAAATATAAATAAATAAATAAGCAACAAAACCTAAAAATCTAAAAAAAACAACAAATTAAGCAACACCTATTGCTAATATCCAAAAACGTAAAATAAGCAACAAAATAAGCAATATTATTCAATATCTAATGCTTTTAATCAATATTATTCAATATCTAAAGCAAAAAAATAATACCAGCAACACGATGAACAGATGAAGACACCTTCATTTTATCCGTTATTCATAAGATTTGGGGGTAAAATTAGGGTTAGGATTTTAGTTATTGAGATCGATGAGAGTGAACAGATATGAGATTAATGAGAGTGACTGGTTATGAGAGGAATTAATAAAAGTGAAGTGAGAGTGAAAATGAATGAGATGGGTGAAATGACAGAGAAAAATGTAGAGCGAGAATGACCATGTTGCCCTCACATTAAATGAAAAAAGAAGAAAAGAAAAAAAAAACTATTTATCTCAATCGTTGGTGGAAATATGGATGGACGGATGAGATGAAATAATGGGATCTGTGACAATTTTTTGATTTATGCGGAACTTTTGTCTAGGATCAGATGAGAAATAATATTGAAATAAGAATAATGAGAAAAATCATAATCACACATTTAAAATGTACCTACAAAGGTAAATGCATATGCCTTTAAATTTCTTTTTTTATTTGAAATATACTAGACGAGTACCCGTGCATAGCAACGAGATTTTACAGCAGCAGATAATTGTAGCGATAAAAAAAGTTTATGGTTTATAAATGAAAAATAATAAAAGTTTGAGGATTTGGGGATTAAACATAATGTTTTGAAATCCGGTTCTACCCAGCCGGTTCCACCGGTTGAACCGATTCTGATAAAAAACATGGGTCAAATAAAACCGGTTTTTATATTTTCGAATCCCGGTTAAACCCGAAAATTGGTTTTGTATATTTTTCCCAAAAATTAATAAAATATATTTTTTTCTCAAAAGTTGGTTTTGTATATTACCCATTCAACATTTTGAAAAAATTCAACATTGCATATATTGAATTAATTGCATTAAACATTCAATATTTTTCTTACCTATTTTTCAACAATTCAACAAAGACAAGAATTCAAGTTTGACAATTTTTTTTTTTTTATGTAGTAAAGATATGACTAGTAATATTTCTCGCTCTCTCATTTTATTTTCTCTTCTTACTAGATTTCTTCCCATTCTAACAATTAGTGATTGATGAAACGATAGCAAAAATTCAAAGAAATAAATAAACAAGTACAGGAATGTGCTAAACCTAATCTAAAAATAAACGGCTTATATACTCTTAGATTTGAACTTCTCCATCTTGGCAGAATCAACTCTCTAGCTTCTTGATAGTATCATGACTAAGGCTGCTGCCACCAGTAATAAGGGTCAATCCCTCCCATTTTTTCTTTCACGTCAGCTTTCTCTTTTCAGCGACTTTTAGGCGTTTTTTTTTTTTTTTTTTTTTTTTTTTTTTTTTTTTTTAAATATTTATAACACAAACTTAAATTTCATTAATAATTAAAACGTTACATTTTTTGTTAATGTAGTGCAGGCAAAGATGGGTCAACCTATTATAAGCATCATAGAATACTCTTATGACCCATAAAACGTATAAAACATGTAAATCAAGCAAATTGTGACCATGCAACGTGCCAACCTATTATAAGCATCATAAATCCTTGTCATGCAATGCAAACATGTATTATTCCGTTCATATAAGTGACTTTATATTCAAGAAACATACCCCATTTGCATATACGTAACATGCACATATATAACTTGATATCTCATTTACCCCATGCATTCTCATAAAACAAAATCATCTTCTCAGCATACAACCATATATCATGCAAACATACCATCTCACCATCATGCTACCTTATTTACGTGCCATACCTGCAAACCAAGACGTCAAATAGTTGAGAAGGAAACTTGCTATACTACTCATTCAACTCGTCCATGAAATAAAAGAAATAAAAGCGAAACGATTATCGGTCGTCCAAGCGACCCTCATGCCAAAAAACGATTGATTGATGACTGGGTAACACAGAAGGGCAATTGACACTCGATCGAGTGAAACGATCGATCACACATGCCCTTACTGGGGTAGCCTAAAACCTTGAACTTCATGATTTTTAAAAATACATAAAAAAATCACTGTAGTTTAAGGATTTAACAAACAAGTTATATTGCAACTTTTTTACTTTTATCAGATCTCATCCTTTCATTCATTAGCTAATGAGACGTCCAAAGGATCGGATCTCATGATCGATTGGCACAATCCTGACCAAACACATTGGCACACACTAGGGACCCAGTTTGGATATAGAAACTTCGTTAACTTAAAGTTAATTACAATTCGTTTTCATGATATATATGTTTTAAACTAAGGAAATTAACCCAAAAAATAGTAGTACGCATTTAGTAATCAAAGGGCAATATAAAGAAACGGCTTTATAACCTATATTTATAAGTACGTACGTAATAACAAAGCCTTTATTTAGAAACGTGTTTTCTTATATGAAAACTAACATTGTTCAAGTAATGCTGTGATGTTCTTCAACTTTATTTTTAAATACCAGCTTCACAAAATATTACAACTAGCTTACAGGCGTTTTGATGTACGCCAAAGATGTCGAGTTCCCGGTTCTTGTCAACGTCTTCAGCTCGTTAACTGTCCAACACTTCGACCGATCGGTGTGATAAAAATACCCCATACACTTACAATCCTTCGTGCATTTGTTCTTGCAACTATCCAAGCTAGATTTAGTCCCGGATGTATACTTCACAGTGAAATGATCAACCCCTTTAAGCTCGTAATATTTGAAACTACTCGCATTACAGCTAGGCAACTTCACATCGCAATCTTTGCTCCACGCAAACACCCCGTTTGGCGTTGGGCACCCAACACATTGGCTTTCCTCGCAAAGCCCAAATTTTCCGCATCGACTTGGTAACTGACATTCGTCTACTGGATCATCTGCCGCCCTACTGGTTTTTACATCTCCATCAAACAAAGTGAACAATAACGCCCACGCGTCTCCCCGCACACCTCTACGATAAGTGTAGAGTCTTAGGTTCCCATCGATGCCTAGTCGAAGATATGATAACGAGCTATTGTATAGAATCCTTCCGAAAGACAAATACGGTTGTTCAAAGTCTCGAGCGTTCTCTAAAAGACACTGAAGTACGTGAAAATTGTTCTCTTCATACTCGGCTTCTGCAATGCGTAACGTTGCATTAACTATAGTCACATTTGCTCGGTTTAATTCAGGGAAGGTGGATGACCAATAACGCATGCTGTTCTTATAATACAAAGCCAGTCTTTTAGGCTCTATTACGAAACTATAAGCTCCGTTTACGTTGTTAGTGATCGAATCCCTACTCACGAGCTTGAAAGGGCCTCCGTTAACACGTAAAGTTTGGCCAACCAAGAGAGTGTCGGTAGGTGAGTTAAAACTCTGCCATACGAAGTTGCCACTTGAGTCTTTTAGCACGATGTTACCATCTGACTCTATGGCAAAACCAACAACGCCTTTATTGGCGGTATTGGTTTGCCATACAATTTGGCCGGTTGATTCGGCCAAAATTAGGTTCCCATCAGAACCTAATGAAAACGTGGCATTTTCTCGTACTGGGGAGCCACGGTTGGCTTCCCAGACCCATCGCATGAGAGATTCATCTCGTCTTGTCCCCATACGAAGACCAAGATAATAAGCATTTGGGGTGCTGTTGTAGAAAACAAGCCGAAAAGGGGAGGTAGATAGATCAAGGGAACGATAGGTTGTGGTGTATTCAGAGTTTGGGGGGTATTGAATGTCATCTTGTTGGTCAAAAACACCTTCGTTGACATATCGGAAGGTGTCAGACGAAGGAACAATGGCATTCGATATTGAGAATGATATGAATAAACATAAGAGAATTAACGAGAGCGAGGAAGTGGCCATAGCTACTTGTATCAAGTGCTGGATATTTTGTATGAAGTTGTCTACGCGTATATTTATACAAAAATAAAAAAGCTGTACATGTTATCTTTCGACCCATCAACATGGATTAAAATATATAAATACCACGTCCGTGACTTATTGCCATTAACAATATGACAAACGTATGAGTTTTAATCTTTTTATTAATACACGGATTTAATAATATTGTATTTTGTTGTTCTTGTCAGATCATTTGGGATGAAGCTCCCCTGTGTCGGCACACCTTATTTAATCACATATAAAACGGTGTAATCCAAAATGAACTGTCACAAGTTGAATTTCTTAAGATGTTAAAACTTAAAATCATAAAGATGAATTCATAAATAAAAACATCGCATTGGCATTCAAAGATTGACCTAGTCCAGTTGTCTAAAACAACTGTATCATGGCGGATGCACAAGTTGATCAACCACGTGTTCGGTAGGACCCAACATGCTTATTATCCGGTAGAGGTGCATTTTTGTTTGTTTTTTCGAAAAGAGAGAAAAATGAAATGAAATATGAAGAAATATTTTGCTTTTGAATTTTTTCCATTTAAATAGTGTTCGCCCAAATATGGGTGAATTGGAGAAGTCACACATACATAGAGTGACAAAGTTAATAATAAAAATTGAGAACAACGATAAAAGCGCAATACAAATTCGTATATTTCGATATCAGAAACGTTGAGATGTGCTACAAACTTACAGTAAAGAATCAAGCTATTATAATTATAGAATTATCCCCAGTTTGCTCTCTCCTATCGTTGCCATGTTCAAAATAATTTAAGCTAGCTTGATTTAAGAGTGTTGGATATTTGTTTGTGTTCAATTGAGTTATAGTGTTGTCACACCAGAAAAACGCCTAAAATATATAATCTTATAACCAATGTTGTAAAAATCGGCCTAGGCGGCCTTGTAATCAGCGATTACAAGGTACACGGCCTTTCACCTTTTTGATCGGCTATTACATGCTACAGGGTGGTCAACCGCTACACTACCGACTCACGATTTTTACAACATTGCTTATAACAAAGAAAAACATTTGATTCTGGTAACACACAAGTTATAAGTTCTCTTGGAATTGTAGGTTGCATTTATTTCTGATAGCTACATTTGCATTTATTAACTTGAAAAATGGCTAATGATTTGCACACTCTCAATTTTGATTTGCACACTCAAAACTATGTTTTACACAGTTGTACATTTATCACATGCTTCTTTTGAAAGTTATACATTGGAGTGTGCAGATCAAAAATATGAGTGTGCCAATCAACACTCTTGAAAAATTGAGCATACAATTTCTCTCTTAATTAGGTCTATCATTTCAACAACTGTATGTAGTACCTTTAAATGATCAAAACAAAACAACTAGATAAGATATACTAGTTTGTCTTTTACCACTTTACGGTAATTAGTCTAGTTTCTAATTTAATAACTTATAAAATTACACATGTTTTCCAGTTAACCAAATGTCATATTTGTTACACGAGAATTTGATTACAAAAAGAAGATAATAAAATCTCTATGGAAAAAATGTGCAATTTCTCTTAACTATTACAATTGCTATGAGTTATATATTTAGAACTTAGATAATTCTAATTTTCCTATTATACCTTTCTCATTCATGAAAAGGAATATGATTAAGTCTTACGCTTCTCTTATGGAGAAGACTAGGTTTATTCATTTAGTAAAGTTGACTTTAGCTAAAAAAAAAACTATACGGGTATAGATCAATTTATTTGATAAAAGAATAACTTACATTTACGGTTTAATGTTGCATTAATATATTAAAAGAATTTACAAAATTCAATTTTTAGTATTTTCGATAATCAATTTTCAAAAAAATTAAATACCCATTGATTAATATTCATATAAACCATAGAATTTTCTTGAAAACCTAGGATCCAAATTTTCATAATTTCACTACATCAGTTGATCTGCTAGTAATGAAAGTATAAAATATGGTAATCTGTCGAACAATAATTGGCAAACCATTTTCAATTCCTAGATCATTATGGGAATTACATTCGCCAAACTCAATTTGCAAAGTAAGCATGTTTCATCCCATCTCATGTCTTAAGTTTTAGGTCTCACTAACAACTTAATTAATTCGTCTAACTTAAAAACTGCAAATTCTCCACGGTTTCACGCATTAATGGAAATTTACCTTGTTATTAAAATCTAGCCAAGGTCTTACTTACACCAAATAATAACTTCAAGTGTTTCTTGAGTCTTTAGGTGAGTTAAAAATCTAGCCAAGGTCTTACTTACACCAACCAAGAGAGTGTCGGTAGGTGAGTTAAAACTCTGCCATACGAAGTTGCCACTTGAGTCTTTTAGCACGATGTTACCATCTGACTCTATGGCAAAACCAACAACGCCTTTATTGGCGGTATTGGTTTGCCATACAATTTGGCCGGTTGATTCGGCCAAAATTAGGTTCCCATCAGAACCTAATGAAAACGTGGCATTTTCTCGTACTGGGGAGCCACGGTTGGCTTCCCAGACCCATCACATGAGAGATTCATCTCGTCTTGTCCCCATACGAAGACCAAGATAATAAGCATTTGGGGTGCTGTTGTAGAAAACAAGGTCTTACTTACACCAAATAATAACTTCAAGTGTTTCTTGAGTCTTTAGGTGAGTTAAAAATCTAGCCAAGGTCTTACTTACACCAACCAAGAAAGTGTCGGTAGGTGAGTTAAAACTCTGCCATACGAAGTTGCCACTTGAGTCTTTTAGCACGATGTTACCATCTGACTCTATGGCAAAACCAACAACGACTTTATTGGCGGTATTGGTTTGCCATACAATTTGGCCGGTTGATTCGGCCAAAATTAGGTTCCCATCAGAACCTAATGAAAACGTGGCATTTTCTCGTACTGGGGAGCCACGGTTGGCTTCCCAGACCCATCGCATGAGAGATTCATCTCATCTTGTCCCCATACGAAGACCAAGATAATAAGCATTTGGGGTGATGTTGTAGAAAACAAGGTCTTACTTACACCAAATAATAACTTCAAGTGTTTCTTATAGTTAGATGGCATGTAACTTAAATTTTTAGGGTATTAATTTTGATGTGTCAATCAAAATATGTACGAACAAGCATGCACACATCTTCGTATCATAAGTTTTACAAAACCTTTTTATAAACTAATTTTAGGCTAAGATTAAATCAAAAAACTTTATAATTGAGGTATCGGGTTCACCAATCAAAGAATTACCTACAATTATCGTCAACTATATCGTACTTTTGCATAAGCCCTAAGACTTAGTGTTTCGGATAATAATCGTGGAATTGAGGTCAATTCACCCTTAAAGTGATTTTGCACGTTAAATAGCCACATGTAAGTTCAATTAGACGCACAAAGGGCGCAGGAACAAAGGTCAGAGCGAATCTTATTAAGAACCCGTCCCTACTTAAACCCCTCACACAGTTTGTCTAACCAAGTCCGCCTTTCAACCATCTTATGCAAGAATCACCAATCAACTAAAAGTTTATGACTTCAGTCTCAAAACATGTGGTTTCACCATTATTAGTCCAATTTATTTTCTATTCAAAGATTACCCTTTTTGCTTACAATCATGTCATACAATTAAACAAAAAACAAGTAATAATAAAAATAAATAAGCAACTAATAATGATTAACAATTAATAAAGTGAAACAATTAGCCACATGCAAACTTTATTAGATAAACCCTAATAAAATCAATTCTAGGTTTCTAATATGCATATAATTAACTAAGGTCTTCTCTTCAAAACGGACATAGATTTAGCCACATATATTGACGAATCAATTGCGTAGGCCACAGTCAATTATATACCAGATAGCACAAAATTGATTTATTAACTTTTGAGGTCTATCCTAATTTGATATCTATTATAACTACATGTGATACAAGACTTAACCATTAAAAATATAATCCATGACTAACATGCATGTTTTGTTATGGATTCATGCATAACAATTACTAATTAAGGTCACAAGATACACACTTAATACACAGAAACATGTCCAAAACCTAGGGTTTCTAATCCAATTAATAAACAAAAACACAAAACCCTAATTAGGTTTAGGAGGTAATCGAACCCCCGCCCCCCCCCCCCCCCCCCCCCCCAAAAAAAAATTTAGGGTTTCAAATTTTTTAAACCCTAAAAAATTCAACAACATGCAAAAAACAATCAAAGATTCGTTTTCTATATGTTTCGGTAATTAATTACATGTTAAAACGACTCATGATGCCACTGTTATAATTTAAATACCATAACAATTATATAAATAAACATCTAGCATCAAAGTACACATACGGAAGCTAAGGATCATATTAACATATAAAGAATTAACCGAATAATAACCAAGAACGTACCTTTTTTATTCTAGCAAAAACAAGAATCAAACTTTAATTTTTCTTCAATTGAGATGAAACCTAATTAGGGTTTATAATGGATTAATAACTAACCCCTTACCATTTTGTTATTCAATCCAAGATAATTACTATAGTGAGTAATTACCACGTTCTTGTATACACGAATTACTAACGAATTAAAGTGATTGCTAGATCAAACAAACACAAAGAATTTTGTAACACAAAATACGATCCAAGAACCCTAATGGGTGTATTGGTCGAATGGTTTCACAAAGAAAAGAGAAAAGAAAATCAATTAGAGTTTGTGTGCACAAGAGTAATAAACAAAAGACCCTTTGATTTGTATTTATATTAATTGCAAATGTTGGAGGATAAGTTTGAGATGGATTGGGTTTTCCCAACCCATCATTGACTGGCCATAAGGATCAAGAGGGATTCTGGATCCTACTTGGTTCATATTTACAATCTAGTCATTTTCTTTTATGTTTAACGATAGTTAGCCAATTCCGTTAATTACTAATGACCGTTAGTCATTTATTGTGTTTAAATAATTAAATATATAACATTTTATATATATATTAATTATTGATCATTAATTCTTATTCATAATGTGTGCAATCCTGTGGTCTCGGGTTCGATACTAGATATATACTGTTAATACAAATATCGCCTAAAAACGTTATTTATATTTTACGATCTTTCTTAATTTTGTTAACTACAAAAGATAAAGTTTATTTTTGGCAAATCATAAATATAGTTTAAAAGTCTTTTACTTAACTTTACTCAAACTACATTTACATGTTTTCACAAAGTAATTTCTAAGTAAGTATACCTTAGTTTAAGTACATGTATTGAAAATGTCTATTATGTATATTTTGCAAGTTTACTAATTAGTTTGTCGCATTAGGATATAAGCAAGCAAACTCTTTCTAGTAGAACATTCACTTGCTAAACATCTCAAACAAACATGTTTTGATTTTATACATAAACTATTTTCACAAGTATACTTTCTTTTTTAGAAATATCTAAAATTAAAACTAATATGTTAGTTACATCATTCCTTGCATCACACGTGTCTATTCAAGGAAACATTTGTGTAAAAAAACATGTTTTATTATGCATTGATTCACACTCAAGATCTCAAAGTTGACTTTGGGAGATCTTGAGAATATTGTATTAGATTGTGAAGTATTTTGTGTATGATTATGTCAGACATGCTGGCGGAACCCTCGGATACAACGGACGAAACCAAAGGAAGGGTTCCGCCGTATCTGTGGGTTGGTCTGTTTGAAGGCCTATGAATAGCAACTCACTTATTGAGTTTTGGTTATCACTCTCTATCATATTTCACTGCATATACTTCATTTCTAACTCAGTAAACTTTCATATTTGTGAATCTCTCTTTGTAGCAAGAAGATCACGATTTTACAAGCTTCAACACAACGTTGCAAGACTTGTCTAGCATAGTATTAGTGTAAACTAGTAAAGTTTATACTTCATTGTATTGTATCCATTTGTAGTGATCGGTTAGTATTTTAGTCCTTAAAATACTTAGAGTATCGGGAGTTGTTGTACCCTTGTAAAAGAACTATCGGGAGTGGTTGTACCCTTGTGAAAGAACTGGACATCTAGCTTAGTGTCGGAAATAGTGTGTAAGCGACTTGTAAGGTTTTCTCTGCCGGATAAAGGAGCTTGTTGACTAGTGCAAGAAAACTCACGAGTTGGATACTCGGGGCGTGGAGTAGGGCAAGGAAAAAGAGTCCTTGTAGCCGAACCACGATAAACAATCGTGTTATGGTTTGATCGTTTCTTACTTTTATACTTGCATATAATTTATTGTTTGATACGTCTTAATTGGTAATTACACGTAAAAGTATTAGAAGAAAATCAAGTTTAAAACCGGTAAACTTTTCAACCCCCCTTCTAGTTTTCCACAATTGGTATCAGAGCTACGTTACTCAAGATTTTAAAATATATTGTATCTTAAAACTTTAAACGATCCATGGGTTTTGAAAATTTCAAAGAATGGCAATCTATGCAAAGACCACAACTATTTGAGCCAAATGGTTTTATTTATTGGAAAAACCGTTTTGAAACTTATATAAGGCTACCGAAAGTGGTCGGGATGAGGATAGTTCACTTACTAAACATAGTGATGATCAAAAGAAACTAATTGCCAAAAATAATGAAGCAAAAATGATGCTTTATAATGCCTTACCTAAGAAAGAGTATGAAAGAGTTTTTATGTGCAAAACCGCTAAACAAATTTGGCAATCTTTAATCACTACTCATCAAGGAAATTCACAAGTTAAGGATAACAAAATTTATCTTCTTGTCCAACAATATGAACAATTTTCTATTCCCGAAGATGAAACTATTGATTGTGCATTTGCTAGATTTAACACTATCATTACTTCACTTAAAGCACTTGATGAATCTTTTTGTAGCAAGAATTTTGTCAGGAAATTCCTTAGGGCACTCCATCCTAAGTGGAGAGCAAAAGTAACGGTCATTGAAGAATCTAAAGATCTTTCAAGCATGGCACTTGACGAGCTTATTGGAAACCTCAAAGTTCACGAAATGGTGATGGAAAAAGATTCGGAGATAGTTAGAGGCAAGAAGGAAAAAATAAAATCTATTGCCTTAAAAGCTAGAATAGAATCAAGTGACGATGAGGAATCAAGTTTGGATAGTGTTGATGAAGAATATGCCATGGCGGTTAGAGACTTCAAGAAGTTCTTTAGAAGACGAGGAAAGTTTGTAAGACAACCTAAAGATGAAAAGAAGTCTCTACGTAAAGATCGGGATATTAAGAAAGTAAAGAATGAAAGAAAGTGTTTTAGATGCGGAGATACAAGTCACCTAATAGGAGAATGTCCAAAACCACCCAAAAGCAAAACTCAAAGTGCTTTTGTGAGTGGTGCTTGGAGTGATAGTGAGAATGATGATGAAGAGCTAACAAATGACGAAATAGCTTTTATGGCTCAAAGCTCAAATGAGGTACATTCCGATTCATCTTATTCTTCTATTGATGATAACACATTAGAACAACAATACAACAAACTTTGTGAGTTAAGCTTGAAAATCATAAACAAAAACAAATTTTTGAAGACTAAAAAGGAATTTTTAGAAAACGAAGTTTATGAATTAAAAGAAAAAGCTAAACGTTTGAAAAAGAGTAAAAACATTGACACAACGTGCAAATCATGTCAAGAATTCAAACTTGAAATTGAGAAGCTTAAAATCACACAAGATAGTCTTATTAAACAAAACTCAAAGTTTAAGAAGTTTGATAAAAGTATTTTTTGTGCGGATGAAATAATGAAACTCCAAAAGTCGCAGTTTGATGGAACAGGGTTAGGATTCATGAAAACAGGATCAATAAGTAGTTAAACGAAACAAGGCAAAAAAGGACAAGAAAATGACAAAACTGCGGCAATGACCCACGGAACTGACGGAACCAAAAATTTGGTTCCGCCCGTTGAACCCATTGGTTCCGTGGACACTGCTGCAGAACAGAACAACTTAAAAACTAACCGTAGTGAATTTGTTAAAGTTACAAAGAAGTCAAACACCAGTTCTACTGAAACCAAACTTAAACCAGCCATTAAAATAAGAGTAGAACTTGCTAAAAATGAATTTAGAACTAGAACTATTCAACCAAGACCTAAACCGGCGATATCCAAATGCCCCTTTCCAAAGAGAAACTATAACACACAACCCTACTTTCAACATAGTTGGGGTCAAAACTTACCTAGACATCATCAAGCTCCAAACTATATGTCTTGGAACCCATATCCACCATTTCCTTACATGAATCAAGGTAATGGCATGATTAACCAAAATGGACCCATGAGATATTGGGGACCAAATGTTTGAATGCTTGTTATAAAATAGGTGTGCTTAAAAGTGTGTTTGGAACCGGATGAATGGATCAAAGATAGCGGTTGTTCAAGACACATGACGGGGGACAAAAGCCTTTTCTCTACCTATCAAGTCTATGACGGAGGTAACGTTACTTTTGGTAGCAAGCTTAAAAGTAAAATCATCGGAAAAGGTATTATCTCTCATGACTCTCTATCTATTGATGATGTAGCTCATGTTAATATCTTAGGATTTAATCTTCTTATCATTAGCCAACTTTGCCGTAAAAAGTATAAAGTACTCTTTAGTAAAAACGAAAGTAAAATACTTAAAGATGGTATAACTATAGCTAAAGGAGTTCTTAAAAATAAC
Source organism: Artemisia argyi (assembly GCA_030686995.1). Classification (NCBI taxonomy): domain Eukaryota; kingdom Viridiplantae; phylum Streptophyta; class Magnoliopsida; order Asterales; family Asteraceae; genus Artemisia; species Artemisia argyi. Next base: position 32,907,756 of record CM060677.1, on the reverse strand, counting down.
GTATACGTCATGAAAATTGATAAAACATCTAGAGATAAACTTTGCCTTACCTCATTAGATGAGTCCTCGACTCTTTGGCATAGACCCTTAGGTCACGCTAATATGAGACTTATTCAATCCCTATCCTCTAAGGAATTAGTTAGAAACCTACCCAAGTTGAAATACGACCAACACTTTTGTGATGCTTGCAAAATTGGTAAACAAGTTCATAGTAGCCATAAGGCTAAAAATATGGTATCCACAACTAGATGTTTAGAACTTTTGCATATGGATTTGTTCGGTCCATCCGCTATTCAAAGTTATTGAGGCAACTTCTATACTTTGGTCATAGTAGATGATTTTTCACGATATACATGGACAAGATTTTTGAAAAGTCAAAATGAAGCTTTCGAATAATTTGAAATTCTTGGAAAGAAAATTCAAAATCAAGTAGGAAATTTCATTGTGTCTATTAGAACGGATCATAGTCGGGAATTTGATAACGAAATACAATTCGGTGAATTTTGTGACAAAAATGGTATTATACATAATTTCTTGGCTCCTCCCACTCCTCAATCTAATGGTGTAGTAGAACGAAAAAACCGGACACTTCAAGAGATGAGTAGAACAATGCTTAACGAACAAAATATTCCACAAAAGTTTTGGTGTAATGTTGTCGACACATCAACTTATATCTTAAACCAAGTCCTAATTAGACCATTTTTAGATAAAACTCCATATGAAATATATAAAGGTAAAAAGCCAACATTAGGATACTTTAAAGTATTTGGGAGTAAATGCTTTATACTAAACACAAAGGATTATCTCACTAAATTTGACCCAAAGTCTTATGAAGGTGTGTTCCTTGGATATTCACAAAATAGCAAAGCTTATATTGTAACATTCGACAAAAGTCCACCTCCTTCTAAGACATCACCTTTGGTAGATGATGACTTAGTTGAAAGTCAAGTTGTTAATCAAATTGATTTAGAAAACGACAAGGAAGATGAACTATTAAATAGAGAAATAATCAATGTCAAAGAATCTAAAAGTCATCCATTAGATACTGTCATAGGTAAACTTAATGAAAGAACCTTAAGATCAAAATCTCAAAATGAAAGTAACTATTTTTGTTTTATATCAACCATTGAACCCAAAAATATAAAAGAAGCTATAAGTGATGAATCTTGGATAATTGCTATGCAAGAAGAATTGAACCAATTTATTAGAAATGATGTTTGGACATTCGTTCCTCAACCAAAGAATCAAACCATAATTGGAACAAAATGGGTCTTTCGAAATAAAATGGATGAAAACGGAGTTGTGTCTAGAAACAAAGCTAGGCTAGTAGCATAAGGTTATAATCAACAAGAAGGCATTGACTACGATGAAACTTTTGCTCCGGTTGCTAGGCTCGAGTCAATTAGAATCTTACTTGCATATGCATGCGCACATGACTTTAAACTTTTTCAAATGGATGTCAAAAGTGCAATCTTAAATGGTTTTATTAATGAAGAAGTTTATGTTGCTCAACCTCCGGGCTTTACCAATTTTGAAAAGCCTAATCATGTTTACAAACTTAAAAAGGCTTTATACGGACTTAAGCAAGCTCCAAAAGCATGGTATGATCGACTTAAAACCTTCCTAGTTGACCATAAGTATACCATGGGCCTAGTTGACAACACTCTCTTCACTAAGAAGAATGAATCACACATTATCATAGCTTAAATTTATGTTGATGACATAATATTTGGATCAACTTGTCAAGAGCTTTGCAATGAATTCTATAAAATCATGCATGACGAGTTTGAGATGAGTATGATGGGAGAACTCAACTTTTTCTTAGGACTTCAAATTAAACAATTAGAAGATGGGATATTCTTTAATCAATCTAAATACATAAAAGACATGCTTAAGAAATTTGGTTTAGAAGATTCAAAACCTATCAAAACGCCTATGTCCTTGGAAACCAAACTCACAAAGGATGAGGAAAGTGAATCCGTAGATAACATTAAATATAAGGGTATGATTGGTAGTCAACTTTATCTCACGGCTATTAGACCCAACATTATGTTTAGCGTTTGTCTATGTGCTCGTTTTCAAGAAGATCCCAAAACAATTCATCTTGAAGTCGTAAAAAGGATTTTTAGGTACATCAAAGGCACTACACATCTAGGATTATGGTATCCCAAAGGAACGGGTGTAGAAACCATAGTGTATGGCGACTTGGATCATGCCGGTGACTACTAGAAAAAGTACAAGTGGTATTTGTACTTTTGTTGGACATTGCCTCACCTCATGGTTCTCAAAGAAGCAAACGGCACTCGCAATATCAACAACGAAAGCCGAATACGTGTCGGCCGGAAAAGCATGTCAACAAGCTCTTTGGATGAAGCAAGCGCTCGTGGACTACGAAATTGTAACCAAAGACATATCTATCCTTTGCGACAATAAAGGAGCCATCGACGTTAGTAAAAATCATGTCCAACATACTCGTACTAAACATATAGAAATTCGTCATCATTTCCTTCGTGACAATGTTCAAAAAGGAAACATCTCCATCGAGAAAGTATCCTCCGAAGACAACATTGCCAACATCCTTACAAAACCTCTTAAACGTGAACCATTTAATCTTCTTAGACTAGTACTAGGACTTATGGAACCTACTTCATAGTTCAAACATTAAATAAAATCGTATAAATCAAAAACAAAAATTTCATGTCCTTAAACTACAGGACTGGCGGAACCAATAAACTCAAAGGGCGGATCCCTCTTTTTGGTTCCGCCCAGTCCGTCAACCATCTGCACAGGTTCTCTTTTTATATATTAAACCATACAAGCCCCATACTCTATACCACTCACCAAAAACAGTTACTATTCACTTCTATATCTATTTTCACACGAAAATTAGGGTTCTTGCTCAGCCATTCTTCATTCCTACCATCATTGTTCATCATGCCTCCCGTAACCTTCTATGACCACAAAGACACCACCAAATACCTACCCAAACACCACAAGACCAAAGGGCTAACCTCGGCCCAAGTAGAAATCTTTAAGAACCTTGAGAGGCGTTATGTTCATGAAGGTAGAACCATTGATCCTACTTTCCTTACCGGAACCAACATTAGGGAACAACTCTCTTTTATTGACTTTGATTATCTCTTAGACATAGATGAGCCAATTTGTCCTCGTTTCATCCTAGAATTCTATGCTTCCGTGACCCTTAGCACAGATGATGAAGGTCTCATGTCACTAAACTTCTCTATCAACCAAAATGACTTTGAAATCACTTTAGCTCAATTTTCTCAAGTCCTTCGTGTTCCTAATCGGGGCACATGTCTTTACACAGACAAATGGCCACTTCAACTCTTAACTCAATCCATGATCGCATTCATCCTTATGATACCCCTTTAATGAGAAAAGAAGAAATTTGTGACCATCTTTTTGTTAGGACTTCTCACACTAGGAGAGGAAGTAGCTAAAGACCCGTTTGGAATGGAGCTCAATGAGTTAAGACCACAATTCTTGAAATGGGAGGAGATCATTAGGGCCAATGTCATTAGCACTTTAGGAAATAGGGACCATATCAACGCTTGTCTCTCCTACATGCTCTATAGTGTTTCCACCCGACAAACCTTCAACTTAGCCTACTACATTGCCAAAAGGATGGCAAACATCTCGGTTCAAGGTAGCACCGCTCTTCCATACGGGATGCTTCTCACCCGTCTCTTTAGGTTTTGTGAACCCATTCCTCCAACTCCTAGAGGTCGTCGCCTAGATTATCCTCTCATTCCTCACACCTTTGTGCCATTAAGTGATGAGTGAGTCTACAAAGCCAAAGGTAAACTTCCTCACCCTCCAACCTCATCATCATCATCCTCCACGAGTGAAGACAACAATCTACCAAACTCTAGGCTCCCTCCTCTTGAGTACCTCTCACAACTTCCAGCCATTGAGAATGAGTCAGAGGAGTACAAACAGACCAAAGGCATGTGGAAATGCTTTGGGAGATACCTTGGGAAGATCTACAAGAAGGTGAACAAGAAATGAGCGAGATAAGAGGGTGTTTGGCACAAGAGTGCATTTAAACAATTTGGTCATCAAAACAATGTTATGTTATGATTTTATGATGTCTTAGGATGATATTATGTTGATGGATTATGTGTGAACTAACCAAATTTGCAGGGGATAAGAATTTGGTATTATGCTATTTTCACTTTTCGGCTAAAATTTTGAGTGCTAGAATCGCTCTCTCAAACTATATAGGTAAGCATGTTTCTACCTGCAATTTTTGTTTCTTTCATCTACAAAAAATTGATTGCTTAAGTTTTAGGAAAAATTTTGTAATTCAAAAAACTCACGTGCTCGTAAAATGCACTCTGTCTCGATTCTGAGGCTCCACGGATACGGCGGAACCCACTTTTTGGTTCCGTCCGTTATCCTACTTGGTTCCTCCAAGTTTTCTGCTGACGGATACGGCGGAACCCAAAATTGGGTTCCATCCGTGTTGTCGCTGGGTTTCGTCACTCATCAGCAAATTTTGCTTCTTGAATTTTCTAAATTTTTCTAGCAATCCTTAGGATCCAAACTTGCTTCCTACATGCTAGTTAGTATTTATTTGTAATTCTAGAGCTATCTAATCACACATTAACCAAAAGCATCATCATTCCCGCCAAAATTTCAAATTTTCCTTAACTAACCCAAGGAACCTTTGTAATACAAGGAAGGAACCATTCCTTTGGTTCCTCCAAATCCGTGGAACAACCTGACAACATGTATCCACCATGATCACATAGCATTTACTTCCCCACTTAGTCTTTCACTCCATCCAACTCTATTGGATTGACTTCCAATGATTTGACAACTTCTTGGAACTCTTCCATATGATTAGAAACCTCCAACATTGTATGGATCAACATCAAATCCAAACACCAATTTCCATGTCTTGCTCTTCCTATAAATTGATCAACAATGCACACATCCAATTCACACTACCCCATTCACTTCTCTTAATCTCATACTTCTAATCCTACCAAAGTCTTGCAATGACAAAATCCACCACCTCATCCGAATCATCAAGACCAATTAGGAGAACCGCTAGAATAAGCGTCAAACCTTGTTGTTTCAACAAAACCATCCAAGTTAGCTCATCATCATCAAGTGATTCATCCCTCAATATTTCATCACCCATCAATGATAACAACTTCCTAAACCTTGCTACTCCAACACCATCTCCAAATCCTTGTATTGTCAACAAAATCACCACTCCTCCACCAGCCATAACTCCAAGTGATCCAACACCACCTTCGGCACCAAGTCAACCCTCAAAAACTCCATCACCTAAATCACCAAAAATGACACATATGGAACTCTTCAAAACACCACCAACATCACCACATCCATTTATGTAAACTTTGGATGACCTTCCTCCAAGATCATCAAATCCACCACAATTGCCACTTTTTGATACTATGGAACAAATGGAAACTCAACAACAACCTAGGTCTCAACCAAGTGACCCATTGGAGGAAAAACCTCATCAACCATCACTAATAGAGCGTTTGGCTTACAAGCATGCTAGACCTTCCATCTTTCCACAAGATCAAGATTATCCTCATCAACAACCATTGTTGTTTCATCCTATTTACAATGACATCCACGGTCCTCTTTATGGAGAACCAAGCTTTCATCATAATGATCAACAACAACAACCACCTCATGACTTTTCCAACCGGTTTGAATCCATATTTCATACTTATGAGGAAATTGAAGCTTCCTTGTGGACCAAATCTCCAAACTCTCATGAAGAACTCAACACTCGCTTGGAAAGCCTCTATGCTTTCAAGCACATGATTGATTCTCATCTCACCCAAGCCATGGATTTCCAAACCGCAATGTACTCATCTATTGTAGGAAACCGACACACCTCTCAACCATCCACCTTTGCTCCAGCAACAACAAATGTTTCAACCACCACCAATGATCCACCAACTCCAAACCAAGTTCCAAAACCACCACCTTCTCGCCATGGTTGCACCATGTGCGAAAGAACCGCTCACCTAAGTGAGGGGGTGCAACATCTTGGTACATCAACTCCAAGATGAAATGAGGTTTATCCTTAACCACATCTTGGAGCGTCTTAACACCATTTCTCACTTGCCTCAAGCATATAGCGTTCTTAGGATCAAATAATGGTAGAATCTCACTTAGGACCCTTTTTATTTGTAGGTGTAGTTTTCATTTCACCTTGTTTGTTTGTTCTTTAAATAGTAGACTTTTTTTTCAAGTCTTTAGGTTTGACTATTTATAGTCAAAATTTAAATTTTACTTGAAATGAAATGATTCTACTTATATATATTGTGTTGGTCATTCTCTTTTGGTTGTTTGTTACTAAATAGTTGTTGTGTGATGAATGCTTATACTTGGTATTATGCTCTTATCCTTATCTCTACAACAAACTAACCTTTTCTTGTAGGACCAAAATCCATGTATCCTCTCTTGGCACTCCATTTAGGGGGAGTATTGTCCAAGGGGGAGCATTTGGCTTGACACATTTCCGCTTCGCTACTCTTCTTTTTGTTTAGACAAAAAGGGGGAGATATGATATATTTTACCAAATCAACTTTTAATACATCATCTAAAATGACAAACTCAAAATTTGAAATAATCATATGAAATGTAAATTTTCAAAAGGCTCAAAATCTATAATTATCCATTTGCGTAAAAATAAAATCTATGTTTTGTCGTCAACAAAAAGGGGGAGATTGTTAATACAAATATCGCCTAAAAACGTTATTTATATTTTACGATCTTTCTTAGTTTTGTTAACTACAAAAGATAAAGTTTATTTTTGGCAAATCATAAATATAGTTTAAAAGTCTTTTACTTAACTTCACTCAAACTACATTTACATGTTTTCACAAAGTAATTTCTAAGTAAGTATACCTTAGTTTAAGTACATGTATTGAAAATGTCTATATGTATATTTAGCAAGTTTACTAATTAGTTTGTCATATTAGGATATAAGCAAGCAAACTCTTTCTAGTAGAACATTCACTTGCTAAACATCTCAAACAAACATGTTTTGATTTTATACATAAACTATTTTCACAAGTATACTTTCTTTTTTAGAAATATCTAAAATTAGAAATAATATGTTAGTTACATCATTCCTTGCATCACACATGTCCCTTCAAAGAAACATGTGTGTAAGAAACATGTTTTATTATACATAGATTCATACTCAAGATCTCAAAGTTGACTTTGGGAGATCTTGAGAATATTGTATTAGATTGTGAAATATTTTTTGCAGGATTCTGTCAAGCATGCTGGTGGAACCCTCGGATACAAGGGACGGAACCAAAGGAAGGGTTCCGCCGTATCCGTGGGTTGGTCTGTTTGAAGGCCTATAAATAGCAACTCACTTCTTGAGTTTTGGTTATCACTCTCTATCATATTTCACTGCATATACTTCATTTCTAACTCAGTAAACTTTCATATTTGTGAATCTCTCTTTGTAGCAAGAAGATCACGATTTTACAAGCTTCAACACAACGTTACAAGACTTGTCTAGCATAGCATTAGTGTAAACTAGTAAAGTTTATACTTCATTGTATTGTATCCATTTGTAGTGATCGGTTAGTATTTTAGTCCTCAAAATACTTAGAGTATCGGGAGTTGTTATACCCTTGTAAAAGAACTATCGGGAGTGGTTGTACCCTTGTGAAAGAACTCGACATCTAGCTTAGTGTCAGAAATAGTGTGTAAGCGACGTGTAAGGTTTTATCTGCTGGATAAAGGAGCTTGTTGACTAGTGCAAGAAAACTCTCGAGTTGGATACTCGGGGCGTGGAGTAGGGCAAAGAAAAAGAGTCCTTGTCGCCGAACCATGATAAACAATCGTGTTATGGTTTGATCGTTTCTTACTTTTATACTTGCATATAATTTATTGTTTGATACGTCTTAATTGGTAATTACACGTAAAAGTATTAGAAGAAAATCAAGTTTAAAACCGGTAAACTATTCAACCCCTTCTAATTTTTCACATATACATATTAATATTTATCCATAAAACCAACACACTTGACTTAAACAAAATGATCCAAATCACATTAGGTTACATTGGGTTGTATAGTTGATGTAAACGAGATTTTTCTTACATATACCTATAATTAAACGTTGTCATTTAATTCATATCAAGCATTGATATGGATTTAAACATATTACATTTGATTAGATGTTATTCATTTATGCACCGTATATACGATAATATAGCTCTAACAAAATCTAATGGCAATTTCTTTGCGAATAGTTACAGAGGCAAAGATAGAGAAGCAGCTAGTTGCTCAAGCCCCATATACACAATAATATAACTCCAACAAAACTGATGATCGTATTTTGTAAATAATGAAGTTAACAAAAAAGAAAAAAAGAGATATGTATATTAGTCTTTGATTGAGGTGGTCAGAATGAAGTTTATGACAAATACACAAAACAACAAGTTACAGTGACTAGATGAAGACATACCCCATAATGTTTCTAATATGTGTAAAAGTTAATAACTTCGTTTATAATTTATAAACTTAACCCAAAAAAAAATTAGAGCACTTTGATTTTTTTAAAAGACAACACATAAAACTATTGTTACAATAAAATCATAAATTGTTACATTCAATAAGAAAGAAATAAATGAATCATAAATGATCATAAGAATTTGGGATGAAAATAACAAATAAATAAATAAATAAATAAAATAGGAGACAATATTTGAGAGGTTTTTTTTTTTGTTTTTTTTTGTTGTTTTTTTTTTTTTTTTTTACATAAAATAGGAACAACATGTATAAGCATAGTGTTGTCCAAGTTTTAAAAAACAAGCACAAAGTGAGAATTGACTCCTTGATATCAGTATCCCTAAGAAGGCTAGGTGCAGCTTGTTGATGGTGCTTGCCGTTCCTAGGTGGCAAGTCCAACGGCTCACCGTTCTTAGTTGCCACAACCCCCCCCCCTTGTCGTTCTTCTTCGTTGGGCAGTGCATCGTGGGCACGGCGAGGCCAAATTTTGTAAGGGTTGCAGCTTTTTCTGATGAGGAGGGGTTGTTGTGAGTAAGTTGTAAGTGATGAGGCCCAAATGAGTAAGTTCAGGTTTGTTGTTTGGTGAGGAGGGGTTAGTTGTGAAGAGGTGTTGAGGTGATGTAGCACATGTGGGGCCTGAATGAGGGTGTGTTTGATACTTGTGAATGGAAAGCCAAGACCCGACACTTAGTAGAAATCTAGATCGCATGTAGTTGTGAAGAGGTGTTGAGGTGATGTAGTACATGTGGGGCCTGAATGAGGGTGAGTTTGATACCTGTGAATGGAAAGCCAAGACCCGACACTTAGTAGAAATCTGGATCGCATGTAGTGGCAATTGAAAGAAAGCCAAAGACCACGTGATCAATCAGCATAATTCTGAGTAGACACATTGCTAGTGAGGACCATGCTGTATTCGCTTTCATATATAGTTACATTCACTGTAACCAAATAAACCAAGAGAATGTAAGAATAGTAGCTTTTTATTAGTACATTTTTTATATGCGTGACATACGGCTGTTTATGTACTACTCAATATATAGCACTAATTTTTAGGCTTTGTGGCACTAAAATAACCCATCAAAATATGAGATTGTAAATCTTGAAATATATAAGTACAAACAAACGTGTGAATTGTTGTTCGAAAAACAATTAACTTATTACAGACATATTTTTCGAACATGTAAGAAAATTAGAGATGCAGAAGTCATGACTATTGACATCTTTATTCCAGGTTTCAGTGAAACCAATGCGCTTAGTTGATGGGTGTTTTGTTGTATGCCAAATTTGTCGAGTTCGCAACTCTTGTCAAAGTTTTTAATTCGTTAACGGTCCAACACCTGGCCGTATCCGTGTGATAAAAGTACCCCAAGCACTTGCAATCTTTTGTGCATCTGTTCTTGCAATTGTCAATACCCGTACGCCCAGTCCCAGATGTATATTTAACCGTGAAATGATCAACCCCTTTAAGCTCGTAGTATTTAAAACTATTTGCATTACAACTTGGCAACTTGTAATCGCAATCTTTGCTCCACGCAAGCACCCCATTTGGGGTAGGACACCCAACACATTGGCTTTCCTTTCAAAGCCCATATTTTCCGCATCGACTTGGTAACTGACATTCGTCTACTGGATCATCTGCCGCCCTACTGGTTTTTACATCTTTATCAAACATAGTGAACAATAACGCCCACGCGTCTCCGCGCGCACCTCTACGATAAGTGTAGAGTCTTAGGTTCCCATCGATGCCTAGTCGAAGATACGATAACGAGCTATTGTATCGAATCCTTCCAAAACGCAAACTCGGTCGGTCAAAGTACTGCCGAGCGTTCTCTAGAAGACACTGAAGTTCGTGAAAATTGTTCTCTTCATACTCGGCTTCTGCAATGCGTAACGTTGCATTAACTATAGTCACATTTGCTCGGTTTAATTCAGGGAAGGTGGATGACCAATAACGCATGATGTTCTTATAATACAAAGCCAGTCTTTTAGGCTCTATTACGAAACTATACGCTCCGTTAACGTTGTTAGTGATCGACTCCCTACTCACGAGCTTGAAAGGGCCTCCGTTAACCCGTAAAGTTTGGTATACCAAGAGAGTGTCTGTAGGTGAGTCAAAACTCTGCCATACGAAGTTGCCACTTGAGTCTTTCAGCACGATGTTACCATCTGGCTCTATGGCAAAACCGACAACGCCTTTATTGGCGGTATTGGTTTGCCATACAATTTGGCCGGTTGATTCGGCCAAAATTAGGTTCCCATCAGAACCTAATGAAAACGTGTCACAACTCGTAAATTCTGGTCTTTTTCCAAACTTTCAACATTTACTATTCATCGGTTACTATTCATCGATCACTATTCATCATTTTACTATTCATTTTTTTCGGAGTCAGTTTGATATTCTGAGAAGCGTTTTAAAATTTTACTATTCATAAAATACTATTCACCTCCGGAGAAAATTCGTCATTTATGCGTGAGTTACGTCATTTCTGTATACGTACGGCTATCCACCTAATAAACGTTATCCTATAAACTATTACTATGAATAATTGATCTGACAATCCCAACTATGGTCCTAACACATTTTTATACTCATAATAATAATATAAAAATTATATTATTAATTTACTCGGTGTTTTGGAAATTTATTTAATTTATATCGTACGCCTAATTTAATTACGAAGGTTTTCGTAAAAACTAAACAATAATTATCCAAACCCTCAATATTTATACCCGACATATTTTTACAATTTTTACAACTTTATTTTATCCCGGTTAACTCCGTTAAAATTTATTTTTAGTTAACCCGGTACCCGGTACACCTTAAAACTACAAATAAACACATTATATCAACTAACACTCAACAAATACTTACACACTCCACTCTTTTCCTCTTACACCACATTGCCGCCCCCTCCCTAGCCCATATCAATTCTTACAACTTTGAATAACTTCTACTAACTCCCATTATTGTTGAGTGCACAAGTTGGTTTCTTTAGATATCTATCCACACTTTCTCTCATTCTACACAAGCTATCAAGAAAATTTTTCTCTCATTCTCTCTATACCCTCTCACGGCACAAGCAAGAAAAAGGGGCAAGACCAAGAATTTTCAAGGTTCAAGTATATTATTTAGTGTGATTTGTAGTCTTTTTTTTTTTTAGTTTTGAAAGATAAACTCAAGGTCTTATAGGTTTTTCATCATCACAAGTTCACTAATCTTTCAAGTAAGTTTATCAAAATTGTTATTATCATTTCTTCAAGTATTTATTATGGTCATGTGATTTCCATTCAAGATCTACATGCATATGTTAGTTATACCACTCATTTATATATATATATATATATATATATATATATATATATATATATATATATATATATATATATATATATATATATAACTTTTGAACTCTAGAAATAGATTATAGTTAGATCCTTGTTAGATCCACTTGATTTATGATGTTTAGGAACCCATGACACCCTAAGAAGGTGTATGGTAGGATTAGACTAGTTTTGTGGTGATTGAAAGTGGTTTGATTGAAGTTAGAACTAGATTAGAACCTTAGAAATGGTTTTTGAAACTACATATTGACCTACTGTCCCTATTTTTGAAACGTGGGAAAATCAGTGCAGGATGGGTAATTTTTGACCAAAGATTTAGAAAATACTTTTAAAAACGAAACTTTTGGCGAAAGAACGGATTAAAATGAGCTTATAACGAGGGAGATATGATTTTTGTAAATTTAACGACGAAAACTATTTTCTGAAAAACTGCATGCTGTTTGACATTTTTCGCCGGACAAATAGAGACGTTAGACGTAACCTAGAGGAGCCGATTTATCAAAAATATATTAGTATTTACTAAAACGAATCCGTGGATATAAAGAACTAGTAAAACGGAATTAAAACGACCAAGTTATACGCGTTTTAAGATCACCAAAACTATATATAGATATATTTGGTCACAAATAAAAATAATAACTTACGTACTAAATGGTATATTTTCTAGAAATGTTACTAAGGAATATATTCTTAACAAATGAAGTACGTACGACCCAAGGTTTATTTATGCGACTACTAGACGATATCTTAAGGTTTTCAAAACGAGGAATATAACACTAACGTTTTTATATACGATATATTACGACAAGTTTTTATTATTCTAGTTGGACTTATTTTCTTAAGTATGGAAAATACTTTACTTTGACAATAACAAGTATTTTCAAGTTACGAGTGGTATAGGTATCATGTGCATGTGCATTCATTACATCCTTTCATGATCTAAGTAGATCACTATCATTCATCTTAGGTTGCGGTTAGGGATCGAACCTCATTTCTGTGTATCCACTTTTGTCATCATTGCTATCGCTTCGAGGTGAGTCATAGCCCCTACTCTTTTAAATTTTTTTGTTAACTTTTTGGGGGAGAATACATGCTCGTTTTTACATGAATTACTACTTGACCTTTTGAACTTGACTTGACTTTTGAACTTGACTTAAACTTTTGACCCTAATGTACCGTACGTACTATGACCTAAAGTCTCGCCATTTTTGGTGGAGCGTGCAAAGTCTCACCTTATTGGTGGAGCGTTCTTAACCCTAAAGTCTCGCCTTATTGGTGGAGCGTGCTAAGTCTCCCATGTTCGGAGCGTTCTTAATCGTATATAATAGTTGTATGATGTACTGTTCGTACATTCGCATTGTTCGACGCCTATTAGTAGTATGGATAGCGCTATTAGAGGTCGGCCAACCTCTCGTCCACCATGTTACGGGACGCATATTATTTAATTAGGGGCTTTGCATGGCATACATTATTATATATGTGGTGCTTATATTGTGACTTATTATGACCGCGGGTACTTGACTACTAAACATGCAACTACTTGGCAGTGGGTTGTAAACACACAGGTTGCAAGTCTCTTATGGCGGGATTTGCAACTGAGTGAATTTACGATGCCTTTGCTGTGTGATCATTTTCTATATACTTTATTTGTTAAACAAACTCTATGAACTCACCAACCTCGTGTTGACACTTTAGCATGTATTTTCAGGTTTTAACCTATGGCACGCTACAGGAGGTTTTGGCAGGGTATGACATGGTCATAGAAGACTCTGATTATTCATTTGGTGACCGTTTTAAACCATTTTAAGGGCCTACTTCCGCACTACTTTTAACGATGTAAATTCAGCATTTTTGATTAAACTATTTTATTCTAAATGATTCAAGTGAAAACCACTTTTGAACTTGTGTTGTAATATCAATTGAGTTACACCCCAGCTACATGTATGCTTCCGCTGGACCCGATTTTGGGGGTGTGACAAAACGTGGCATTTTCTCGTACCGGGGAGCCACGGTTGGCTTCCCAGACCCATCGCATGAGAGATTCATCACGTCTTGTCCCCATACGAAGACCAAGATAATAGGCATTTGGGGTGCTGTTGTAGAAAACAAGCCGAAAAGGGAAGGTAGATAGATCAAGGGAACGATAGGTTGTGGTGTATTCAGAGTTTGGGGGGAATTGAGTGTCATCTTGTTGGTCAAAAACACCCTCGTTGACATATCGGAAGGTGTCAGCCGAAGGAACAATGGCATTCGATATTGAGAATGATATGAATAAACATAAGAGAATAAACGAGAGCGAAGAAGTAGCCATAGCTACTTGTATCATGTGTTGGATATTTTGTGTGAAGTTTTTTTTTTTTTTTTTTTTTTTTTTTTTTTTTTTTATTTTTATTTTTTTTGCAAAAGGTGAATTATATTAATCTTCCTAAACAATGTACATCATAAGAATAGGAGAAAAGATTTGGACATATCCCAAATCTTTATACAACAGAACATACATCTAACTCTATTCATCAGATATCAAACAAGACTACCTCTATGTCTGATAATACAAAACTCTGACAAACACAACTTTAAGACCAGAGCTTCAAGAACAACACTGCATACTGCACCAATTCACCTTGTTATTTGCACAAACCATCTAGCTACATTTCCATCTTACCCTCTTGCCATGATCACTCATCCAACACCCATAGTAACCATAGCAAGAAGGGTTAATGGCCTCACTAGGCACCCATAACCCCTCCACAGCAAGGGCTCTGCCAGTTATACTACATTTCCATCTCTAGAATGGCTTCATATAACTGGGAACACACTCCATGGGTGAGGACCAACCTAACCTCCTGTGGGAATGTAAAGTATGGACCATGAAGTGTCATCTTTCACCACTCTCAATTCCATACTGCTTACACTCCCCTCCAAGACCATTTACCCTTCACAAAAGGAAGCCCTACTTTATGGTACATCCATACTGTGATATACCTCCTACATAACTATGCATAGCTTTCTCGCTTCCTCCCAAGGCCAAACCAGAGAAGCTATGGAGCTATTGTAGGTACAGTTACACAGTTAGGACTCCAAGGTACAAGGAACTTCACTATTGTAATGGCCTGAATGTAAAAGATAGCAAACAAATTTTGCAATTATGGAACTTCACTATTGTGTGAAGTTGTCTACACATATTTATACAAGAATAAAAAAGCTGTACATGTACTCTTTCAATCCATTGGCACACCTTTTTCACTCACAGATAAAATGGTGTAATCCAAAATGAACTGCACAAGTTTAATTTCTTAAGATGTTAAAACTTAAAATCATAAAGGTTAATTCATAACTGAAAATGTCTCATTGGCATTCCAAGATTGACCAAGTCCACTAGTCTAAAATGACTATCATGGAGGATTAGGGATGGCAACGGGGCGGGGATTATCGGAGATTGTATTTACCATCCCCATCCCCGTTTTTCACTCCTCATCCCCATCCCCGCCTCCATCCCCATCGGGGAATCGTTTTACATCCCCATCCCCATCCCCAATGGGGATCGGGGATCCCCACAGGGTTTTGAGGATTTTCCGGCCTTATAAATTGAGCATAAAAATTACAATTAATCGAAATTATAAAGAACTGATCTATAAATGTCTTAAAAAGAATACATCGTACATAATTGGATTAATTAAAATGTCATTCAAATTTAAAGTATCGTAAATACTGAAACATCACATATAATCTAAACATAAACTGCATCGAATGTGTGTATTCGGACAAAATGTTGGTAGAATAATATGTAGTTAGTGCTTAACATTTTAAAAGTATTTGATCCATTAAATATCCCATATATATACATATATACTTCAAGTATAATACTTGTCACTACTCACAAACATATACATATACAAGTACATGTAGTATTAATATACATATAACTTATACAGTGTATACTTATACATTAAAAATTCGGGTTCGGGTTCGGGGTCGGGGATTTTTGTTAACCCCATCCCCGCCCCATCTCCGATTTTTTAATTCGGGGATTATCCGTCCCCATCCCCATCCCCGGTCAACTCAGGGATTCCCCAGTCAAATCGGATTTGAGGATCGGATCCCCGTCGAGTACGAATTTTTTTGCCATATCTATGGAGGATGCACAAGTTGATCAACCACGTGTTCTGGAGGACCCAACATACTTGTTAATTGTTATCATTACCAGTAAAGATATATTTTTGTTTGTTTTTTCGGAAAGAGAGTAAAATGAAATGAAATAAGAAAAAATATTGTGCTATTGAATTTTTTCCATTTAAGAGGTGAGTTATTTTATAAACTAAGTTTTTGTTACAAATTTGAGGGACAAATCTCCACCATTCATCTAGTTTGATCTAATGGTGGGGATTAACCTAAGATTTAATAAGACAACCTATGTCCATGTTTTTTTTCTTGTCCTTTTTGTCTATCTTATTTATTCTTTTTTTTTTTTTTTTCTAACTTCACGTTTTTTTCTTTAATACATTTTTTTTTTTGCGTTTTTTTTTACGTTTTTTCGTTTTTCATACATATTCGTCGGCTTTTTACGTTTTCGTCAGTTTTCTTACGTTTTCGTTTGTTTTCATACATTTTCGTCCGTTTTCATACGTTTTCGTCTCTTTTCTTACGTTTTCGCTCGTTTTCATACGTTTTCGTCTGTTTTCTTACGTTTTCACCCGTTTTCATACGTTTCGTCCATTTTAATACGTTTTCGTCTGTATTTATACGTTTTCATCCGTTTTCTTACGTTTTCATCTGTTTTCGAATTTTTTTCATACGTTTTCGTCTGTTTTCTTACGTTTTCGCCCGTTTTTATACGTTTTCGTCCATTTTCATATATATATATATATATATATATATATATATATATATATATATCAATGTTGCAAAAATCGGCCGAATCGGTCGATTAATCGCCGATTAATCGCTAATCGGTGATGCACCTTGTCGATTTTCAAAAATCGGTGAAAAAATCGACCTAGGTAAAAAAATCAGAAAAAATGGGTAAAAAATCGGCCGAATCGGTAAAAAATCGGCCGAATTGGCCAAAAATTGACCGAATCGGTCAATTTTAAAAAAATAAAAATTTAGGCATTTTACTTAATTTGGGGATCGTTTATTTCACTTATAACGTACAATGGGCCTCATAATCAGAATTGAAGCCTTTTATTGAGGTTTGTAAACATAGAAGGCTTGGAATCAGTTAAGATCTTTAGTTTGCTCTCCAGAAATTCCCAAAACATGCAGGAAATGCCAAACCGATTAATCACCGATTAATCACTGCCTTGACCGATTACAAGCTGCAGGGTGGTCGACCGCCCGACTACCGATTCATGATTTTTGCAACATTGATATATATATATATATATATATATATATATATATATATATATATATATATATATATATATATATATTCGTCCGTTTTCTTACGTTTTCATCTGTTTTTGAATTTTTTTATATGTTTTCGCCCGTTTTCATACGTTTTCGTCCGTTTTCATATATATTCGTCCGTTTTCTTACGTTTTTGTCCATTTTCATACGTTTTGGTCCGTTTTCATATGTTTTCGTCCGTTTTCATACGTTTTCGTCCGTTTTTATACGTTTTCATATGGTTTCATCTGTTTTCATTCATTTTCGTCCGTTTTCATACGTTTTCGTCCGTTTTCATTCATCTTCGTTCATTTTTAAATGTTTTCAAACGTTTTCGTACCTTTCTGAATATCACAAGTGATATACTGTGATTATCAGAATATCACTTGTGATATTCAGAATATCGTGAGTGATATTGAATATCACTCGCGATATTCTGAATATCACAAGTGATTTTTAACATTCTGTAACATGAAAGTCACAAGTGATATTCAGAATATCGCGAGTGATATTCAAAATATTGCAAGTGATATCTGAATATCGCAAGTCATATTCTGAATATCACAAGTGATTTTCAACAAATGTTCTGTGACATGAAAATCGCAAGTGATATTCAGAATATCGCAAGTGATATTCTGAATATCAAAAGTGATATTCTGAATATAAATCACAACTGATATTCAGAATATTACAAGTGATTTCACGCTTTTTTGAATTCACATTTTTTCAAAAGTGATATTTTGAATATCACTCTGAATATCACAAGTGATTTTCATCAATTGTTCTGTAACATGAAATTCACAAGTGATATTCAGAAAATCACAAGTGATATTCTAAATATTACAAGTGATATTCCGAATATCACAAGTGATTTTCAACTAATATTTTGTAACATGAAAATCACAAGTGATATTCTAAATATCACACGTGATTTTCAACTAACGTTTTGTAACATGAATATCACTTGTAATTTTCTGAATATCACTTGTGATATTCAGATTATCACTTGTGATTTTCATGTTACAAAACATTAGTTGAAAATCACTTGTGATATTCAGAAAATCACAAGTGATATTCAGAAAATCACAAGTGATATTCCGAATATCACAAGTGATGTTCAACTAATGTTTTGTAACATGAAAATCACAAGTGATATTCTGAATATCAAAAGTGATATTCAGAAAATTACAAGTGTTATTCAGAATATTATAAGTGATTTTCACATTTTTTTAATTCACGTTTTTTTCACTTTCTTACGTTTTATTCTGTTTTTGTTCGTTTTCATATATTTTCTTTCGTTTTCATACGTTTCTAAATATCACAATTGATATTATTAATATCACAAGTGATATTTTGAATATCAAAGAAAATCACTTGTGATATTAAGAATATCAATTGTGATATTCAGAAACGTATGAAAAAAGACGAAAACATATGAAAACGAACGAATACGTATGAAAGCGTAAAAACACGCTTGGAAAGGGAAAAAACGTATGAAAAATTGATGAAAACGGACGAAAACGTATAAAAACTGCTGAAAAGTATGAAAACAGACGAAAGCGTCTGAAAAATGACAAAAATACATAAAAACGGACGAAAATGTTTATAAACGTATGAAAACAGATAAAAATGGATGAAAGCATATAAAAACAGACGAAAACATCTGAAAACAGACGATAATGTAAAAAATTGATGAAAACGTTTGAAAGCAGATAAAAACGTCTGAAAACGTATAAATACTGCCGAAACGTATGAAAATAGACGAAAACGTTTGAAAACAGATAAAAATGTGCAAAAATAGATGAAAACAGACAAAAACGTCTGAGTATCACTGAATATCACTTGTGATATTCAGAAACGTATGAAAACGTCTAAAATTGGCCAAAAAAATTGAAAAACGGACAAAAACCTATGAAAATGAACGAAAATGTAAGAAAACAGATGAATATGTAGGAAAAAGGACGAAAACGTCTAAAAACGGAAAAAAACATAAAAAAAATAGAAGAAAACGTATGAAATCAGACGGAAACAAATGTAAACATATGAAACCGGACGAAAACGTATAAAAACGGATGAAATCGTGTAAAAACGGATGAAAACGGACGAAAACGTATATAAACGTATGAAAACAGACAAAAACGGACAAAAACGTCTGAAAACGGACAAAAACGTATAAAAACGGATGAAAACGTATGAAAATGGACAAAAACGTCTGAAAACATATAAAAACTGTCGAAAACGGATAAAAACGTCTGAAAACAGACGAAAACGTAAAAAGACGGACGAAAACGTATAATAACGAACAAAAACGTCTGAAACTACGAAAACGTAAAAAAACGGACGAAAACGTATAAAAACGGTAAAAAAAAAAAGGTCTGAAAACGGACAAAAACTTCTGAAAACGTATATAATCATGTGAAAACAGACAAAAACGGACGAAAACGTAATAAAGTGAAAAAAAAATCTTGAATTTATTTAAAAAAGAGAAGCTTGATTTATTTAAAAATATATATATATATATATACTAGTTTTCGAAGCCCGCCCGATGGGCAGGCATGACTTGTAATTTTACAATTTAATTTAATAATGTATGGATAATAGTGATCTTTTATAGTTATTTCTTATGTATTCACCCGACGTGTGGACATGAGTTGTATTTTTAATTTAATGTTGTATGGATATCAGTGATCTTTTATAGTTATTTTTTATGTATTCGCCTGATAGGCGGCCATGACATGTATTTTTATTGGTAAATAATATATAAGGAAATTATTGTGAATCATTAGTTATTGGACTATTGATATGAAATTAAATTTATGGTCAAACTTTATGCATAAGGTATTTACAGCATGACATCGTAACCCTTGCCTTTGGCAATAGTAGTTACAGGTCGCTTGTACCAAAAAGTTATGCGCTACCTATAACTCGTCCATTTTTCGGGTTTGAATCACAACTGTGAGTTTGACTAATGACTAAAAGTATGTTGCACTAATTTGAGGTGTCATTATACATCTAATGCTCAAAAGTAGCCTGTATTAATTTATACATGTTGTCATTATACATCTAAATGCCTAAAATAACCAATGTATATCTAATGCCTAAAAGTCCCTCCCCTAATCAATAAAAGTTATATACATGTTAGATGTAAAGTCGGATATGGGAAGTCTGCAATTATGGATGATGTAATTCACCTATAGTTTGAACTCATAGTAATATACACATTTTGATTTTTACTAATGACTAAAAGTATGATGCACCTACCCTGTTTTTGAGTTTTGATCAGTTTTCGGATTTTGATTATGGATTCAAGTATTATGTAACAGTTTCGAATGATAGCGTAAGTTATTACTATAGTAAGCTGCATACCGTAAATTGTAGACATGTCTCCTCATTTGCAATTCTAAATGCGATCCCAAATGCATTTCCTTGAGCCACTTCAAGAGTCATGAATGATAAAGTGTCTCACGTTTCCCTAAGCTGCTAAGGAGACAATAGCTATGTAGCAATATAACTGCAAAATCAGACCCACCAAAATACTTAGATAGTGATGTACTAAAACTTAAAATAAAAAGCAAAGTTGCCTAGAAAAAGTTAACAAATTTTTTAATGGAAAATGCTGTTAATTTTCTTTTATACACTTAAAATTTTTCGGCCCAAGGTATTTTGATCCAGTAACCGATCAAAATGAGGTGTCGCGGCTGTCGTATCAGTAACTTTTTAGTTCACGTAAAATTATGTTCGCTTCAAATTGTTGTTTGACAAAATTTAACTGGACGTAGGTAAATAATGAATAACGGCAAATAGACACTTTTCGTCGCTGCATTAGCCTCCTCGTATGTTTTTCTTAGTCATATTCACATGTAGTTGCTTAATCTGTAGCAAGAACCAACAAAGTAGCTCTTATCACATAATTTTTCCGCGGCTTGAATTGAACATCTTTGTTCTACCCAAACTGAAAAAGAAAATAATAATAATAATAATAATAATAATAATAATAATAATAATAATAATAAACACATAGGGTTAATAGAGCAATTGTATATTGTTTGGGAAGCCCGGCCGATGGGCGGGAATTAGTTATAAATATTGCTTTAAGGTATTAGTTAACGGAAATTCATTTTTAAGGACGGGGAGCTTAATTATTATTTTGATGAGCTTAATTATTATTTTGATTGTATTAGTTAACGGGAAATATTTTTTAAGGAAGGCGAGCTTGACGTACATTTTAATTGTTAATTGGGTTAATATTTTTATTTAGAAGACATAATTTTTTTTACTTTTAAATATGAATTAAAAAAATATATAACTATTCTTTTTATGGTTTTAGTTAACGGACATTCATTTTTAAGGTTAATGGGGTTAATACTTTTATTTAGAAGACATTTTTTTTACTTTTATATAAGGATTAAAAAAATGTTTTTTTTTTTTTTAATTGTTGGAAGGTATTAGTTAAAGGATAAGAACATAAAAATGTTGTAGTTTATCTTTATATTTCTTAAAGATCGAACGGAATATAGTATTAAACATAGAATGTTATTTATTGACTATATTAACAATGGAAAAAAATAAATGTTTATCTTATATGAGAAACAAAATTACGAAATAGTACGTAAGAAAAAAGTATACAACCAAATAAACTGCAAATGCGAAACAAAGCTTCTTGTATTTATAACAAACTATCAGAATATAGTATTAAACATTAAGAAGTTTTTCAAATAGAACCATATACGAAGTTGTAAACATTAAGAAAAAAAAAAAAGTTTCGACGCGTATAACCCATGTGACCAATTCCGGTTTAGCTAAAAATATTATTTGGCCCAACTCCATGAAAACAACATTATTCTAAGAATATAGTATTAAAAATATTATTTGGCTCAACTGTATGAGATTAGAACTTGGTTATTCTAAGAAAACAGGAAAGTTGAAAGTCTACACCATATTTTATGTTTAAAATTGATATATAAGTTATTTATCTACTGAATAATATTGAAAATTTGGAGACAATTTTTTACAATTTTATATTATCAATTTTAAATTATCAATAAGTTGAAAGATATGTCACCAGATGTTAAGTTAGGGGGAAAAAATGAAACAATATTATCTTATAATAAATTTTAGCCAACTTATATGAGAATATATAAGAAGCCATAAGTAACAACCACTGGTGTATGTAATAATTAGCAGACAAAATGGTCACCAAGCATGTAGATACAGATGGGCTTCAACAGAAATGCAAAAAAGATCTTGATTGATAAGAGGGTTGATTTTGCATGTTCAATATCCCAAACAAATTCGACCACTTAACATGTTCAAACTGAATTCAATATCAAAGTTGTAGAACATCAAGATTTACAAAGACATACAATTGCCATTATGATAAGGAACTATAAGTATATACTGTATATATTTCTCATCAATACCAGTTCTGAATTTACGTGACGTGACGTGGAAACTTCGGTAGTGGTGGGAGAGGCTTCAATCGGGGCGGTGATTTTGGTGATAGGAGGAATGATTTTGGAGGCAGTAGGAATGAATATGGTAACAGAGGTGGTGGCCGTGGAGGAGCTCCTTCAAACCGTGGTGGTGCTGGTGAGGGATATCAGAGGGAGCGTGTCAACAAGGGCATGGCTGTTAATGGAACAGCCAAGAATATGGCGTGAGTGATCAGTTTTATTAAAATTTGATGGGGGGATTCAAAGGGCGAGAGTCTATTGGTTTAGTTGGGAAATTTTTGTCTAACTTGGAGGATAGAATGAGTTGGGTTTTTTCTTTTCTTGGTTATTTGTGTTGTGTAGTTTATAGTTGTCCCAGCTATTTGTATTTTTCTTTTAAATTTTTGTTTGAAGTGGATTTTGATAGAGTAGAGATGAATATTTATTGTTGGGTGTACAACTGCGTATTATTGCCTTGTCATGAGGAAATTATAGTTATTGCTTTGATTCCATATATGACATTTGTAAGCTACAGTAAAACTTGGACAGAATGAGATAAGGGTATAAGATTTTACTGTCTTAAGCTAATTAGTATTTGAAAGACGGGTCAAGGGCATATAAGAGGCAGGGGCATATAGTAAGGAAAAATAGATAAGGGAAGTTTGGTAGTCGCTCCAACTTTACAGAGACATGGATTCTGCTTGAAATATGTAGCAACAGAATATCGTTCAATGTTTAATTAGGCCTTTATTGCCACACGATTCTTTCGCGAAGCGCTAATTCAGTGCCAGCTGTTGGTGAAAGCCCTGCATGGAGCCGAGCCCTTCTCACCTACTGCTTTGGGGTGGATTCCTACCTGTATTTTGTTTGTCTCGATTCGTCCACTGCTGCTACCCCGGTTTGGTCTTTTAATATGAATACTTAGCTACTGAAGCAAAATGTTTGATCTTCTGTTTTTAATTTTTTATCTTTGAGAGGTCCGTTTTAAAATGTCAAATAACTTTTCGACGTAGAAGAAAACCTCAGTTCCACTGACTTAGTCCAACGCTGGAGGAGGTACGGTAAATTCGGTAATGATATCCAGAGAAAAATTACATGAGCTACTTCCATCTCACCACCATGTCACGTCAATTCAAAGTACACTAATGTCTTCATCATCTGCCCTTCCTGATTAATCAAAGTAAAAAAGTGGTCCAAATTGGTTTCTAAGACTACAAAAAATAATTGAAAATCTTGATGCATTTTGGAACATAGGCAAATTAAGTTGTCTAATTGAGGTTCATGAAGTTAAGATTGAGTTAATGTTGGGACATACCTTTAGAGGGTGCTTGGAGCCAGAATAGAATGAGCATCAACACCATTGAGATAAGCTTTAAGATTGGGTATACCAGAACCAGCTGTTGCAGGTGCAATATAAGCACAAAGAATTGTAGCACATGTTGCAAGAATCACATTACAACCAGCTAGGCGTATGCAGTTTATATCAACATGTGCGTTATGTTCATCGAGTCCTCAATGAAAGATCTAATGGACTAAGCGTGAAAATGCTCATAAACTTCAGAACTGGTATTGATTGTTTACATGGAAACTGGTCAATTGGGTGAGCATGTGAAACTGGTCAAAAGTCTTGCAAATATTTCTCATATTCTTAGACCTCCGTTGATCTTATCAAAGAAAAAGACCAACTCACCCAATTAGACATGCATTAAACATTACTATCTCACCGATTACCCGACCCGTGCAACCCATCGATGATGCCATCTAAGACATAACCCAATTTCTATTGTAGTATATAATAAATGATGGACTGGTTATTACTTTCAAGATCCTCTAGGCTACATTACTGGACAACCTTTTTTTGCAGGTTCTACAATAAATATAAAGAGAGAATTGCAAAAATCGTCCCTAAACTTTGGCCATATTGCATGTTTCGTCCCAACCATTTCGAAAGTGCAGAAATCGTCCCTGTGGGAAACCTTTGAGAAAATTTTCGTCCCTGACGAGGACGAAACATGCAATTTGGAAACTTTTGAAACTTTCGAATGATGCAATTTTCGTCCCAACCAGGGACGAAAATTTTCTCAAAGGTTTCCCACAGGGACGATTTCTGCACTTTCGAAATGGTTGGGACGAAACATGCAATATGGCCAAAGTTTAGGGACGATTTTTGCAATTCCCTCTAAATATAATACCAAATATGTTCTTGGAATCCTTTTATTTTTACTACTACGTAAACAACAATAATGCAGTACCAGAATATCCTAATCATAGTTGTATCATGCTTCAATCCTCGGATACACTAAGGAGAAGGGGAAAAAACTCGTCAAAATTTTGTCCAAATAATTAGAGCCAGTCTGAAACTCATGAAGAATAAGATATTCTTTACCTTCTTGGAGACGTTTTCATAGTTGGGTTTGCTGATCAGGGAGAATGCCAAAATGAAAACACCAGCCCCGCGATAACTCAACGGTCTAACTCTGTTATTATCCTCCTGTCCATTTCATAAAACACACGATCAATATATGTATTTAAATAATAGATTATTAAGTTTCTGGATTCTTTGAAAGGTAACCAACAGTATCTCAGAGGCATAGACTAACCCTGCTTTCATTCATAACCACATTGGCATTAATCTTAATAATCACTGTCGGGAGATAGTCATGTTTACAGATCAAGCCTCTTCAAGAGGTAACCTGATAAAAGACAAACAAACCTTGACTCTTGAATGCCTTTTCAGTTCTTCAACATGCTCGATAAGTTGAACATCTGCACCATCCTTAACAATCAAAATAGGAAGAGAATTGCACAAGAACCTGCATCAAATAATGGCTCTATCTCTCGCATTTGATACGATCCTATCCGAATTAACATCAAAGAATACTAATCAGATAGTCTTATTGTGCTTATACTCTATCCTATTGCCAGTGAAATATGTACCACGCATCTGAGTCTGAAAACGAAGCTACAATGACGTCGTACCACGTGATTCAAGCGCATCAGGACACCTAGAAAGAAGAAATGCAAAACTGTTACATACACCAGCTAAACAGATGAGTCATATTCTAAACACTCAAAACACATATTCTGTAGTCAAGCATTTTTGTTGAACGGCATGCTATGCTCAAGCATGCCGTGAAGATCGTATGAAATGAAAATAATATGTGCGGATGACAAGTATGAAACTGAGATGGAGATACAACCTTGCTAAATTTCAAAGACCTCTCTCATACACACTGCGCCTCATCTCGTACCTAATAAGAAACACATAAGCATTTACTGAAAATTGCTCTTAACAAAGTAATCAAATGTTATACAAAATTTGAATAACTAACTTTGAATATCCATTTTCCTCTCGTTCTTGATTAGAGGTCCCGATCCATCCCATTCCTTCTCTTCGTCGTTGTCACTATAACTTTTCAGTCCCATCAAACACTATAAAAAATAAATGATTTAGGAAAGGAATAGATGTAACTGTGAACCGCCTTATGACTAATCTTATATACTGCATATATCTTTTCTCCGTGGTAATGTAGTTGGACTTGCAGGGGCAAGGTTCCTTGTGTGCTTAGAAAATTCGATATTCTTTAAATAAACAAAGGCAGCACTTGTGAGTAAGATCCTTGTCTGCTCACTGTTACAACGATAAGCATAAATTCAGAAAAAGAATCTCAAGTCCGGAAATCTGATGATATCATTAACAAATAAAAACAATCGGCACAATGTATAAAAAATATCGAGCTTAAATGCTAGAGACTATGCACATAACATACAAGTACATCTAGCATTCGATGCACGAAAGGTCCTTTAAATTTACCTTATCAAGTGCTAAGATCTTTGTCCAGATGAACACAAGAATTTGTCGAAGCTCAAGGGTAGTTATCTGCAATAACCTCAGAACATATGGAAAAATTCCTACTGACAAGGCCTATCAGAAAATAAAAGGTTATAAGATTAGGGGTGTGTCACAACTCACAAGCTAAAGTTGACCTACCAAAATCAACAGCCCATGGACCCATATCAAGGAATCTTCCCTGAAGCACAAGGGTGCGAAACCTAAGGCATTGACTAAGAAAAACCTGAAAAAGGTTTAGAATAGCCAGGACTTGCTATAGACAAATCCAAGAAACATGTGAAACTAAAATAGAAACTTTAAAAGGGATATATGGTAATTCAAAAATAAAACAGAAGCTACATAACACGTACCTGAAAAACAATAGGTATAGTAACTGCTCAGGCGGTTTATTAAATTCAGACCCATGATCCAGCCACAACTCAAATGCTGTCAATTGTTCTAAGCTCATAAGACCTGGAGTTGAAGTGAAGTAGCAGCATAACCTGAAGATTTAAAGCAAATGCTACAAACTTAGGAAGTGCCGAAAACCCAACCACAGATCAATACAATATATGAACAGAACCATGCCGACCTATGCACAATAAAATTAAGGACGGATTGACAAACCTGCAGGTGATGATTCACAACATACCCAATTCATGATTTGAATATCTTTTGATGATATTAGGGTTTTTGCAAAAAAAAAAAAAAAAAAAAAAAAAAAAAAAAAAAAAAAGCATTCAATGATAAATAAAACCAAGAAATGTTTCCTAGCGGGCTGCAAGAGAAAAATATAGTCAGATGGTGATTTGAGTTTTGAGACCTTCAGTTAGATAAAAAATATAGTCGCATGGTGATCATATTCAAGGAAAACATGACCCAAATGAACTCACTCATAAGTGGGCTACAATGGCTACCTCTAGGTAAGACTAAAGAGGCGACGGAAATTTACCTGATCTTTGTTCAGACCCGTAAAAGAAAACATGCCGATCTGCTTCCGCAAACCTGAACGCTTTTTTATTGGAGGTCCTGATGAAACCATTAAGACACAATGCATATTTAATAAACGCAAAAGTAGATTACTCAAATAAAAAACAAAACAAAAAAATAAAATAAAAACAAACCATATGTGTCGTTCTCCATCATCTAAAGAAGGAAAAATCTTCTCAAAGTTGTAGTTGCACTGCTGGACACCATAAAAATACAATGAGAACCTGCAGCTGCTCTTTTCGGCTTTCGCACTTGGTTTATATTAAATCAAAAGTGTGTTGTTACAGGGTGATATAGTCACCTTATATCAAGCAATGGTTGATTTCAAAACTAAAATCAATAATTAAAATTCATAATTGCAACAAAATTAATCCTTATATCATCATACATCACAATTGACCAACTAACCTAATTTGATTTCAATTCGAACAAATTAAATAGAAGATTACCTCTTAAGATGATTCTGAACCATGTGAGAATTTTTCAATGATGATAAAGTCGGATCTTTGTGTGGTGTGAATGGTGAAAATCAGTGGTTTATTGTTTGATGAAGAAACTGTGACCTAGTAACCTGTTGATACTGTATATTGAATTTCGTATTTTTGTGTGAGATCGTATAATGTGTGTTAGGGTTTTACAACTTGTATTCCGCATTTGTAGAGATAATATTGTGTTTTAAAAATCGAATATATAATTTTTAATGCAGTCAATAACTTTCCTAGTTATCAAGTTTAGTTTGTATGTGTATCACAACTGATGACTTGGATCCATTGGTTTAGGTGCTTTCTTTTGGAGTAACAGACCCAAGTTCCAATCCCTCCAACTCCATTTTTTACAAAACACACGAAACTTATTAAAACAAATCGCCTACGTGGACAGAAATTATATAAAAATGTTTATATAAAAATTGCCAAAACACACCAAATTTACGCCTCCTGTAATTGAATTTTAAATAATGAAATTAGAAATGCTTAGGTGGACAGAATGTGATGACATGGCTGATAATGAATTACTGGGCAATGACATGGCGTTTACGTGGCATTATCTACGTGTAACGCCTCCTGTTATATATATATATATATATATATATATATATATATATATATATATATATATATATATATAACGTTAATTGGAAAAAAAAGCCAAAAAAAAAAAGAAAAAAAAAAGAAATAAAGAAATAAAGAAAGTGAATCATAAAAAAGACAAAGAAAAAAGAAAAAAAAAATGGACTTAGGTTTCCATGTTTAATCTTAGTTTAATCCTCACAATTAGATCAAACTAAATGGATAGTGAAAATTTGTCCCATGATATATACAAAAAAAACTAGTCCCTAAATGAACATTTCTCTTCCATTTAATAGTGTTCGCCCAAATATGGGTGAATTGGATGAAAACACATGTGCACCTTAAACTATTTGTTAGGAGTATAAAATAACAATATAATCCTCATTATTCTATATAATTTTATAGTTATGGTCAAATGAGAAATATAATTAAGATAAGAAGAATGAGAAGAAACCACAACCACAAATATTAGATGCATCCACAAAAATATATGCATCTCCCTATTATTTATTTATTTTTTTTTTAAATATGTGGCTACAATTTTTTCTCACTCTTCTCATTTGAATAATTCTTCTCATTAGATCTATACTCATATATTTTATCCTTTTTATGTTACATTCTTGTAATCAAGGAATATTTTGCCAATAAAATTGTGATTGAGAAATGAATTTAACTAGCTATTAATTTTCAAAGCCCAATTTCTTCTTTTAGCAAATCAAAGCCCAATTAAAAAAGCAAGTCACACATACATAGAGTGACACAGTTTAAAAAAATAATAATAATAAAAAATAAATAAATAAAAATATAATAATAAGAATAATAATAAAAGTAGCAATACAATTGTATATTTCAAATATCAGAAACGTTGAGCTATGCTACAAACTTACAATAGAGAAGACTATTTTAATTATGGGATGATCCCCGGTTTGCCCTCTCCTATCTCTGCCATGTTCAAAATAATTTAAGCTAGCTTGATTTAAGAGTGTTGGATATATTGTTGGTGTTCACTTGAATTATACTGTCGTCAAGTCAGGAAAGAAAAATAATACTCCCTCCGTCTCAAAATTATTGTTCATATTTT
This sequence comes from Artemisia argyi, assembly GCA_030686995.1. NCBI lineage: Eukaryota > Viridiplantae > Streptophyta > Magnoliopsida > Asterales > Asteraceae > Artemisia > Artemisia argyi. The sequence continues at coordinate 32,878,076 of CM060677.1, read as the reverse complement.
TTTTTTTGAATGTCTCAAAATAATTGTACACTTTCCTTATTTAGTAAAAACTATAGAATATAATGGAATAATATTCCATTTTAGTGGTTGAAAATGAAAGTGCCCCCACTTTTCTTAAACTTTGCAATTTCTCTCTCATGACAATAATTTTGAGACGGAGTAAGTAATAAAATAAAAAATAAAAATAAAAAAACCTATAGTATAATCTTATAACAAAGTAAAACATTCGATTAACACACAAGCTATGACAGAGGGGTTAAAACAAGCCTGCAATGCATGTTACAAGATGGTTTGACGCCGACCATTGCTATGACGCGACTATAACCAATCATGCCTAGCTAGCATAGGACTTTAAAGAGATGTTTATCGTATATGAGAATCAAGTTATCGAAAATTCAAATGAAAAAAATCTACCGCTACTATTTTTAGAAGGAAATTGATTTGTATACAACTATATCATACTATATTATAATCGGTAAAGTCCTACTATTAATAGAAATACTTAACATTAATCAATACAACTTTTAAAGCTATAAGTACAACAACCAATGCTACTTATAGAAATTCTTCTCATATTTAATTCTAACATACAATTAATATTAACATTAATACAATAAATAAATCATTATATACATTAAATACAATTAATTAACTGGTCAATAAATACAATTAATACACTTATTAAAACACCCCTTACATAAGAAAAATTAAAATTATCAAACATATTGAACAACCAACTTAAACACAATTCCTGTATTAAATGTCACTAATACAAATAATAAAGCATATTATACAAATATTCAAGCCCGAACGGGCAATGGGCCAAATAGGCTCGAGCCCGAACGGGCACGGGTCAAACGGGCTCGAGCCCGAACGGACACGAGCTAACGAGCTCGAGCCAGAATGAACACGAGCTAAACGAAATTTTTGATATTCGTAAATTTATTGTCAAAAAGAACATAATAAACTAAAATATGTTCACATATTATACAAACCAAGCAAACTACTAAACAAAAAAAAATAAACTAAATAATAAATAAAATAATACAAACTAAGCAAAATTTCATCAAACTTTTGCTTTAAAAAACTAATCAGTAAAACTATTACCAAAAAACGTACAAATAAAATAAATTATTAGCCGAAAAAATTAAATTACAGGGTGCCCTCAGCTATATCGCACGGGGACCCTGCTAGTATTAATAATTGATTGTGACAATTTAATCACACATTAAGTATAGGATGGCTAAAAAACTCGAACCCGACGGGGAAACCCGAAACCCGAACTTATTGGAGCGGGGCGGGGCGGGGCATGCTTATCAGGTTTTGGGGTGAGTTTTGGGGCCTTAATGAGGATTTTTATCGGGTTTGGGGTGGGGACGGGGCTACTTATATAACATTAACATTCTAGTACTTTGTTTGCCAATAACAAATTAGAAAAATGGCGTGGGAAAATCATATTCTTAAGCATATGCTCGTATTAAAAAAAGAATCTACAATTATTACCTTGATTTCTTTTTCAATTCGTACCCATCAATTTTCCTGTTTGCCGCACATGGACCGCATTAATAAGCATCGAGTTTAATAGATTTGGCATTATATGATCCACTCAAATATTGCACCACACATTGAGGATAATGTTTAAAAGTTAAATGGACTTGCATTTTGCAACTGTATTGACCAGCCGCCATCGTTGAATTTCTAAGACTAGTCACGATGGTTACTACTTACTAGCATCCTCACCTTCATGTCGATATTCAGCATATTACTGTTATTATCACTTTTCGGCTTCAATAATCATTACCTTTATTGTCATCAATCCTATTTTTTAACAAACTAGGCGAGTACCCGTGCATAGCAACGAAATTCCTAGCGGCAGATAATTAACGATTTATGATATTGTGGTAACTGTTTTGTGTAGAGTTCAAAATAGAACGTGAACCGATCAGAATGTAATTGCAAACGGTTGTACTACACGATAACTAAAGTATATAAAAAATTCTTAACATCTATCAAACAACATATAAAAACATTTGATTAAATTGAAAGTAAAACATTACATCATTTATGAAATAAAAACTAACAACACACGTTACTCTTCGCGTAAAACTTCTTGATAAACGACATTCAAGGTGTAGATTCCTGCTGTACGGAACTCTTTGACTGGATTAACCAATACCTTTGTTGTTCTACGAGAAATCCCTCTAGACAATGCCACATAAAGCTGGCCTTGGGAGAGAAAACAGAGTCAGGCAAATAGACACCCATATTTGGAATTGTTTAGCCTTGAACTTTATTAATAGTCATCGCAAAGCTAAGGCGAATCGGGAATTGTGTTCTCTTTAGTTTGAAAGGGAACATCTCTTCTTCAGATGGAGCAAGAGGAATTCTTGGCAACAATGGCGCAGCTACATAGGGGCCGGGGGGGGGGGGGGGGGGGGGCGCTCGACCCCATAAATTTTTTTTTGCGATGTACGGGTTATATAATTTTCGTGTAGAAAAATTTCGGTATATTCGGTTTCGACCCCTCAAAATTTCGGTATTACACGAAAAATAGCCTTAGGAAAAAAAAATTAGATTCCAATCCCCCACTGAAAATTTTTTAGCTTCGCCACTGCTTGGCAAGAGCACTCTAACTCCAGCGTGTTGCCCGACAGCAATCTCGGCGTTGATTACATTAGGGTCAAAACGTTTACATATCAACCTCGTGTCATTACATAATCCATTTTCCGGATCGAGATTTCTTAAAAGAATAATCGGGCATCCTATTTTCAAACGCAAGCAATGAGGGGGCAACCCGCAAGCAACGAGATTCTATAGCGACAGATAGTTTATTGATAAAAAAAGTTTATAGGTTATACGAAAAATAATAAAAGTTTGAAGATTTGGGAATTAAACATAATATTTTGAAACCCGGTTCGACCCGGGTGGTTCAACTGGTTGAACCGTTCTGGTCGAAAAACGGGTTTGAAGCGTCCCGGGTCAACCCGGTTTTTGTTTTAATTGGTTGTATTTAATTTGGTAGATATGTTTTTAATTGGTTGTACAATGTGAATAAATCATTGAACTTTTAAGTAATGGATAATGATTTGAAACCCGGTTCGACACGGGTGGTTCAACCTGTTGAACCGTTCCGGTCGAAAAGTAGGTCCATTTAAACCGGGTCAACTTGCTAGGTTGGGTCGAAAACGGGTCAAATTAAACTGGGTCAAACCGCCGGGTTTGAAGCGTCCCGGGTCAACCCGATTTGTCTTTGAATTGGTTGTATTTAAACCGGGTCAACTTGCTAGGTTGGGTTGAAAACGGGTCAACTTAAGTTGGGTCAACCCGCCGGGTTTGAAGCGTCCCGGGTCAACCCGATGTGTGTTTGAATTGGTTGTATTTAATTTTGTAGATATGCTTTAATTTGGTTGTACAATGTGAATAAATAATTGTACTTTTAAGTATTGGGGTGTTTTAATAAGAGTATTAATTACATTTTACTTTCTCTTTCATTTGACTATTGTTGAGAACTCAACATTCCACATTGACCATTTTTACATTATATGTAGTATAGATTTAATTAAAAACTAAATTAAACTTTTATTAATAATTGAAATTGCATTAAATTTTAAAAACATTATACATATTAAAAACTTAAACTAAAGTTGTTAGACCAAATCGGCACGAAGACTTTGATTCACTTGTGACGGTTTAATTTATTTGATAATTTGTAACATTTGTTCATGCGATCGTAGGGGTCGTCTGGTTGACGTGCTTCTTACGAAAACCAATCGAGAGATACCGACTTTCCTTTTTGTTTTTGAATCATATTATGCATGCAAGGGCGGATTTACATGGAACACAGGATATGCACGTGCATACCCTGTGAAAATTTTTAGTAGCGTAAATTTTTTTGATTTTCTCATAAAGTAACTATAAAATACACTGAAAATAACTAAGTGCACACCCTAAAAAATGCTGGAAAAACATGAGTGCACACTCTAATCTAACTCACTATTGCTTAGAAGAACAAGAAGAAAAAGTAACTGGTTCTTTAGAATAAGACTGCAAGTCTGTGCATTCTTGAAGAAGAAGTAGGTCAACTAAGTCAACCAAAACTAATGTAATTTTTATGGCCCATTTGTCATATAGCATTTTTAATTTGGGCTTTGTGCCCAGTAAAAACTATATGAGTATATTATTTCCATAAGGTGTTTGTACATTATAATCTAAATTTTAGAATTCGTATATATTAATTATCAGGATTTTCAATAGTCTTTTGATAGTTTATGTTGTTCCAATTTTAGTATTTTATTTTATGATATCATGTGTCGTGAATTAGCAATGATTTAGTATTTTAAAAATATACAATATTAGTTTTTCAAGAAAAGTAAATTACAGAATGGATTCGGATAAAAAAAGTCAACAATTCTTTAAAAAAATATCTTTCACATTCTCTCTAAAAAATAAATCACAGCACTTCAACCTAACTCCACCCTCTTTGTAAATAAATCTGGCGGTCGGTTTCGGCCTGCCGTCCGGACCTCCTTATCCCACCTTTTTGTACTTCCCCTTCTTTCAATAAAAGTCCTTACCCACAGATCTGTCATCTCCAAGCTGCCGGCGTTTGCTGCCGCCACCGCTGTTCTGCTCAGATCAGTTGCCTTCTGGTCTCCTCTGCTTAGATCTGTTGTGTTCCGTCATCGATGGCTTGATGCTACCTTGGGTTTCAACTTTAGATTTGTTTGGTTTAGGTCTAGCTCCTTTAAGGATGTTTAGTTTTATCTTCTTTGTATGTTTTATGTATTTTATGTACTTTTGTCAAGCTACACCTTTATATGGTTGTTGTTAGCATTAAAAATATATATATATAAGTAATGGTCATTCTCATATTGTAACTTTATGTCGTTTGTTAAGATTAGTAATAGTTTAGTCATTGAGCTTTGGACTTGGCAAGCTAATATGTTATGTGCTATGTTTCATAAGCCTTGTTATCTAATCATGTAACCAAGTCCAAGCCCAAGCCCATAGAAAGCCTTAGGGCTTCTCTTGTAATCTAACTATATAAACACCTCAAAGGCTCATTTGAGGTGTGTGTATGTGTGTGTGTTTCTCTTTGAATAAAAGTTCTCATATTTCATCTCTCTCTCTATATTCATACGAAATACATATACATCTACAAGTCACCATCTTTCCATCTCTACTTCATCTTTGCTTCAATATTAGTGTTGTGATAAAGTTGTGTTATCTAAGGTCCTACAAGTGGTATCAATCGCCTAACAATGATTTAGGAGGGTTAAGAGTTTGTGTGTTTCATAATTTTAAGCTTTTTCTCACTTTTTTGTTTCAAAAAGTTTCTTACTTTTCTTGTTTTTCTTGGTTTTTAACACTTTTTTTTTTATTACAAACTAGTGTTATAAACCTTTTCTAACAAGAAAGTTTCAACTTTTTTGGAAGTTTTAACCTGAAAAATTCGAATTTTGATTTTGTACTTGTTTTTCTAGAACACAAAAAAAATTTCATAAAAATCATCAAGTTTGCAACTTTCTTTACGTTTTGGTGTTTTTATAACTAGAAGTACAAGAATCTTGAAATACAAACTTGATTTGGGTGTGCTTTTAGCAAAATCAAAATTCTAGAAAAATTTCTAGAACACAAAAAATTTCCATAAAAATCATCAAGTTTGCAACTTTCTTTAAGTTTTGGGGTTTTTATAACTAGAAGTACAAGAATCTTGAAATACAAACTTGATTTGGGTGAGCTTTTAGCAAAATCAAAATTCTAGAAAAATTTCTAGATCACAAAAAAATTTCATAAAAATCAAGTTTGCAACTTTCTTTAAGTTTTGGTGTTTTTATAACTAGAAGTACAAGAATCTTGGAATACAAACTTCATTTGGATGAGCTTTTTGCAAATTCAAACTTCTAGCAATTTTTCTAAATCACAAAGTTTCTAAATCACAAAGTTTCTAAATCTCTAAAGTTTCGAGAACACACTTGGTCCCGTTGCTTACTCGGTGTTTCCCTTGCTTGTATAAGTGAGAAAACACTTCGACTCGTGGTATACTCTCTAAATTGTATAATTTAGAAAGTTCCGGTGAAAAGTTTCTAGAACACTGAAAAGTTTCTAAAACACTGAAAAGTTTCTAGAACACTGAAAAGTTTCTAAAACACTGAAAAGTTTCTAGAACACTGAAAAGTTTCTAAAACACTGAAAAGTTTCAAGAACACTGAAAAGTTTCTAAAACACTGAAAATTTTCGAGAACACTGAAAAGTTTCTAAAACACTAAAAAGTTTCTAGAACACTAAAAAGTTTCTAAAACACTGAAAAGTTTCTAGAACACTGAAAAGTTTCTAAAACACTGAAAATTTTCGAGAACACTGAAAAGTTTCTAAAACACTAAAAAGTTTCTAGAACACTGAAAAGTTTCTAAAACACTGAAAAGTTTCTAGAACACTGAAAAATTTTTAAAACACTGAAAAGTTTCTAGAACACTGAAAAGTTTCTAAATCACTGAAAATTTTTCTAGAACACCTTTTAGAAAATTATTTTTCTAGAACACTTTTAGAATTTTTTTTTCTAGAACTCTTTTAGGAAATATTTTGGTGGACAAATTTTCGAAAATTGTTGGTGGATTTAAAGTTCGTTGACCAAGGAAAGTAACCTTCACCAAACCCAACTCCTATTTCGTTGGAACGATCCAAGAATCAACTTTATCCATCTACACTTCATCAATGGCAACTCAGCAAGACATTCATGCAGCCGGTGCGGAAAACCGACCTCCAATGCTTGAAAAAGGTGAATATCTCCCATGGACAAGCCGCATGCTTCGTTACATCAAAACAAAGGATAACGGTCACCTTATGATCAAATCAATAGAAAACAGTCCATTTCAGCCAAGACAAGTTCAAATTCAAGGTAATCCAAATACAACACCTCCTACTGAACCATTCGTGCGTATACAAACAGAAGCATATTACACAGATGAAGACAAGACGCAGATCAAAGCTGATGATATGGCAATGCATTTAATCCAACTTGGATTACCACGGGAGATCTTTGCTGCGGTCGACAGCTGTGAAACTGCTTATGCCATGTGGGAACGTGTAAGAAGGATATGTCATCGAACAGAAATTGGACAACAAGATGTTGAGAACAAACTTCTTACTGAATGGGAGAACTTTACATCCACTAAAGGTGAACATATTGAATCATACTACACAAGGTTTTGCACGTTGATGAATGAGTTAATCAGAAACAAGTTGACACCTCGAACAATTGCAACAAACATCAAATTCTTAAACAACCTTCCAGAAGAATGGGGTCGTTATGTTACAATTGTTAATCAGACAAAGGACTTACATCAGGTGAATTATGATCAACTCTATGACTTTCTGAAGCAAAACCAAGCTGAGGCTAATGAAGTTAGGAAAGAAAGATTGGCAAAGAATCATGATCCTCTCGCACTAATTGCTAATACACCAACACCATTACAAGTGAACACTCAACAACCATCATCATCCATTCACAACTACATGCAACCATCATGCATTCAACAACCAACACCGGTCAGAATCTTTTGCCTATAAATACCACCTTAAACCTGGATTTTTTCCTCACCTTTTGCACTACAGAACTTTCTGTTCTAGATCTCCATTTCCAATCTATAAATCCTTTGATCATACATTCTTAAATCTTTGTTTCAAAGTGATCCAAACATCATCCCATCAAGTGCAAGAGAATAATACTTCTATCCCTCAAGACAAGAAGTATTACAACTTGTTGTGATCTCCACATCTAAGTTGTTAGTGTATCATCATTGTTATTATTTCATTGTGTGAATAGTTGTGAATATTTGTTAGAAGATAGTGTAGTTTGATATATAGTGTGATTGGTTAGAAGAATAGTTGTGAAGAAGATAAGTTAGGAAGAAGATTGTTGTGTAGAAGAATAGGTGTGAAGAAGATTGGTGTGTAGAAGATTGGTGTGAAGAAGTGGTGTGATTAAGTAGTGAATAGGTGTGAACTAGTTGTGTAGAAGTCGTGATTAAGTTGTGAAGTTATTGTCATGTGTAAATTGGTGTGTAAGGTTTTCTCCGCCATAAGGGAGCTTGTTGATATAGTGAAGAAAACTCTCGAGTTAGGTGCTCGGGGAGTGGAGTAGGGCAAGGAAGGTGACCTTGTAGCCGAACCACTATAAATCTCTTGTCTCTCGGTTCGATCTTTCCAACCCTTATCTATTTCCTTACTTACGCTATTATTGTTTTATCGTACATACTTAGTGTTGTTCATATTGTGCACGACTTGATTTCATATAGCATCGAATCTATATTTTATAAAACAAAGAAAACTTTTAAACAAAATTTTATAACACTTTAAAAACTACGTAAAACTATTCAACCCCCCTTCGAGTTTTCCACAATTGGTATCAAGAGCCACGTCTAACAAGATCTTTAAAATATATTGTATTTTAAAACTTGTAACGATCTATGGAATCTTTAAAATATTTAGAAGGGCAATCTATGCAAAGACCACCACTATTTGAAAGTGACGGATTTTTATATTGGAAAAATAGATTCAAAACTTATGTGAAATCAAAAGATCTTGATCTTTGGCATATTATTACCTTTGGTGATTTTCCTCCTATTCAGTATAATGTTGAAACTAAAATGAATGAAATTGTATCTTTTGAAGAACAAAATGATGATTTGAAAAAGAAATTAGTAAAAAATAATGAGGCTAAAATGGTAATTTATAATGCGTTACCACGCAAAGAATATGAAAGAATTTTTATGTGTAAAACCGCCAAAGAAATTTGGGATTCTTTACTAATTACTCACCAAGGTAATAGCCAAGTCAAAAATAATAAAATAGATCTTCTTGTACAACAATATAAACAATTTACGATTCCGGAAGAGGAATCAATTGATAATGCTTTTACTAAGTTTAACACTATCATCACAAGTTTAAAACCACTTGATGAGACATTTTCTAATAAAAATTGTGTTAGGAAATTTCTTAGGGCATTGCATCCAAAATGGCGAGCTAAGGTCACGGCAATCGAAGAATCAAAGAACTTGATGACGTTATCACTAGATGAACTAATTGGCAACTTGAAGGTTCATGAAGAAATCATAAGAAGAGATTCGGAAACGGTCAAAGTCAAGAAAGAACAAACCAAATCCATTGCTCTAAAAGCCAAAAAGGAACCTAGTGATGATGATGATGATTCAAGTGACGAAAGTGAAGACGAAGAATATGCAATGGCCGTTAGAGAATTCAAGAAGTTATTCAAGAGACGAGGAAGATTCACTAGATCATCACGAGACGAAAGAAGAGCATTCCAAAGGAATAGAAGTGACAACTACGGGAAAAGAAAGTGCTTTAGATGTGGAAGTCCAAATCATCTCATTGGCGAATGTCTAAAGCCACCGGGTTATGAAAGTCAAGGTGCTTTTGTTAGTGAAACATGGAGTGATAATGACAAAGAAGGAGTTGAAAAGCCAAGAGACGAAAAGTGTTTTATGGCAAAAGAAACCGACGAAATATGTTTAGGAATTGACTTGAAACCTGACGAATGGATTAAAGATAGCGGATGTTCGAGGCACATGACGGGGAATCGCAATCTATTCTCTACATACAAGGCATACAATGGAGGTAACATTATTTTCGGTAGTGACTTATGTGGAAAAATCATTGGCAAATGTACGATCTCTCAAGACTCACTTACTATTGAAAATGTAGAGCATGTAGATAAATTAACATATAATTTGCTTAGTGTAGGACAAATATGTGATAATAAATGTAGAGTCACATTTACCGAAGATGATAGCAAAATAGTTAAGAATGAAAAAATTATAGGTAGAGGAATTAGAAAAGGTGGCATATATGTTATGAAACTAGGAAACAAACCTGAGGATAGGATATGCCTAACGACCCTAGATGAAAACTCTACACTATGGCATAGGAGATTAGGACATGCTAACATGCAACAAATACAATCTTTGGCCTCTAAGGAATTAGTTAGAAATTTGCCTAATCTAAAATATGACAAGCATTTTTGTGATGCATGTAAAATTGGAAAACAAGCTCATGCTAGTCACAAAGCCAAGAATATAGTATCCACTACTAGGTGCCTAGAATTATTACATATGGATCTTTTTGATCCATCCGCTGTGCGGAGCTATGGAGGAAACAAATATACCTTAGTAATAGTAGATGACTACTCACGATACACGTGGACTAGGTTTTTAAGTGACAAAACCCAAGCCTTTGAAAAATTCGAAATATTTAGTAAAATGATTCAAAATAAATTAGGATGCTCAATAGTTGCCATTAGGACGGACCATGGTAGGGAATTTGATAATGAAATACAATTCGGAAAATATTGCGAGTTAAATGGAATATCTCACAATTTCTCCGCTCCTCGTACTCCTCAATCAAATGGCGTAGTAGAAAGAAAAAATAGGTCACTACAAGAAATGAGTAGAACTATGTTAAATGAACAATCCATCCCACAAAAATTTTGGTGTCACGCCGTAGATACATCAACTTATACTTTAAATAGGGTATCAATTAGAAGAATTCTAGGAAAAACTCCTTATGAGTTATTAAGAGGTAGAAAACCAAACTTAAGCTACTTTAAGGTATTTGGAAGTAAATGTTATATTTTAAACACTAAGGACTATCTCACTAAGTTTGATCCAAAATCATATGAAGGAATATTTTTAGGATACTCACAAAATAGCAAAGCATATATAATACTTAACAAACACTCCATGAAAGTAGAGGAATCACTAAATGTAACATTTGATGAAACACCACCACCTCCTAAAACATTACCTTTAGAAGATGATGATTTAGTCGAAGATGAAGCTATTGAGGTTAGTAAAACAAAACCCATAGGAAATGATAATGAAGACATTCATTTAGAAAATAACGAAACTGTTAATATTAAAGAATCTAGATCACATCCATTAGATAATATAATAGGACATCTTAACCAAAGAACCCTTAGGTCACAAGCCCAAGATAAAAACAATTTCTTTTGTTTCCTCTCAGCAATAGAACCTAAGAATATTAGCGAGGCTTTAAAGGATGAAAGTTGGGTTATAGCTATGCAAGAAGAATTAAATCAATTTAAGGCTAATGTCGTTTGGGAATTAGTCCCAAATCCAAAGGATATGACCATCATAGGAACCAAGTGGGTATATAGGAATAAGTTAGACGAGAATGGAATAGTTACTAGGAATAAAGCTAGGTTAGTTGCCCAAGGTTATAATCAACAAGAAGGAATTGATTATGACGAAACTTATGCCCCCGTAGCTAGACTAGAATCGATTAGGATATTACTTGCCTATGCTTGCGCCCTAGATTTTAAGTTATTCCAAATGGATGTGAAAAGTGCATTCCTTAACGGTTTTATCAATGAGGAGGTATATGTGGCACAACCTCCAGGATTCATTGACTTCACAAAACCTGATTATGTTTATAAGTTAAAGAAAGCTTTGTATGGACTCAAACAAGCTCCCAAAGCTTGGTATGATCGATTAAAAGCTTTTCTTATTAAACATGATTATTCCATGGAAATGGTAGATAACACTCTTTTCACTAAAAGGAAAGACCCAAATCTCATCAATGTCCAAATATATGTTGACGACATTATATTTGGATCGACTTGTCAAGACATGTGTGATGAATTTGCCAAAATCATGCATGATGAGTTTGAGATGAGTATGATGGGTGAACTTAACTTCTTCCTAGGATTACAAATAAAACAATTAGAAGATGGAATATTCTTTAACCAGTCTAAGTACATTAAGGAAATGCTTAAGAAATTTGGCCTAGAAGACTCAAAACCCATGAAAACTCCCATGTCTACGGAGGTAAAGCTCACAAAGGACGATGAAGGTGAGTCCGTAGATAACACCAAGTATAGAGGAATGATAGGTAGTTTACTATACTTGACGGCAAGTAGACCCGATATCATGTTTAGTGTCTGCCTTTGTGCCCGTTTTCAAGAGGATCCCAAAACCTCTCACCTAGAAGCGGTTAAGCGTATCTTCCGATACGTTAAAGGCACTATACACTTAGGATTATGGTATCCTAAGGAATCCGGCATAGAAACCATTGTCTATGCGGATTCGGATCATACGGGAGACTACGGAGCTAGAAAGAGTACTAGCGGTATTTGCACGTTTATGGGATGTTGTCTAACGTCTTGGTTTTCGAAGAAGCAAACCGCTCTTGCTATTTCTACCACCAAAGCCGAATATGTAAGCGCCGGAAAGGCATGTCAACAAGCACTATGGATGAAACAAGCTCTCGTAGACTATGGCATTAGGTTAGAAAATGTCCCCATTATGTGCGATAACAAAGGTGCGATAGATTTAAGTAAAAATCCAGTGCAACACTCTAGAACTAAACACATAGAAATACGTCACCATTTTCTTAGGGATAATGTACAAAAAGGAAATATATCTATAGAAAAGGTTGCATCGGAAGAAAACATTGCGGATATATTCACAAAACCCCTTAAGCGTGAATTATTCAACCACTTGCGTTTAGGATTAGGAATGATGGAACAAGTTGACTAAATTACATTGAATTAATTCAAATTTATACTTGCATGAAAATTTATTTTTCTTACATTCCACCTTTTCTGAGTCTAGGAATCTTTTTCGCACAAAACTGAAGACTGAGAAGATTTATTTTCTTTGCATAAATTTTTTTTTTGTAAAACTCAATCAATTTTCTCTAAAAATTATTCTCACAATCTAGGAATCACATGAAGATCATTTTCCTTGCATTGTTGACTAATTCTAAAAACATTGTATTTCAAAATCATGCATAAACTCTCACATAAATTGTCAAGGTATATAATCTAATATATGTCTTTGACATTCATGATCGAGCAAAAATTGAATCAAGGAGATCATTTGGATTGTTTCTTAGGATCGTTATTTCTTTTTGCTTCTAGGAGTCGAAACAATCACAACTCCACATTTGTTGCATATAGACACTCACTAGGACAAATTCACTAGTAATGGTGTCATCTTGATCCATCATTAGTTTTTCACTCACTAATTGCCTTTGCCTTTAATCTAAGATAGGTGCCTTAGGAAGCTTAAGTGTGCTTGCCTTTACTTACCTCCTATTGCTTATTATGTGTTGATTATTTGCTCTTGTGCCTATGTGTTTTTGCATGCATGATATTTAATGATTAGATTAGATGCTATATTGCCTAAAGGAATTGAACTTGCTTGAATCCAAGTCCAAAAACACAACCTTTCTGCAAATTTTCTGCCAAAAACCCAATTCTGACAATCTGAAAATCACCAGATGGGCGGCCCCCTTAATTATGTAAGGCGGCCCCCTTAATTTTAAGGGGACCGCCCCCTAATTAAGGGGACCGGCCATCTGATGGACGGGTTTACAGAATCTTTTCTGCTTTTTAGCCCATTTCAACCTACATTTCCCATTTTTCACCAACACATTTTGTCCTAATCCCCCAAACAAACCTTATCCATCCTTAAACACACAAATCTTACACTATAAATATCCCCAATCCTCAAAACTCTCCATTCATCCCATCATGAACTCTCCAAACAAACCAAAATCAAAAGCCTCAAGGCTAGCAAGGATGACCGAAAAACCCGTTTGGCGAAGAAAAAGCCCTCGAAACAAATCAATCATCATAAATGAAGTTGGAAGTCATTCCACACCCCCAACTTCTTACTTCCCAAACTTTGCATCAAACCAACAAGGTCATTCATTTGATCCTCTTTACAAACCATACAACATTGGCCAAACATCTTTCTTCAAGCCAAACTACACATCTCAACCTCCAACCACTTATAATGATCCATACAAGTTTGATCAACCATCAAACTACAATTCCAACTACACAAACCCAACTCATCCATACCAAACCTATGATCCCCTCCACATTGCCACGGAAAAACAAAAGTTTCGTGATGAAATAAACCAAATCCATGATCTTAGTGATCTCCTTGCTATGCATCTTGCACAACGCAACAAAGGGCAACCTCCATCATCACCCTATGCAAATTGCCTTCCCCACTCTCTCAACTTGGACCAAGTTACAAACCATACTCACTTTTTCTCTTGTTGCATATTCCTTCAAAAACAAATCCTCTACTTGAGTGAAGATATTTCTTGGATTGAATATCTTCTCACTCGTAATCATCCAATACCACCCTTAACACGATACAACATCGTGAAATCCACTTCTTCCGCTCCATATCCCACTCCATATCCCTCTCAATCAAACATCTAAGCTTTATGCTTATGTTTCCCTTCAAGCAAATAAAACAATCAACCATGGGTTGCAAGCAAGTCCAAGTGCTCTCTTAGGCAATATAGGACTATGTCTTTTCTTTTGTGTTATTTTTATCAATATGCTTCAAGCATATTGAATGTTGTAATGCTTATCATTTCTATAATGCTTGAATGAATCTATGTTTAGTTGCATAATTGTTGCCTTGCATATATGTGTATCTTGCTCTCTTCAAATATTTTTGTAGCAAAGATCTCCATAGCTCGTTCCCTTGGTGCTCTCAAATGAGGGGGAGCATACATCAAGGGGGAGCATTCTACCCGTTTAAACTTCCCTCGCGAAGCTTACTCGGCTTAACCTTTTTAATTTTACAAAAAAGGGGAGAAGAGAAATGTAAACTCTATAATACTTGTCTAAAAACAAGTTTTAGATATATTGAGTTTAAGGTTTTGTAATAATCAAAAATGGGGAGATTGTTGACATAAATAATGCCTAAAAACATTATTAACATGTTATCAATATCTCTATGTTTTAATTATCACAAAATATAAACTCACAGAACTAAAACTTATGACATAAACAAGTATTTAGTGATTAATATTTCTTTTTACATCCAAATCACTTAAGGTATGAATAAACAAAGTGTTTAGTGCAATTTATGATCAAAGGGGTATTTAATTAACTAATGCAAAGTTTATTTAATTATATAAACATATTATATATTTTTGAAAAATACTTTTGGTAATAAAGAAAAATGTTTTATTCATACTAAATATATGAATTCAAAATTTTAACCAAAATCAGTTAGTTTTTCACCAAATAAACTTTCCCCACTAAAAGACAAAGATTCTGGCCGTTTCAGCTGGGCGGCCCCCTTAATTATAAGGGGCGGTCCCCTTAAAATTAAGGGGGCCGGCCTTGATTTAAGGGGACCGGCCACGCTCCTCTGTCAGAATCTTTTGCCTATAAATACCACCTTAAACCTGGATTTTTTCCTCACCTTTTGCACTACAGAACTTTCTGTTCTAGATCTCCATTTCCAATCTATAAATCCTTTGATCATACATTCTTAAATCTTTGTTTCAAAGTGATCCAAACATCATCCCATCAAGTGCAAGAGAAGAATACTTCTATCCCTCAAGACAAGAAGTATTACAACTTGTTGTGATCTCCACATCTAAGTTGTTAGTGTATCATCATTGTTATTATTTCATTGTGTGAATAGTTGTGAATATTTGTTAGAAGATAGTGTAGTTTGATATATAGTGTGATTGGTTAGAAGAATAGTTGTGAAGAAGATAAGTTAGGAAGAAGATTGGTGTGTAGAAGAATAGGTGTGAAGAAGATTGGTGTGTAGAAGATTGGTGTGTAGAAGATTGGTGTGAAGAAGTGGTGTGATTAAGTAGTGAATAGGTGTGAACTAGTTGTGTAGAAGTCGTGATTAAGTTGTGAAGTTATTGTCGTGTGTAAATTGGTGTGTAAGGTTTTCTCCGCCATAAGGGAGCTTGTTGATATAGTGAAGAAAACTCTCGAGTTAGGTGCTCGGGGAGTGGAGTAGGGCCAGGAAGGTGACCTTGTAGCCGAACCACTATAAATCTCATGTCTCTCGGTTCGATCTTTCCAACCCTTATCTATTTCCTTACTTACGTTATTATTGTTTTATCGTACATATTTAGTGTTGTTCATATTGTGCACGACTTGATTTCATATAGCATCGAATCTATATTTTATAAAACAAAGAAAACTTTTAAACAAAATTTTATAACACTTTAAAAACTACGTAAAATTATTCAACCCCCCTTCTAGTTTTCCACAAAGGACTTTCTAAAAAGTCCAAAGACTCAAGCTAAAGCCTAAGGGGCAGCTCACTAGGAGCTTACGAACCTGGTTGGTGAATCTGGTGCAAGGGAGCAGGCCAAGGCAAGGGGGTGGATTGTTCAAGTTCATACACATTACTAAAAAGTTGTCACAACTCGTAATTTCAGATCCCTTTTCAGATGTCGAAATTTCACTTTCATATTGGAAAGTTACTATTCCCCAGATACTATTCATCATTTACTATTCACCGATCACTATTCATCATTTTACTATTCATCATTTTTGGTGTCAGTTTGAGTTTCCGAGAAGCGTTTAAAAATTTCACTATTCACATGACACTATTAATTTCCGGAGAGAAAACACTATTCACGTGCATCACTCATTTCATCGTAAATTTAGTTTACGGATATTTAAATTCGCGTAACCAGTTAGGTTTAGCTGCGAATTCGAGCATCAGTATTTACATTCGCGTAACCGGTCAGGTTAAGCTACGAATTCATGCATCGTCAATATTTACATTCGCGTAACCGGTCAGGTTAAGATGCGAATTCATGCATCATCAGTAGGGACACTTCATATGGTCTAGAAATAGCTTACATATCATCATAATAACATTTGCATACTATTCCCATTCGTAGGATATTCAAATTAATACTTTTGATATATTTGACTTTTTACGTATGTTTATTTTTAAATAAACATTAACACGCGACCAATAATGTGACTAACACGTCCGACACTCCCGACTATAATCCTAATATATTTTTATATTCATTTTAATAATATATAAATTATATTATTAATTTACCCGGTATTTTGAAAATTTATTTATTTCGTATCGTAAGTTTAATATAATTACGACGGTTTTCGTAGAAACAAAACAATAATCACCCAAACATTCAATACTTGTACCCAACATATTTTCACAATTTTTATGACTTTATTATGTCCCGGTTAACTTTGTTAAAATTTAATTCTAGCTAACTCAATACCTAAATATATTAAAATACAACAAAAACATGTAATATCTAGATATTATCAGACAACCCAATTTAATGAGGCACGGTGCCCTCTTTTTCCTTGACTTTGGTCGAACAACAACAAGCCCCACCATACTACTTTGTCAAAATATTACTTATCTTATTTATGAGGTGTGACTAGCTTATTTATTTATTATCTATACCTTACTTCACTTTCATTATAATAGAAATACCTTGGATCATTTTGATAACGGAAGAAAAACACAAAACTCTCCCATCCCATTTATAAGGTTCGGCCCAGAATAGGGAAGAAGAAAGGAAGTTCAATTTTGCTAGTTTCAAACGTTATTTGTTATATTACGGGTTATGTATTAGTTACATATCGATTTGGAGGAACAGTTGGGGGTTATATCGTTCTTGATCATTTTAAAATCCTATATTTTCAAGTAAGTATACAAAACTCCTTTTTATAAGTTTATCAAGTTCTTATTATGTTCATATGATTTCTATACAAGATCTACATGCACATGTTAGTTTATACCACTCTATTTAAACTTTTATAACTTTTGAGCCCTAGAAATAGATTATAGGTAGATCCTTGTTAGATCCACTTGATTTATGATGTTTAGGAACCTATGACATCCTAAGAAGGTGTATGGTAAGATTAGACTAGATTTGTGGTGATTGAAAGTGTTTTGGTTGGATTTGAAACTAGTTTGAAACCCTATAATTGATTTTTGAAACTATATATATACCTACTGTCCTCATTTTAAAAAAACGTGGGAAAATCAGTAGATGGTGGGTAATTTTTGACCAAATATTTAGAAAATACTTTCAAAAACGAAACTTTTGGCGAAAGAACGGATTAAAACGAGTTTATAACGAAGGAGATATGATTTTTGCAAGTTTAACGACGAAAACTATTTTCTGAAAATTTAACGTGCTGTTGGACGATTTTTGACGGACAAAGAGAGGCGTTAGACGTAATCTAATGGAGCCAAACTATCAAAAATATATTAATACATGTTAAGACGAATCCGTGGATATAAAGAACGAGGAAAATGAACTTAAAACGACAAAGATATACACGTTTCAAAATCGACAAAACTATATTATTTTGGCAGCTACAATTGGAAATAATGAACTACGTACTAAATGCTATATTTTCAAGAAATATTATTAAAGAGCTATATTCTCAACAAATGAAGTACGTATGACCCAAAGCTTATTTATACGACTAATTGACGTTATTTTAAGGTTTTCAAAACGAGGAATATAACACTAACATTTTATATACGATATATTACGACAAGTTTTTATAAGTCTAGTTGGACTTATTTTTCCTAAGTATGGAAAATACCTTACTTTGACAATAACAAGTATTTTCAAGTTACGAGGGGTATAGGTATCATGTGCATGAACATTCACTACAACTTTTCATGATCTAAAGTAGATCATATTCATTCATTTAGGTTGCGGCTAGTGTTCGCGCCTTGTTGTCCCGATCATTTCACCACATTGTACTATCACTTCAGGTGAGTTTTCATAGCCCCGTTTTAATTCAGTATTTTGATTTCAAATCCCACGGGGGAGAATACATTGCATCAATTATTTTTGTACATGCCCAAGTATTAAATTCCATACATTGCTTAAGTTGCCTTACTACCAAGTTAAGTCCCCTTTATTATCATGGACCATTAATTATATTGCCAAGCGAGAGTGAGTGAATAGATCTATTGAGGGTGACTCCTCCATCCGTGTTTGGGTTCCTCCAACGGAATTACGGATGCATTTCATGTCTAATCTATTTGAGTGTCTGGTAAACACTCCTTTGGGGCCAATACAATATTTTTTCTAGCTTCGGGGTCATGAGCTTAAGAGCCAATGTAGCGTTTTTGACATTTTGTTGGTTTACTTTATACTTGTGGCTAGTGTACATACGATTTAACTTACAAACCTATGGAATTCACCAACATTCGTGTTAACGTTTTAGCAATGTATTTTCAGGTTATTAAAGTAGCTCCTGCTAGCATGCATTTGGACCTTCATGGAGTCGCAGAGTCGACGCGTCTCACATATATATATTTCCTGCACTTATGAAACGTTTGATCTGGATTGAACTTATTTTTCATAAACTTGCAACACCTTTTTGGGACCTATGTTTTGTAAACTCTGAATGTTTTAATGATCAAACGATGTATTTTTCTAAACGACACTTTAGGTCGTTCAATATAACTGTAACTGTGGTGCTATGACAATCACCCCCAGGTATTCCATTCTGCTGCCATTCAGGTATTTTGGGGGTGTGATAGATTGGCATCAGAGCTAAGGTTATAGCGAACTAGGATGTATCTTGGACCCTAGACTATAACCACATCATCATAGCATCTCATCATTTCATAATAGGTGCATATTCATTATACATGTTGTTTCATGCATACACTGTGCGAGTTATTTATACCCATACTCATATATAATTATATTGACCTGGTTCACAAGTGACATGTCTTCAGATATACACCCTGTCATCCTTTCATCGGATTCCAACATTGAAGATGCCTTGTCATCTTCCACTACCATTGTACCACCAGTTGCATTTACACCACCATTAGCATCATTGATTTGTTATAGGAACAAGGGTTTTCCTATTATTCAGCCCATACATAGAATACCGTTTGGTAGAGTATTCAGACTTAATCTTAATGGACATATTAGGATGCTTATTGCAAGGGAGATAGTATGTTTTCTTTCCTTCACTAGTAGGGCGCTTACTACTCAGGTACTACCACCACCGTCAGCTACTTATTTCACTACTGGTCGTCCCATAGTGCGTACTTCGGTTTTACCTCTTAGATGTCGCGGGATAGCGTGAGAGAGGGTAGTATTCCATTCACTATTATCATCATCGTCTCCTAACTCACCACTAGGATCTCATCGTCAGCAACTTTGTTCTCATCATCTAAAGCACCACCAACACCATCACATCTCAGAGACCCTACACCCATATATGACAGGCCACTGAAGAAACAACCACTATTTGACATACCATTACCATCTACCACACGTTACACCACCTTATAGGTTTGAGGTTGGTGAGAGTTTGAGAGCCTCTACTGCTTGACAACCTACTACTCTTCATCGTTAGACGATGATCTCTAATTATTTGAGATTACCCACGAGTGTTTGGACGATACACTCTGAATAACACCACAAGCCTCACAAACACAATAAGAATTGCAACAAATCGCCCAAGGGTGGTATCTATCACAAGGACTCTATATTATCTTAGATATGATCGACTCATACCTCCATAACACAATAAACCAACAAGATGCTTTGAACGGTATTATACCATCATAATGGAACTCATCACAACTCTCCCTTCATTATCAAGTTTGATTACACCACATTCTAAGTCGATAATTACATCATTAATCACTCTAGCGACCAAGGTGGTCACATTAGTAGATTTGACATGTAATTACAACTTTGGGAAGATGCAAGTAAGACAATAGGATTAATAAAGACAAAGATGTCTTTACGATTAAATGGTCATGTTGACCAAGATAAAAGTGACTACCCTAGTTTTTGTGTTTCGGAGATAATAACAATTCAAGTAAGTCAAAGTCAAATTAAATTTTTGTACAAACAAAAAGATTTCTTGCAAACCTTACGAAGTACGACAAATTATTGATTTTCAATGGTTGGATTAAAACTCATTTTTGTTTAAGCAACAATCTTCTTGAACTCCCTTTTTCCAAAGACATATACATATATATATATATATATATATATATATATATATGTATATATATATATATATATATATATATATATATATATATATATATATATATATATATATATATATATATATATATATATATATATATATATATATGAGATATTGTTTTTATCAAAATACAAAATATTTCGTAGTCACATCTTTTACATAACTATATTCATTACAAACTTCAAATAAAGTCACTCCAAAATACATTTATGACCAAATTTCACAATGTTTCACTCAAATAAATGTTGTTAATTTTAGAAACCATATCTCCAAGAAGGAACACGTATAACTCATGAACGAATCTCGAGAGCAACCACTATACCTACTTACTATTTGATCTTAGATGCGAAAGAAACCCCTCTATCAGAGATTGCCAATATTGATACACCATGCCTTAACACCACTACTTCAAATTACGACTTTTTCGCTCATTCCATATTATAAGACCCTCACGCTAGTATAAGCTCGTTGGATTAAAAGATCAAGGTACAATTACTCAACAAAATTTATATTCTTTTCGGAGATCGATATAGCTTAGACACATTGGGACAAGACCTCATTTCATGAAAGAATATCGAGAAGTTTCACCTGACCATAAGGCAATCAGTTTTCATTCATGGCAAAAATCAAACATCATTCGATGTGGTATCTACTTGACTTAGACCACCCGTATAACAATTTCCATTCTTTATACATCTTAGTCATGCCTAGAGGGATTAAGCATTTGAACCTGCGATCTTTACCTAGTATAAATTCTTGAATACTTCGCATCATTGGCACCAATTTCTGCCCTATATCCTTTAACACATAGAATATCCCCTTCAGTTGACTGTAGATGCCTTAAAGACACGTTCATCTTTCACGCTCTCAATATCACTACCATATTCTCGACCACTTCATAATCATAAACCACTACCCTGTTATGAATTAAGATGCTTACATTCTTTAAATAAGTGGATTAGTAGACTATTACCATACCATAAGATTCACCTATGTATCTAATAAACCATTCAATGAATTTTACTTCAAACTATTTTACTATCATATGGGGAAATTGTTTTACAGAATTTTTTTAAAATAAGCTATTATATTGCCACCTTATAAATTGATTTTTCCATCATTACACCAAGTATCTCCTATTATTACGCAAAACAATTTTTATGTTACCTTGAAAAGAAATATCTAGAATACCATTCTTCATAACAAAACGTTGAACACCATCTAAAACTTTTGTGAATAATAATGCTATTTTGACTAAATCCAATATCGCATCATTAGTCCTCAATTAAACATAGCCTGATCACCTATGTATAATTCAGGAAGGATTATGCCATGAAGAAAATAATTAGCTTTTTAAAGGATTAATAATAACAATCTTCATCCAAAAGCATTTTAAACAAATAAACCCTTTCATTGACATCTCTTTTTGACAAACCCTCCCTGGATACTTACCCCACCTGTCACTCACGCAGCCAATAATTCGGATTTTTCCATTGACACCTCTAGGAAAGACTTTCCAAATCAATTACAAGGAGGATTCCTCGATACAAGAAAAGCAATAAAAGGATTTCAGAACTACTAACCTAGACTAGGAGTTTACAGTAAGACAATTTATAACTCAACAACAATTCTAAGATACCACGAGACCATCCGAACCATCATCTACGACCTAGTTGTTCAGCTCTGTCATTCAAAAGTACTAGCTAGATTGAGTTGCAGGATCGAACACACTGTGAAGGTACGCTAAGCAACACTATAGAAATAAACCAAGCCTCTTAACCGATACTGTAAAGCATTCCAATTAAACATGGCCTCATCCATACGCAAACTTCCCTGCAGTGAGTTTTCGCAAAGAATAATTGATTCGAATTATGGATATCGATATAGATTCCCCTAAAGCGTTGTGTCCTCAAGAAATTCTAGATAACCTCACCTATACATCAAGAGAGGTATCAGGCCCAAGCATATCTCCCCAGCTTCATGTGGAAATAAAATAGACATCCATCGACATAGTATTAATGGACACCCTCATTTTGCCAAACCTGATGACAATTTCAACGATAAACCATTTCAGGACTTAAGTTAGTTGAATACTTAGGCTTGTAGTTTTGCCAGATACCCGCCAATAGGCATCTTCTAATATCAGGAACTAAACGTTGGACATCTATATATGCATTTATGCGAACGTTACCTATCCTACTATTTTATCCTTGTTAGTATTTTAAATTTTAAATGAAGTTGATTTCAAAATTTTGTTTATACAAATCACATATTTCGTAGAAAATAATTCTGAATTGCCTATTTTGAATAAATACGATCCTTTTTAGTCAATATTTAGCAGAACCATTGTACAATGAGAAATATTTAAACATCAAACTTTGGTAAACAGTCCTACTCACAACATGTTTAAAAATCGCGTCACATTTCGTAACTATTGAATTCTGAATCATCAAGAAAGATATTATTTAGTAAACCATTTGTTCCATTTCCTAAATTCGTTTATTCAGAAAAAGATTTCGACCAAAAACTCAAAATTGCGAGATAAATTTTGAAAATAAATCACCATATTACATCGCTTATGCATTTAGGGCTTTGTGATTTGACAATAAGGAACATTAGAATATGTGATGAAGAAAATTAGGAGGGACACCATAGATCGATTACAAAAGTCATTAATGGAGACCAAGCACAATAGGCAAAGAAAGACACATGTCTTAGCACCCAATAAACCAAAACACAAGAATCAAAATTGTTACCCATATTCTATCTTCTTCGTATAACGCCCTTTTCGAAAAGTATAATGTTGTAGAATTAGTCACCAGATTCATTGTAACCGTTTCAATTATTCCTGATAAAGGTGATTGAATCACCTCAGACTTCTAGCAATCATTTTAAGATTTCCTTCGGAACCCCAATTAGATGTAAACACCGCCTATCATCCTCAGACCAATGGTCAGATCGAGAGAACAATTCAAACATAGGAAAGTTATGCTCAGAGAGTGAGCGATTGACTCTAGAAATGGTTGGACTAACCATTTATCATAAATCAGATTCGTTTGCGACGATAGTTATCGCACGAGCGTAGAGACTACACCATTTGAGGCACTCTATGGTCGAAGTACCAATTACCCATTTACAGACCGAAATTGGAAAGTTAAATTCACTAGTCTAGAACTAAACTATGGAACAACAAAGGAAATTTCACAAGTCAAGAACCAGTTACAAGCAACGAGAAACTGGTAGAAGTAGGGTTGGTGCATGACACACATCATGCGGATTGGGTATCCCTGAACAGCAAACCATCTAGATTCAAGTGGGAGAACGAACTAAGTTGAAAGCTTTGCCTTGGAGAGGCATGATACAATTTTGGTAACACGAGAGATTGAACCTCTAGTATATTGGACCATTTAAGATTCATTTTAGAATCAACCAGCTGACATACAAATTTGAGTTCTGGCAGAGTTCAGCAACATATATTACCAATATCACATTGTAAACCTCAAGAAGCGCTGATCATCTATCGACGGACTGAACGCGGAAAAAGGCCAAACTCACTATTCCTGTAAGCACTCATGAAATAACCAGGAATTTCCTGCAAATCAACAATCAGTTACAAGTCGATAAGTTGTAAACCCTTAGAATTTCAAGTTGGTGGTAGGGTTACGTTAAAAGTTCTGCCTAGGAAAGGCATGATACCATTCAGAAAAATCCGGGAAGTTAAATTCGATGTACATTGGACCATTTAATATTTCAGACAGAGTAGGCCAGTAACGCTCAGACTTGAGCCTTGTTGGAAAGTAGCAGGATTACACAAACATGTTTTACATTTTCAGATCCTAAGAATGGACTTTTAGTTTAGTCACTCATGATTCCATTGGAAGGAATTCAACCCAATGACAAACCTAAATCTGGTAGGAGAACCAGTAGAAATCATGGACCGTGAGGTAGAACGGTTGAAGCAAAGTCGAATTCCTATCGTGAAAGTTCGCTGGAATTCTCGAAGAAGTTCCGAGTTTACTTTGGAAACGGGAAGACCAAATGCAACTCAAGTATCCACGTCTTTTTACCGAATATACTTCAGAGACCAACCAAAATTGAACTTCGGGACGAAGTTCCTTGTAGAGGGGAAGACTGTCACAACTCGTAATTTCAGATCCCTTTTCAAATGTCGAAATTTATCTTTCATATTGGAAAGTTACTATTCCCCAGATACTATTCATCATTTACTATTCATCGATCAGTATTCATCATTTTACTATTCATCGTTTTTGGTGTCAGTTTGAGTTTCCGAGAAGCGTTCAAAAATTTTACTATTCACATGACACTATTAATTTCCGGAGAGAAAACACTATTCACGTGCATCACTCATTTCATCGTAAATTTAGTTTACGGATATTTAAATTCGCGTAACCAGTTAGGTTTAGCTGCAAATTCGAGCATCAATATTTACATTCGCGTAACCGGTTAGGTTAAGCTGCGAATTCATGCATCGTCAATATTTACATTCGCGTAACCGGTCAGGTTAAGCTGCGAATTCATGCATCGTCAATATTTACATTCGCGTAACCGGTCAGGTTAAGCTGCAAATTCATGCATCATCAGTAGGGACACTTCATATGGTCTAGAAATAGCTTACATATCATCATAATAACATTTGCATACTATTCCACTCGTAAGATATTTAAATTAATACTTTTGATATATTTGACTTTTTACGTATGTTTATTTTTAAATAAACATTAACACGCGACCAATAATTTGACTAACACGTCCGACGCTCCCAACTATGATCCTAATATATTTTTATATTCATTTTAATAATATATAAATTATATTATTAATTTACCCGATATTTTGAAAATTTATTTATTTCGTATCGTAAGTTTAATATAATTACGACGGTTTTCGTAGAAACTAAACAATAATCACCCAAACATTCAATACTTGTACCCAACATATTTTCACAAATTTTATGACTTTATTATGTCCCGGTTAACTTCGTTAAAATTTAATTCTAGCTAACTCAATACCTAAATATATTAAAATACAACAAAAACATGTAATATCTAGATATTATTAGACAACCCAATTTAATGAGGCACGGTGCCCTCTTTTTCCTTGACTTTGGTCGAACAACAACAAGCCCCACCATACTAGTTTGTCAAAATATTACTTAACTTATTTATGAGATGTGACTAGCTTATTTATTTATTATCTATACCTTACTTCACTTTCATTATAATAGAAATACCTTGGATCATTTTGATAACGGAAGAAAAACACAAAACTCTCCCATCCCATTTATAAGGTTCGGCCCAGAATAGGAAAGAAGAAAGGAAGTTCAATTTTGCTAGTTTCAAACGTTATTGGTTATATTACGGGTTATGTATTAGTTACATATCGATTTGGAGGAACCGTTGGGGGTTATATCGTTCTTGATCATTTTAAAATTCTATATTTTCAAGTAAGTATACAAAACTCCTTTTTATAAGTTTATCAAGTTCTTATTATGTTCATATGATTTTTATACAAGATCTACATGCATATGTTAGTTTATACCACTCTATTTAAATTTTTATAACTTTTGAGCCCTAGAAATAGATTATAGGTAGATCCTTGTTAGATCTACTTGATTTATGATGTTTAGGAACCCATGACACCTTAAGAAGATGTATGGTAAGATTAGATTAGATTTGTGGTGATTGAAAGTGTTTTGGTTGGATTTGAAACTAGTTTGAAACCCTATAATTGATTTTTGAAACTATATATATACCTACTGTCCTCATTTTAAAAAAACGTGGGAAAATCAGTAGATGGTGGGTAATTTTTGACCAAAGATTTAGAAAATACTTTCAAAAACGAAACTTTTGGTGAAAGAACGGATTAAAACGAGTTTATAACGAAGGAGATATGATTTTTGCAAGTTTAACGACGAAAACTATTTTCTGAAAATTTAACATGCTGTTGGACGATTTTCGACGGACAAAGAGAGGCGTTAGACTTAATCTAACGGAGCCAAACTATCAAAAATATATTAATACATGTTAAGACGAATCCGTGGATATAAAGAACGAGTAAAATGAACTTAAAACGACAAAGATATACACGTTTCAAAATCGACAAAACTATATTATTTTGGCAGCTACAATTGGAAATAATGAACTACGTACTAAATGCTATATTTTCAAGAAATATTATTAAAGAGCTATATTCTCAACAAATGAAGTACGTATGACCCAAAGCTTATTTATACGACTAATTGAAGTTATTTTAAGGTTTTCAAAACGAGGAATATAACACTAACATTTTATATACGATATATTACGACAAGTTTTTATAAGTCTAGCTGGACTTATTTTTCCTAAGTATGGAAAATACCTTACTTTGACAATAACAAGTATTTTCAAGTTACGAGGGGTATAGGTATCATGTGCATGAACATTCACTACATCATTTCATGATCTAAAGTAGATCATATTCATTCATTTAGGTTGCGGCTAGTGTTCGCGCCTTGTTGTCCCGATCATTTCACCACATTGTACTATCACTTCAAGTGAGTTTTCATAGCCCCGTTTTAATCCAGTATTTTGATTTCAAATCCCACGGGGGAGAATACATTGCATCAATTATTTTTGTACATGCCCAAGTATTAAATTCCATACATTGCTTAAGTTGCCTTACTACCAAGTTAAGTCCCCTTTATTATCATGGACCGTTAATTATATTGCCAAGCGAGAGTGAGTGAATAGATCTATTGAGGGTGACTCCTCCATCCGTGTTTGGGTTGCTCCAATGGAATTACGGATGCATTTAATGTCTAATCTATTTGAGTGTCTGGTAAACACTCCTTTGGGGCCAATACAATATTTTTTCTAGCTTCGGGGTCATGAGCTTAAGAGCCAATGTAGCATTTTTGACATTTTGTCGGTTTACTTTATACTTGTGGCTAGTGTACATACGATTTAACTTACAAACCTATGGAATTCACAAACATTCGTGTTGACATTTTAGCAATGTATTTTCAGGTTATTAAAGTAGCTCCTGCTAGCATGCACTTGGACCTTCATGGAGTCGCGGAGTCGACGCGTCTCACATATATATATTTCCTGCACTTATGAAACGTTTGATCTGGATTGAACTTGTTTTTCATAAACTTGCAACACCTTTTTGGGACCTATGTTTTGTAAACTCTGAATGTTTTAATGATCAAACGATGTATTTTTCTAAACGACACTTTAGGTCGTTCAATATAACTGTAACTGTGGTGCTATGATAGTCACCCCCAGGTATTCCATTCCGCTGCCATTCAGGTATTTTGGGGGTGTGATAAAAGTCATAAGCTAATATGATAAGGGTGAAAGCTCAAGCTACTGAGTCTAGCATGAACAAGTTCAACTATTCAAGAGAACAAGCTAGGGACATGCAAATGTTGGTCTGTGGTCACTGATTTTGATGGTCACAAAGGGCAAGCACACAAAGCTATAAGGCTTACAGGGACATAAATAAGCTGAATAAAGATGCAAACACTCAATACACACTCAAATGTAACTAGACAAACTTAAATGAGCAAAGCCACAAGCTGAGACAAGCATGAAAGATCAAAAACTAAAATATATGCTAACACTTAAACTGCAGTCCAAATAAACATGAAAGGTGACCAAATAAGCCAAGCAAATAAGTATTGAGATGAAAATAAGGACTGAAAATAAAAAACTTGTACTACAAGCTCTTCAGAAAGCCAAGTTTTAAATCACAAGCTCAAGTAATGAGCTTGAAATTGGCTTGTGAAGATGACTGTGAGGTCAGATACTCCTAGAGCAGGGCAAAACAGGCCACAAAAAGGACTAAATAAGCACTTAAAGAAAAATAAAAAAAATAAACTAAAAATAATCCAAGAAATATGAGCTTCCAGATTTTCATAATCCAAAAGATTAAAAGCTCAAACTGAAATATGAAGCCATGAAAATTCCTACAACTTTTGTAAAACTGACAACAAGCAATATTTGACTTTGTATGATTATGATGAAAGTTGAGTTAAATGAAATTTGATTGATGATAAATGACTGAAAATGAAATGTTAAGTTAAAATGAGACTAATGTAAGCTAAATTAACTATTATTAAGCTAATGTGAATGATTATAGAATAAGAAAAACTGACAGTGAACTAATCAAGAGGAATTTAAAAGGCTTTTTGACTTTTTCTCAAATGAAGACTGGGTTTTATGGTTCCTAAGACCTAAGTGAGACTAAAGAAACATGTTACAAGAAGAAACAACAACAACAAACACCCTGAGCACAGAGATATCTATTAAACCAAACACCCCTTTATTGATGTCTGCTAAGGGATTTTCAAAGCAAAAGGGTTGATTTAGGCTATGCAAGCACACACATATGATCACTAAGCTAAACCTAACTGAAATAAGCAATAAGCAACCAGATATAAACACTTATAATAAAGCTAAACTAAACAGTAAATACAAGACAAAATATAAGCTGAATTTGGAATTAAATTGAGAAAAAGGACTTCTGACCTTTGGATAATGGCATACATGTCATTTGAACTCAGTTCCAACCAACTAAAACTTATTTAATCCACAAACACCCATTCTGAATCAGCTAAACCATCATTGATCCTTGTTGACTTTTGTTGACTAATTAGGAATTTTTGAGTACACAGAAACTTAAACCAATAGAACTTATAATAAGCTATCATTTAGCTTGTATGAGTTCATGAAACATCCTAAAACTAATGATGAATCCTGAGGGAATAATTGCAATACCTTATTTTTAAACTTAGAAATTAAAACAAGAAATTGGATACTAACTTGAATGACAAAGTGTAGAATTTATATTAATTGAAGAAAACAGGTTACAACTACAATTTTTTGACTGGAAATATAAAATTACATTGAATTAAACACAAGCATGATTAAAAGCTATACTAATTAATTAACTAACTAACTAATTAACTAACTAGCTCCTTCTCTGTCTCCTCTTCCTTCTTTTATAGTGCCCCTTTAGGGTTTCTGAGACCACTTCAGCTTTTCCCACTTTGTTGTGAGCCATAGGATGAGTTATTTCAATCCTGTCCGTTTATTTCAATTTGGCGGGAAAGAGCAAATTGCAACTTGGGGTGTTGTTTGACCTCTGATAACTTATGGCAGAGGTGTGGGTTTGGAGGGTAGTGGTGGAAAGGTAGTGTAGGGTGGAGTGGAGGAGGGTAGGGGTGATGATGGGGTGTTGGCTATGGCAGGTTTTTGCAGGTCACGGGGTAAAAGAGGGAGGTGAGGTAGAGTTTGGACCGTGGGGTTGACTAGGGGAGTTTGACCCCATTTATTATCAAAAGTGGGGTTGGGCTGTTTGTTTGGTTGGGCCTGGGGTAAAGAATGGGGTGGTTTTTGTTTAGTTTGGATTGGGCTTGGATAAATAAAGGGTTAGTTTGGTTTAGTAACTAAGATCTTACAAGGATCAAACTTGTAATTACTGAAAATTGTGGACTGAATTTGTCGATCTTCCAAACTATTACCGAGGTTCAAATTTGCCAAGTCATTAATTCCCAAGGACCATAATTTATAAATTTTCCATTTTACAATGCCCGGGGACCTTTTGTGTCATTTTTGGATTTTAAGGGGTTAAAAGTGTAAATTCCCAAAAGTTAATCAAAAGGGCTAAATTGTAATATGTGAATAGTACAAGGGTGTAATTTGATAAGTTTCCATTTTTAAATACCCAAGGACTATTTTTGCCATTTTTGAAAGTTCGGGGACCAAAAGTGTAATTTTTTCAAACTTTTCACCCAAGGACTTATTTTGACAACTTTTGAATTCCAAAGGACTCGGGTTGACTTTTCTTTCATTTTAAAACTTCAGAGACTAGTTTTGTCACTTTTTGAAACTTGAGGGACTGAAACTGCCAATTATGCAAACTTTGTTCGTTTTTCATTTGTTTTTAAACATTTTGCATCTAAAACATATAAAACACACTTTTGGGATAATTTCTATATTTTGATGCGTTTCTGAGTGTTTTTGGATGTTTTGGCAGTTCAGATACGATAAAAATGATGAGTATTTACACACTCATCAATCCCCCACACTAAACTATTGCTAGTCCCTAGCAATCTTTCGAGAAAACTTAATGGATTTTAAACTCTTTACCAAAAGCCATCACTTCTGGAGTAGCCAGATGTATCGATTCAAGTAAGAACTTTGGTCCACTTGATAACCATGTGATTTTGAGCAAACCACCAGCTGTCAACGGATTTGATTTGTCTTTACCAAAAGCCGTTTGCTTCTGGACTAGCCAACTCTTGATGGACTAAGTCAACATCTTGGTGAGCTGATTACCAATTATGGTTTTTCCACTGCCTTTACCACAAGCCATAATCTTGCGGGCTAGCCAACTCATTCACTTTTTAGGATATGGCGAGTTAATTTACCATACAATTTTGGGTAAATTGCAAGCTATCAACGGATTTGAGATATCTTTACCAAGAGCCGTTTGCTCCTGGATTAGCCAATCCTTTTGTCGTTTAGACACGGCGGACTGATAACCAAAAAAAATTTTGAACTTAAGTGAAATTTTTTTAAAATTTTTGCCAAAAACGGGGGTATAAGATAGTAAAATGTGATAAAATTCGCTAGAATAGCGAAATACTCCCCCACACTTAGAATGAATATTGTCCTCAATATTCAAAGTCCCGGCGATTATGCCGGTTCTTAGAATGGAAGAGGGCAACATTACAAGCTAAATGTGGAAACACAAATTTTTTTTTCACTTTATTGGTAACCACAACAGGGGTAACTCCCCACACTTAGGGTGAAAACCCTAAGTACATGCTACTGTTTTTGTTTACCGAGTCGCTAGCTTTACTCGACCCCGAATTCATTGGTTCTTGGGGAAGCATGATGTGGAAGAAGGAATCTCCATCGGACTTTCATTCAAGATGTTTGGACAAACATTTGAAGCACGTAAAAGTTCCACATCGATGAGATAAGTATCCGGCTCAAGATAATGATACATGAAAATTCCGGGATCAAAGATCGTATTCTCATTCCCGAAGGAGTGAAGAACAAGAGAAGTCACCCTGTAGGTGAAGAAAAGGAAGAAAACCATGATGAAAATTATGATAAGATTTTCTTCCTCGAGAGCAGGCTCATTAGCCTGAATTTGGATTTCAAAGGTTAAGCTCAAAAACATCCCGGGAGGGAGGGTGGGAATTTGCAAATTCTCATGATTGAGTGTATCTCCCCCCGGGCTATCATACTCCGGAGGAGTCATGAAATGATGAGTGAGTTCACCGGAGAACTCCTCATGAAGAGAATTATTCACAAGATGTGAATCTGTGAATTCATGTTCCATTGTGGACTCATCATAATCCTCATTCCGAATATCAAAGACTGGATTATCAGAAATCAAAGTGAATCTAGATTCGAATTCAAATAGAGGGTTGGTGAAAGTCGTATTAAATGTTTCGGGAACAAGGTGATCAATATTCTCTATTGGACTGTTAGGATCAGAACTGAGTGGTAGATCATGATATAGGAGACTTTCAATTTCTCCTAGATCGGCTTCGAAATCAAGGAGACCATCATCACTTTCCGCTGAAAGTGGATTGATGTGAGTAAGTTCATCGGCGAACTGCTCAAGAAGAGGATCAGCATCAGACTGTGGGAGTGATGCCTCAATATACTCAATGTCTCCATGAGATTTACAATCATCATTAAAATCTGAGAAAGTCTCAAAATGATCATTTGAACACTCAAGAGGGGAAGGAATATCACACACATGATCAAAAGTTCCCTGTGACTCTCTCGGGATTGGGACAAGGATCTCAACACTAGACTTTATTAATTCGTCCGATTCCTTATTAGGAATAGTGCTAAGATGCTCATCCCCCATGTTTAGAGAGTGAGTGTGAACTTCGGGTGTGATAACAACAGACTGAGGGAGTTGAGAAGGACTAGCAGACATGGGTTTTATAAATTTTATTTGTTCTTCTGCTAGTAATTCTATCATAGTCTTTTCTCCCTGATTTTTCGAGGAAGGAATCTCAACAGATGAACCTGATGAACCCTTACAAAATTGAGAAATATCAAAGGTAACTTCATCATCATCATCATCATCGTCGAGAAGAGCAGCATGGCGAAATATGGTACGTGTTTTACCTGCTTGTTCTGAGACGAGCAATTCTTCCTTGCTCAATTCGTTTCTAGCATCTCGTTCTTCATCAAGTAATTCTGCCATAGATTTCTCACGAGAGTTTTGAAACGATGTAGTAGCTAACTCCTCCTTAAGTTCTTTCAATATCTCAAGAGCCTCTAGTAAAAGGTCTTGCTCAGTATCATGAGGAGTTGCTTGGATCATTTGGTACTGTGGAGGTGGGTCTGAAAATGAATAGTCGTAATTGTTACAAGGAAATGGATTCCTTGTTTGACAATCCGAACTGAAGTGTGGACCTCCACAGTAATCACAATAGTAAAACTGATGTGGCTGTGGGTTGTATGTGCTAGAGTCATAATTGTTATCAGGAAATTGCTCATAGACAAGCGTGCTTCCTGATTGACAATCAGAACTGTAGTGTGCACCACCACAGTACTCACAACAGTAAAACTGTTGAGTCTCATGGTGTGGTAGCTGATGGAATAAGTCAGTCGTGTCATGGTAGGAATAGGGATCCTGGTTATAGACAGACCCGTTTCCTGACTCTACCATGCCACAGCTGGGGCAATTACCACCATTATGAGGACTACCACACCATTCACAAATCAGAAGGTGTGGATGAGACATAGAAATAATCAAAATGTTTGGGAGGGTAAGGAATGAAGAATCAAAGATGTGAGAGGGTAAAGGTGAATATTTTTGGAGTTTTTGGAAAACATTTTGTACAATTAAGAAAGAAAATCTTTTTGGGTTTTTTGTGTTCGTTGAAAACTGATTTTAAAAAGTTTTCGGGAACTGTTTTGTTGAAAATATACACAAGGATGGTAAATTTACAAAGAAGTGAATTCCAAAATCACTAATCTGAAAACCGTTTTAGAATAACGCGCACGACCTCCCCGGCAGTGGCGCCAAAATTTGATTGGTCCCAAACGGTCAACCTAAATTGACCAGGTGAGTGGTCAACCAAGTCAAACATCTCAGACCAAATCTCCGCGGAAGTAAAGGGTTTCCCCGGGTCGTTATGTCCCGACGAGGTGTGGATGGTAATCAAAACGGGTTTGTGATCGGGTGAATTTGGACAGGAATAGGGTATATAAGGGTTTGAATGATTACGCTAAGGAAAAACGAATGACAACGATTTAAACAATCTATATTAACAATAACGTGAAACCTAGTTAACCTAAAACGTAATCTAAAAACATAAAATCAGAGTTTGCTTACAAATAAGCGGAAAAATAAGCCAAACGGCTTAAATAGAAGCTATCACTTTATTTATGTTTTTGGTTTTTCTTTACTTAATAAACTACTTTTACTAACGTAATCTAAATTCTAAAAACGTGAAAGTTATTTAAATAAAACGCGAGTTGAAATCAAAATAAACGCGAGTGCGCGAAATAAAAAATGAAATTTAAGCTACGTTAACCATACGAACATGCAAATTATATTTTTACGAACCTAATAATCAAAGAAAATTTTAGAAAAAAGAAAATTATTTTTTTGACTTATTAATTATTTATTATTAATTAAAAACTAATTAAATACTATTTAAACTAATTTAAATTATAAAAAATACCTAATGAACAGTAGAAATTATAAAACTTTTTGTAAAAATACTAAGTGGTACACTAAAGTTAGGAAAAATACAAAAGTTATGAAAAGCTTAAAAATAAGCTGAGAAATAAGCTGCTAAGCAAATAAGCTAAAAGAGAAAGTGAACTAGTATATAAATAAAACTGAAAACAAACAACACTAACAAACACCTAGGGCAGATGGTGCAAGGATTTGGTTTGGTGTTGACCAGTTTGACCAAGAGGTCACTAGTTCGAATCTGGCTTGCTACACATTTTACAAATGATTTTTATTTTTGATTTTTCCTTTACAAAAACATTTAAACACTAAAAATAAAAAACTTTTGAAAAGACAAACTTCATAAATATGCCAAATAAGCCCTAAAGGAGCTTAATGCCTTAACAGTTAAGCATTTATCTAAAAATAGAAATTTTAAAACTAGAAAA
Source organism: Artemisia argyi (assembly GCA_030686995.1). Taxonomy (NCBI): domain Eukaryota; kingdom Viridiplantae; phylum Streptophyta; class Magnoliopsida; order Asterales; family Asteraceae; genus Artemisia; species Artemisia argyi. The sequence continues at coordinate 32,843,033 of CM060677.1, read as the reverse complement.
GCTATTGATAAGCTACAAGCTAACCACCAAAGTAAAAGTAAATTTGAAACAAGCTAGAAACACTGAAAATAAGTTAGAAAGTTCAAAGGGGCAAACTGAAAAGCTTAAAATAAGAAAATAAGCAAATCCACAACTACTGAACAATAAGTAGCCCTGCAGGCTTGTTTGTGGGTCACATGAGCTTCTCAAATAAGCTTGACAGACCCAGAGAACCCTTGATTCTTCAAGCTGGGCACAAGGACTTTCTAAAAAGTCCAAAGACTCAAGCTAAAGCCTAAGGGGCAGCTCACTAGGAGCTTACGAACCTGGGTGGTGAATCTGGCGCAGGGGAGCAGGCCAGGGCAAGGGGGTGGATTGTTCAAGTTCATACACATTACTAAAAAGTCATAAGCTAATATGATAAGGGTGAAAGCTCAAGGTACTGAGTCTAGCATGAACAAGCTCAACTATTCAAGAGAACAAGCTAGGGACATGCAAATGTTGGTCTGTGGTCACTGATTTTGATGGTCACAAAGGGCAAGCACACAGAGCTATAAAGCTTACAGAGACATAAATAAGCTGAATAAAGATGCAAACACTCAATACACACTCAAATGTAACTAGACAAACTTAAATGAGCAAAGCCACAAGCTGAGACAAGCATTAAAGATCAAAAGCTAAAATATATGCTAACACTTAAATTGCAGTCCAAATAAACATGAAAGGTGACCAAATAAGCCAAGCAAATAAGTATTGAGATGAAAATAAGGACTGAAAATCAAAAACTTGTACTACAAGCTCTTCAGAAAGCCAAGTTTTAAATCACAAGCTCAAGTAATGAGCTTGAAATTGGCTTGTGAAGATGACTGTGAGGTCAGATACCGCTAGAGCAGGGCAAAACAAGCCACAAAAAGGACTAAATAAGCACTTAAAGAAAAATAAAAAAATAAACTAAAAATAATCCAAGAAATATGAGCTTCCAGATTTTCATAATCCAAAAGATTAAAAGCTCAAACTGAAAGATGAAGCCATGAAAATTCCTACAACTTTTGTAAAACTGACAACAAGCAATATTTGACTTTGTATGATTATGATGAAAGTTGAGTTAAATGAAATTTGATTGATGATAAATGACTGAAAATAAAATGTTAAGTTAAAATGAGACTAATGTAAGCTAAATTAACTATTAATAAGCTAATGTAAATGATTATAGAATAAGAAAAACTGACAGTGAACTAATCAAGAGGAATTTAAAAGGCTTTTTGACTTTTTCTCAAATGAAGACTGGGTTTTATGGTTCCTAAGACCTAAGTGAGACTAAAGAAACATGTTATAAGAAGAAACAACAACAACAAACACCCTGAGCACAGAGATATCTATTAAACCAAGCACCCCTTTATTGATGTCTGCTAAGGGATTTTCAAAGCAAAAGAGTTGATTTAGGCTATGCAAGCACACACATATGATCACTAAGCTAAACCTAACTGAAATAAGCAATAAGCAACCAGATATAAACACTTATAATAGAGCTAAACTAAACAGTAAATACAAGACAGGATATAAGCTGAATTTGGAATTAAATTGATAAAAAGGACTTCTGACCTTAGGACAATGGCATACATGTCATTTGAACTCAGTTCCAACCAACTAAAACTTATTTAATCCACAAACACCCATTCTGAATCAGCTAAACCATCATTGATCCTTGTTGACTTTTGTTGACTAATTAGGAATTTTTGAGTACACAGAAACTTAAACCAATAGAACTTATAATAAGCTATTATTTAGCTTGTATGAGTTCATGAAACATCCTAAAACTAATGATGAATCCTGAGGGAATAATTGCAATACCTTATTTTTAAACTTAGAAATTAAAACAGGAAATTGGATACTAACTTGAATAACAAAATGTAGAATTTATATTAATTGAAGAAAACAGGTTACAACTACAATTTTTTGACTGGAAATATAAAATTACATTGAATTAAACACAAGCATGATTAAAAGCTATACTAATTAATTAACTAACTAACTAATTAACTAACTAGCTCCTTCTCTGCCTCCTCTTCCTTCTTTTATAGTGCCCCTTTAGGGTTTCTGAGACCACTTCAGCTTTTCCCACTTTGTTGTGAGCCATAGGATGAGTTATTTCAATCCTGTCCGTTTATTTCAATTTGGCGGGAAAGAGCAAATTGCAACTTGGGGTGTTGTTTGACCTCTGATAACTTATGGCAGAGGTGTGGGTTTGGAGGGTAGTGGTGGAAAGGTAGTGTAGGGTGGAGTGGAGGAGGGTAGGGGTGATGATGGGGTGTTGGCTATGGCAGGTTTTTGCATGTCACAGGGTAAAAGAGGGAGGTGAGGTGGAGTTTTGACCGTAGGGTTGACTAGGGGAGTTTGACCCCGTTTATTATCAAAAGGGGAGTTGGGCTGTTTGTTTGGTTGGGCCTGGGGTAAAGAATGGGGTGGTTTTTGTTTAGTTTGGATTGGGCTTGGATAAATAAAGGGTTAGTTTGGTTTAGTAACTAAGATCTCTCAAGGACCAAACTTGTAATTACTGAAAATTGTGGACTGAATTTGTCGATCTTCCAAACTATCACCGAGGTTCAAATTTGCCAAGTCATTAATTCCCAAGGACCATAATTTATAAATTTCCCATTTTACAATGCCCGGGGACCTTTTGTGTCATTTTTGGATTTTAAGGGGTTAAAAGTGTAAATTCCCAAAATTTAATCAAAAGGGCTAAATTGTAATATGTGAATAGTACAAGGGTGTAATTTGATAAGTTTCCATTTTTAAATACCCAAGGACTATTTTTGCCATTTTTGAAAGTTCAGGGACCAAAAGTAAAATTTTCTCAAACTTTTCTCCCAAGGACTTATTTTGACAACTTTTGAATTCCAAAGGACTTGGGTTGACTTTTCTTTCATTTTAAAACTTCAGGGACTAGTTTTATCAATTTTGAAACTTGAGGGACTGAAACTGCCAATTATGCAAACTTTGTTCGTTTTTCATTTGTTTTTAAACATTTTGCATCTAAAACATATAAAACACACTTTTGGGATAATTTCTGTATTTTGATGCATTTCTGAGTGTTTTTGGATGTTTTGGCAGTTCAGATACGATAAAAATGATGAGTATTTACACACTCATCACATGCTGAGAATGATGAGGAAACACGTGCTTTGTTTGAATCATTATTGAATAATTGTCATATTGAAATAGAGAATGTGAAAATGGTCAATCGCGATGTTAAGGCCGCGAATGTTAAATTGACCGCTGAGCTTGAGAGTTACAAAGCAAACGTTAAAGCTTTTGAATTTCATAACAAAAGATTGTCTGAATTAGAAACTGGTTATCAAAATTCCGTTTCAAGAGAACAACAATTGCAACTCAAGTTTGATACACTTGATGGTAATTCTTTCAAAAAGATAAAATCTTTAAACGCGGAAATTTCTGATTTACAAAACCAACTTTCTAAACAAAAAACAGCTTATACCAATCTTGAAAAAGAAAGGGATGAGTTGAAAAAGGACTTTGCAAAGAAAGAAGACAAACTTTTGGAAGAAATCGTAGAGTCAGAACACATGATTGCACATTTAGAAGAATTAGTGGTTAAGTCGGGTCAGTCGAGTCAAACAATGAAAATGATTTCAAATCAAACTAATCCGATTTATCATACGAAACATAAAATGGCTCTTGGTAACAACACCCCTTGTAATCTCAAGAAAGCTCAGCAAGAACAGAATGTTTTGTACAATGGTAATGTGATTTACACCAAACATGATCCTTCTGTTGTTCGAGATTCTGTGCTAACGATTGAACATGTCGAAGAAAGCATAAATAAAATGAAACAAAAGGATTTGAAACCCATTGATTACAACAAATTGAAAAAACTTTCGGGAATCACTTTTGTTCCACAAACAGAACCATCTGCGTTTTCCATAAAACGACCATTTGCGAAATTCTTGTCTAAAAAGAAAGTTGTTTCCAAATCTCTTTCAAAAATGGAACAAATGTCCTCTAACAACACTTTTAATACAAGTGAGGCTAGAGAAATTCTTGATGACGTTAAAAAGAGAATTCAAGAACTTCAAAATATTGTTGCATCGAAAACTACCATCAATATTAACAACTGGCATTCTAGTTTTCATATCGAACAGAAAAAGGTGTTTCAAAACGAAATTACTATCCCACTGAATAACATCAGTGCAAGGGTAATCCATTTTGAACAAGCTTTCTTAAAAGAAACGGCCGACTTTGTCAAGGACCACAAATCCCTGGTAAACGAAGCTAATGATATTCGTGAAAACATGAATGTTTTGGAAAACCTAAATGATTCTCTCTTCGAAGCTGTTATGACCACTGACATTATGTCCATCATTTTACAAACATATTCTGTTCAAGACGATGAACGACTAAGAGCTGAGACCTCCGCAATTGTTTCAAAATATGAAAATGCTCTTATAAAGCTTGAAAAAGAAAATGTGTCATATTTTAAACAACTTGATCAAAAAAAGGAAGAATGCAAGTATGACAAATTGTCGTATGAGCGTGACTTAAAGAACATGAAAGAGCAAAATGATCTTTTGAGGGCTCAACTTGAAAGTCAAAAAGGAAAGGGTGAGGAAACTAAGTTTTCAAAACCATTGACTTCGGAGAAACCAAATGTTTCAAACACGGTTCAAAAACCAAAAATGTCAATTTCACGGTTTGCTCCAAAAGTTGATGAGAAAAAGGATTTGACAAAACCAGTCACTCCAACACCCTTGCCCCAGCAAAGTGAAAATAAAAAGATTGTTGATAATCAAAAATTGGTTGTTGAAAGAAATACAAATGTTCGTTCACCTGGCTCTTCTAGGAATAGTACACCGAATGTGACTACAAAAACTGTTAAGGAATCTGTTGGTTCTAATGACATGGCCAAAAATCATCATCTAGAAGAAGCTAGAAAAAAGGCACAACATGGAAAAGACGGAATTTTAGGCACAAAACCTAGTGTGCTGAATTCTACAAGATTCCAAAGCACTGCTAGTAGTAGTAAACCATTACCTAGGAACTATCAACAAAATACTAGGGATTGGCTTGCATCTAAAAGTAGTGGCACAAAAGAGAATGCTAGGAACGTAGAATGCAATACAAAGAATTCCAAGGCCTCATCGAATAACAAGCAATTTCCAAAAGACTGTAGTGACAAAGTTAAAATTGCTGTGTTAAACAAGAATGTTGAATTTGTCTGTCCTACATGTCAAAAATGTGTTTTTTCAGCTAATCACGATGCATGTATTGCACAATTTCTCAAGAAAGGAAAATCAAGTGTCAAGGCACAATCCTCTAAGACACCAAATAGAAACAAACTCGTTGACAACAAGAAAATGGATATGAAACCTAATAGGTGGATTTCTACAGGATGTAGTTTTTCAAAAATTGAGACTTCCGCTGCATCTGATAAGAACACTACGTCTAGATCTTACCTTAGGTGGATTCCCACGGGAAAAGTTTTTAAAACAGTTGGTCTTAGATGGATTCCCACTGGAAAGATTTTTGATAGTTGCACCAAGACAAATAATAGTGACAATCATCAGGATAAGGAAGTAGAAACCATTACAACCGTTGATAGTCAACAACCGCAGAGTGATGATTCATGTATTTCTAACACTGTTATTTGTGAAACCTCTTCGTCTTCGGTTGCAGGTGCTTCAACTATCTCAGAACCCAGTTTTTCAATCTTCTATTTTTGATTTTCCTTTTCTTTTATAAAAACAAAAACAAAATACAAAAATATAAAATTTCAAAAAATACAAAAACAATATAAAATCCAAAAATCCAAAAATATTCTTCTCACGACATGTCTCTTGTATAAATCAATATTCTGTACGTGTCTAGAAATGTCTTTCAACAATGATACGGACATGTACAGATGCTTGAACGGGAGTTCTTTATATGTTTTTCTAAAACATGTCGTTTCTCAAAAGTTTCTTAATAATGGCTTGTAAGTACTTTAGCTTACAACCCGTGCTTCAAAGTGAAATCTTTTCAAAACTTAAATCCGGGTATATCAACTCGAAAAGATTTCAAATAAGGACTTAATCAAATGGCTTCTGGACATATCAGTTCAGGACCCGTGCTTCAAAGAAAGGAAAGTGCTTAATCAAAACAACGATTTCAAATATTTTTCGAGCACTTATCCTAAAACGAGAACCAAACACTTATCTGGCTTGAGTTTTCTTTAGAAAAACTTTAAAAATCTTTAAGCTCAAGACCATGATTGTTGATCTAATGATAAATTCGATTTTCAAAATTCTCTTACATTCTGAGCACCACCTTTTCAAGATTTTTCAAAAATCAAAATCGGTGCTCATCATCAAAATGACTTGTGTACACCTTACAGTGCACAACTCAATTTTTCAAAGAAAGGAAAGTGCTACGCAAAAATGATTTTCATCAACAAAGTGCACTTATCCTAAAAATGGACACTGTTGTACGCCTCAGTGCGACATTCCTATTCAAACAAAGAGAAGTCTTTGCTTTTTCAAAAAACCTTGATGCAAAATTCAACAAATCTGAAACTTCTTTCTCTTTCAGAATTTTGCTTCGAGAAGACTCCTTCCCTCTAAACTTTAAAAAGTTTAACATTCTCAAAAACATATGCGAGTTTTGAGAGGGAGTATTTCATAAAAACAAAAATGTTCCGATTTCATGCAAAATCAAATCTGTTTTTCTCTCCAAAATCTTTTTTCTTAATCAGTTGATATAAAAAATATCACGATATGCTATTTTTGAGGGGGAGAAGACGTGATTAAAATGTGATCAGAATGTGTAAAGATTGAGATTGAATCTCAAAAGAGCTCGACTCAGAAAGTACCAATGAATTGACGAAGCTTAAAATGTCATTAATCGAAAAGACTTGTCCTGGACGGGTAATAATTTCAAGCTAGTCTAACTAGTGATGTAAGCGTGTCTCGAATAGGACTTGTCTGAGTAGAATGTACTGTATCGAGAGACTTTCTTTGGACTTGACCAAGACGGGTAATAACTTCAAGCTAGTCTAACTAGTGATGTAAGCGTGTCTCAAATCGGTCATGTTCACTGAAAGTGGATCAATTCAAAAGTGCAATCTCCTCCCGCATGTGCAAATTTCTTAAAAATCCATGAGCACATGTGAAGGGGGAGTCCTTCAAAATGAAATCAACTCTCAAAGTGTTAACAAAAGATGTTTAATAAGCATAAACACTTTGAGAGATTTTCAAATGAATGGTTTTATGGCAACAATAGGATAGTCATGAAGATATAAGGTGACTAAGGTTAGGAAAAACCGTCCTATGATCCGCCAGAGCCGGAGGGATCTACCCAAGGATAATTCCAACAGATTAGAATTAGAAGTCCTTAGGTATGATTGAAAAAAGGAGAAAATGAGAAAGGAGAAAGAAGGGGTTGAAGAATTAAAAAGAAAAGTTATGAAAAGGGTGAAAAGAATAGCCCTCCAAATGTTCAACCTTAAGGCAGACACCGGGTACAATTCATATGCTACTGGTTGTTACTAAGGTGACACCGGTATTGAAGACAAAGACGTCATGGACCCAGTAACGCACTGCACTAAACCTTCTTAACCACTCAAGTTCTCTTAAAAGAGCTTGTTTCATTCTCACGGGGAACCGGTGTAACCTATCGACCTGTCTCTCAGAGATGGTTGATATTGAAGCAGGAGACCTCTCCCTAATCTCCACATAGGAAACCAAATGTGCACTTATCGAGTCTAGAGCCCCGAGATTCATCAAAAGATCTCATAGGAACACATGATATTTCTACACTGGTTGTTCAACATTAAGGACACCAGATGTAAACTTTAGAGTCCTAGGCAGATCTTAGCAATCTGCCAGAACATTTATGAGAGAATTCACACAAGTGATTCTCAATGATTGAATGGAAATTCCTGCCAGGGTCAACATCAAACAGCCCTGACAGCAGGTCACTTCGGTAATTCTTTATGGGTTATGCTTAGTGTTCGCGGTGGTTTCAAACGGTCTACAGTCGTGGAGTGATCCCCAGCGACTCACCCAGTCATTGAGCTACTAAGTAGGTCTCGTAAGCTCTCTCGAGAGTATCTGACATGGGAACGGCCTTGGTAAGGGTTAGAAGGAGTCTTCACACTATGCTGTTGATGATCTCTAATTCGAACCTGTAAGTACCGGTTGATTTATTGCTAACTGTTTTCATGCAGCTACACGTCACCTCCATGGCGACAGATTCCGCATGCTCATACATACATCTGGAAGTTAAAGAAAGCTCCCTCAAAGATCTATACAACATGTTAATACAAATATCGCCTAAAAACGTTATTTATATTTTACGATCTTCGCTAAGTTTTGTTAACTACAAAATGTAAACTTTAGTTTCTAAGCAAAACATAATCTTAGTTTTTAAGACTTGCATAAACTAGACTTTTGCTACATTTTACATTTCATAAAACACAACACAAGTTTATTTCTTAAATTAGAAATTGTCACATTTATGGCAAGTTTTGTCATTATGCATTTATGGAAAGAAATGTGTTTGACTAACTTTGTTGTTGCTTGCAAGCTTTGTATTTGACTTGTTATTATGAGATGTGACATTGTTTGGTTGCTAGGAGTTATGAGACAAGACCTTGTTTGGTTTGCAAGATTTATTGCAAAACCAACTGCAAGCCCGGCGGTACCCTGGAGGTACACGGGCGGAACCCTTCTCAGGGGTCCGCCTGATCCGCCAGACCTGCAGAAGGTTTTGGCTATAAATATTGAGCCACAAGTTAAAATTTGGCTCATCACTTGACATTACATTTTACACACACATTCATTCTTTCATCTAAACTCTTAACATTTCATATGTGAAGTTTCTTTTTGTAGCAAAGAGATTCATGAGCTTACTAAAAGTAACAAGTATTCAACACAATGTTGCAACACTTGTTAGCTTAGCATTGTGTAGACTTGTATAGTTTACACTTCATTTGATTGTGAATTTTTAGTAGTGATCGGTTAGTATTTTAGTCCTCAAAATACAAAGAGTGTTGGGAGTTGTTGTACCCTAGTAAAAGAACTAACGGGAGTGGTTATGCCCTTGTAAAAGAACTCGACATTTAGCTTTGTATCGGTAAAAGTATAAGCGACGTGTAAGGTTTTCTCCGCCAGTGAAAGGAGCTTGTTGACTAGTGAAAGAAACTCTCGAGTTGGATACTCGGGGCGTCGACGTAGGGCAAGGAAAAAGAGTCCTTGTAGCCGAACCACGATAAATACTCGTATTGTGGTTTGATCATTTCTTTCATTTATTTGCATGTTATATATTGTGTTTGTGCATATATCTTTGATCAAACGGAAAGTTTCAAGGCTAACTTAACAAGTTAAAAAGATTTTAATCGGTAAACTATTCAACCCCCCTTCTAGTTTTCCACAATTGGCATCAAGAGCTACGTTACTCAATCTTTTAAAATATATTGTGTTTTAAAACTTGAAACGATCCATGGATTTTGAAAATTACAAAGAAGGGCAATCTATGCAAAGACCACCACTCTTTGAAGCAAATGGTTTTATATATTGGAAAAACCGTTTTGAAACTTACTTGAAATCTAAAGATATAAATTTGTGGTATATAATTATTGATGGTGATAACGTAGTTACTAACATCAAAGATGATGATCAAAAGAAATTAATAGGTAAAAATAATGAAGCTAAAATGATGCTTTACAATGCTTTGCCTAAGAAAGAATATGAAAGAGTCTTTTTGTGTAAAACCGCCAAAGATATTTGGCAATCTTTAATTGTCACTCATCAAGGAAACTCACAAGTTAAAGATAATAAAATTGATCTTCTTGTTCAACAATATGAACAATTTGTTATTTCCGAAGATGAGATTATTGATAATGCTTTTGCTAGATTTAATACTATTATTACTTCACTTAAAGCACTTGACGAATCTTTTTGTAGTAAGAACTTTGTCAGGAAATTTCTTAGAGCACTCCATCCGAAGTGGAGAGCAAAAGTGATGGCAATTGAAGAATCCAAAGATCTTTCAAGCATGTCACTTGATGAGCTTATTGGAAACCTCAAGGTTCATGAAATGGTAATGGAAAAAGATTTGGAACTAGTTAGAGGTAAGAAAGAAAAAGTTAAGTCCATTGCCTTGAAAGCTAGAGTCCAATCAAGTGATGATGAAGAATCTACTTCGGATAGTGATGATGAGGAATATGCTATGGCCGTAAGAGACTTCAAGAAGTTCTTTCGTAGGCGAGGGAAGTTTGTAAGGCAACCTAAAGATGACAAGAAAACCTTCCGGAAAGACCGTGATGATCGAAAAGGAAAAGTTGAAAGAAAATGTTATAGGTGTGGAGACACAAGTCATCTTGTAGGAGAATGTCCAAAACCACCCAAGAGCAAACCTCAACAAGCTTTTTTGGGTGGTGCTTGGAGTGACTATGAAGGAGATGATGATGAGCCAAAGAATGATGATATTGCTCTCATGGCTCACAACTCAAATGAGGTCTTATCCGACTCATCTTACTCCTCTATTGATGATGACACTTTACAAAAAGAATATAACAAACTTTGTGAATTGAGCTTAAAAATCATAAACAAAAATAAATTTTTGAAAACTAAAAAGGAGTTTTTAGAAAATGAAGTTTATGAGTTAAAAGAAAAAGCTAAGAGATTAGAAAAGAGTAAAGGTATTGACACATCTTGCAAATCATGTGAAGAGCTTAAAATTGAAGTTGAGAAACTCAAAATTACTCAAAATGCTCTAATAAAACAAACCACAAAGTTTAAGAAGTTCGATAAGAGCATTTCTTGTGCGGATGAAATTATGAAACTTCAAAAGTCACCCTTTGATAAAACAGGACTAGGATTTACGAAAATAGAAACTTCAATGGGTCAAATGAAACAAGAAAAGATTGCACAAGAAACAAATAGAATTGCTACAGCAGCCTGCGGATCAGGCGGAACCCAATTTAGGGTTCCGCCCGTTGGTCCCGAAGGTTCCGCCAGGCCTGCTGCAGCAGTAACCTCATCCACTTCGGATCGTTCAAAATTTGTTAAAGTCACATACAAAAATGGGAGAAAACCTGTGTTTAAAACTGGAGTAGGATTTAGTAAAAATGAATTTAGAGCTAAAACTACTCAACCAAGACCTAAGACTCCAATTCCCAAACGCCACTTTCCAAAGAGCAATTTCAACGCTCGACCAAACTACCAACATGTTTGGAACCAAAACACTCCTAGACATTACCAAACTCAAAACCACATGCCATGGAACCCTTATGCTCTATTTTCATACTTGGAACAAATTAATGACATGCTTAACCAAAATGGACCCATGAGAAATTGGGGACCAAATGTTTGAGTGTTTTTCATAAAATAGGTGTGCCTCAAAGTTTGTTTGGAACCGGATGAATGGATTAAAGATAGCGTTTGTTCAAGCACATGACGGGTAACAAAAGCCTCTTCTCAACCTATCACAAATGTGATGGAGATAACGTTACATTTGGTAGTAATGCTAAGAGCAAAATCATCGGAAAAGGTACAATCTCTCATGACTCCCTTTCTATAGATGATGTAGCTCATGTTGATAACTTAAGTTTTAATCTCCTTAGCATTAGTCAACTTTGTCGTAATAAGTATAATGTCCTTTTTAGTAAAAACGGTAGTAAAATACTTAAAGATGGTATAACCATAGCCAAAGGTGTTCTTAAGAACAACGTATATGTCATGAAGATGGATCCAACATCTAAATACAAACTTTGTCTTACTTCATTAGATGAATCTTCAACTTTATGGCATAGATGTCACAACCCGCTATTTCCCAGATCAATACTATTTTCTAAACTCGATTTATCTATTTTAAGACTTACTTGAGAACGGTTTACGTTTATTTTATTTTTAATAAACGTAAAGTTATGAACGAACATAAAAGTACACTATGGCATTAGGTTACATTTAGCCTATGTCACCATATTTTATACCCAAGACTCCTTTTCGTGATTTAATTGTTGAAGCAATTATACCATTTATTAGTTACGAATATTTATTTAACAAACGTTTTACCTATACAAATGATCACACGAGGTACCCAATGCTCCTAATAAATATTTTTAATACATTCTCACCCTCCCTAAATTAGTACAAAAGTGTCAAAAATTATTTTCTTACACTTTTATAATTCTTTTACTAAACCCACTTAATTATACGTATTTAACGTTGACTACTAAACCAGTACCCAATACATATTTATAACACCCAATACATACTTGAAATACATTTTTACATAAAATTTAACATTTCACTTTACTTTTTTTTATATATGCCGCCCCCCTCATTTTTTTTTAGAAGACAATACATTCAATTTACTTGACCAAATTATACTAATAATTCAACCATGAGACAAAGACCAAGTGGAATGTGTGCTTGACCAAAATTGTGTCTCCTACTTTCCCTTGTTTCACGCCAAGATCAGGCCACCTTAGCCAACAAAGAATTTTCTACTCTAGATTTCTTTTTGACCATCACTTTGAATATCCCATGTATATAAGACACTAACTTACTTGCAACTTAAAAATACCAAAGAAAAGAAAATATCACCACCCTCATACCCACTTACCAATCGGCCAAGGATAGGAACCAAGGAGGAGGGAAAACTTTGGCAAGATATAGTTATTTTCAAGACATATTCGGGTAGTATACTTATATTTTGGAGCTTCGGGATACCCATTGTGATCACATCTTTCTACCTACTTATATACATACACTACTAGTGAGTCTAAAAATCTTTCTCTATATTTTACTTGCACATCTTGATGATTATAGAGCATGATTATGTTGATATTCAAACTTATATACCACATTTATCACCCATTACATATATGTTTGTTTATGATCCTTGTGATTTTTAAACATGTTTAACATGAATATTTCTTGCTAAAAATGGCTAGGTTCAAGTCCTAACTCATATTGGATTTTCTTGTACAAGTTAAGGTTTAAATAAATTATATGCGATTTATATGTTTTCCTACACTTAGTTTAATTATTCTTGAGGTTTGACATATATATTAGGTTATTAATATAATCTTGACACTGTTGATATTGTTGGAAGTCGTAGAAGTGTTAGGATGATTTTTGGGAGTTGATTTAACTAGACTTCAAGTGATAAAAGTAAGATTTGGTAACTTATATATGTTGCTGTTCCGAAACTGCTTCTACAGAAAAATGAGTTTTCAAAACATAAGATTTGGTTACATGTATAGAAAATAGACTTAATAATGAGAACATAGCCGCTTGAATGGGTTAAAACGGACTTATAACGAAAAAGTTATGTTATTTTCAAGATAGACGACGAAGATGATTATTTTCTGAAAACTGTACAATTTGTCCATACTTTCGAGCTATGAAAACTGAGATTAATTGATGTCTAGACTAGCCGAGACCTTGAAAAGCTTAAAGTATACTTGAATACCTTCGTGGGGATATATAAAACTTAGAAAACGGACCTAAAATGAGTAAGTTGTGATTTCCGAAGATTTTGACGAAACCTATCATTTTGACAGCTTTGTAAAAAGCTGATGGAAAAATAAAAAGGAGACTTTTGAGTATTTTTATACATTTTTAGCCGTAACGACATACTCGGAACCACTAGTAACTTGTGTATATTATTTAGGAGCATTAGGCGAATTATAAAACGAACATAACATGAAAACTATCGATAAAGCACGAGACCGGAAAAATATATATTTTCAGTTACTATTCACAGCTTTTACTTATAAATTGTTTAACGTCAAGATAAGCACAACGGACTTGAACCTTAGCAAACATTTAGACGTTATGACAATTTCATTGACAAAAGTACATATTCTTATTACTAAATTACTTTACGAACATATATGGGTGATAAATGGATTTCATAAAATACATACATTGCACATTACATTATTCTAAGGCAACTTATATATTTTTAGGTTGCCGTAGAGTCTTTCACGTTTGAACACTCCTTTCACTTTCCGATATATTCGATTTACGTTGATTGCATACGGTGAGTTCATAACCCCTACTTTTACTTGTTTTACAACTGTTTTGGGGGAAGATACATGCTCATTACTATTTAAATTCAATGCTTGTTTTACTTGAACGCGATTTACTTTCTCAAACATTACTGGATGGTTGAAATACTTGATTGATTACTTGAATACCTTATGAATTACTTATTCCATCCTTGATTACTTTCTTATGGATACAAGTTCTTGCTTTTGCGGACATAAATACAAATCTGTTACTTTGCCTGAGTTACCTATTACTGCCACTGAAGTCCCCTTTATCATGAACCGTTAATTACATGCGTGTGAGCGCGAATGCTGTGGATAGATCTATTTGGGTTGACACCCCGTCCGAGTTGGTCGCGCCAACCTGTCAAACGGACGCATATCATTCGGATTACTCCCGAGTGTCTGGCAAACACTTGCAAGGGGCATTATTATGATTGATTTCATACGATTACGTCGAGCTTCGGGGTCATGAGCTTAGGCACTGTATACCTTATTTTTGGCTGTGACGTTGTATTTGTTATATTGTCTTGCCTTCCGCAAAATACTTGTTTACCGAAAATACTTGTTTACCGAAAATGCTTGTTTATTGGAAATACTTGTTTCCCGAAAATACTTGTTTACCGAAAATACTTGTTTACCGAAAATGCTTGTTTACTGGAAATACTTGTTTCCCGAAAATACTTGTTTACCGAAAATGCTTGTTTACTGGAAATACTTGTTTACGGAAAATACTCGTTTACTAAAATCTATGAACTCACCAGCTTTATGCTGACGTTTTAGCATGTATTTTCAGGTTCTTAAGGCGTTATCTTACCTTTGGAGGCTTTTGGCATGGCATGGTCATAGAAGACTCTGATAACTAATTGGGACCGCTTTAACTAAATTATGGGCCTATTTCCACACCTCTTTTATAATATGTAAAATAAATGCTTTTGATAACAACTTTCATTCTAAATAAATGAAATGAAACCATTCTTTGTACCTTATGTTATGATACCAATTGAGTTGCACCCCAGTGACATGTAAGCTTCCGCTGGACCCGATTTCTGGGGGTGTGACAGATTGGTATCAGAGCCTCGGTTATAGAGAACTGGGTATTTCTAAAACCTAGACTATAACCACTTTAACAAAAACTTAACCCTATGACCGCCACATGCCTGCCTGCCAAGCCACTGCCTTACTTGATATTTTACTTAATGATCTATGTGACGTAACTATGTGTTATACCTTGCTATTTGATAACTTATACTTTACATGAGGTACGCTATTCACTATAAATATTTTCTATACACTTATACATACATACTGTACCTGTCACACCGTTACGCCTTTTCCCCTACGTAATCTTACCATTTGACTTCAAGTTGGGACACTCATTTTGGTCTTTCAAAACAACTTTTAAAAGCTAGAGACATATTACTAGCGTAACTGAACTAACATACACACTCGTACTTTTGAAGGTCCTCTAAACCTTCCGACATATCATGATTAATACAAATGGTCTCTAAAAATTTTCAAAATCATATGTGACATCGTTTTATGTGACATTAAAACCCATTATAGTCTGCCAATTTCCCTGACTACCTTACTAGCCGTTTCTGAAGACTAGTTTGAACACTCGTCCCATGCTTTTGTAACACTATACAACACCTACTTTCGGGACACGAATTTATAACACCTCATTCTTCCTCACTTCTTGTGGTTTTGAAAAAATCGCATCACCAGGAATGTAACGACGGAACTCGACAGCAATGTTTACCCCTACTTAATGTATTTTTTGATTCCGAGGACAAGTTGGAAAACTTGTCGGCCACCCTCCCAACACCCATATCACTGACCTACTTACTAATGCCCGACAATGAGACGGAGCCATTCGAAGTCAATAATGAGACCTCTGGAAAGACGAATAGGAGAGCCACTAATAAGCCTACTCCTCCCACCCGACTAGAGTTTATCACCAGAAAATCCATTCACCACTCTACCCTATTACCGGTGACACGCATGGCGCCTCGTAAGGAACATCACGCACCAGTAGAAACTGCTTGACGACCAACCTACGGTCTCGTTAGACCAGAATAAATCCTGAGAGGTTGAGTACGAATATTCTGTCCTTCTCAATCAACATTCACCATACTTATTGATTATCACATTTATTGTTGTTCTCATTCATAATCAATCAACATCCTTGATACTTATTTGACTTTGCATTTATTGACTCATTCTCGTTCGTGACACTTATTGTCTTTCCCATTTATTACTGTCTTCATCCTTACTAAATCAATATTCGACTTTTCATTTACTGTTTGCTCTCATTCGTGACATTTATTGTCTAACCGGTTATTTGTTGTTCACATTCAATCTTAATCAAAATTCGTAATACTAATTGACTTCTCGCTGATTACTTGTTCATAGTTATGACATTTATTGCCTTTCTCATTTATTGTTCGCTCCCAATTACCTTCAATCAACATTCGAAAAATTTAAGGTCTTTTGTATTTATTGTTGTTCTTACTTCGCATTCGAATTGCGTAATGCTTTTCTCATTTATTGCTTGTCCTCACTTATTCTCATATGGGATGCTTATTGTCGGTCTCATTTCTTGATTGTCCTCATTTGACACTCTGTCTTTCAGTATTTACCCCTCTTGATTATTATTTGAACACTTTGGTTCTCTCGGTTAATTTATTATTGTGTTGATATTCTCTATCCATCCTCTTTGCTACCGTAATGATTTATGATTCCTCTATTTGCGTTTATTTGCATCATTATTGGTCTTTCTTTTACCCATCATTTCGTTTGTTTCTTTGTTCATCCTGATTTCAAACATGCCTTTTAAGCATTCTTTGTTCTTGATATCTAAACCTATTTACTATTGTTATGATTTATTGACTCTTTCATAAATCAATCGCGTTTTCCTTCTCCATTCGTACATCTAATCTCCTTTCAATCATTCTTTGTTTTGACATCTAATTCTATTTACTATTGTTGTGATTCACTAATTCTTTTTCGTTAATCGATAGCAGTTTGCTTCTTTATTCGTACGGATATTTAATCTTTCTTTCAAGCATTATTGGCTCATACTAGTACGAATGTTCTTTCTATTGTTGATCTTTTTGTTTGCAACCTTTCATTTTTAACATTCTCTGTTCTTAAAACATGGTACCTGGCATGATTTCCTTTTTATTCTTATGATTCATTAGTTCTTTCATGTGTATTGTAATGTACTTCTCACTCCTTTCATTAGCATTGGCATCTACTTCTTTTGGCTATTAGCACGCTTCCTTGGTCATTTCATTTTCATTGATCGTTAGTACACATCAGGGCTTGGAACAACGCTCCAAGTCAACAGGCTGCACATGATCGACATAAGAAGCTATACGATGTGCGACGCAAACCATTAGAATTTCAAGATTGGTGACCAAGTTATGTTGAAAGTCTCGCCTTGGAAAGACGTGATATGGTTCGAAAAATGAAAGAAGTTAAAGTCGAGATACGTTGGTCCATTTAAGATATTGGCTAGAGTCAGCCCTGTAGCTTACAGACTAGAGCTTCCGCCAGAACTCAGTAGTGAATACAATACATTCCATGTTTCCAATCTCAAGAAATGCTTGAATCGCTCATCATTCCGCTGGACACAACTCAACCTGATAACCAACTCATATCTTTTTAGAACCATGGACCGGGATGTCAAGTAGTTGAGACATAGTCGAATTCCTATCGCCAAGGTTCGCTGGAATTTTCAACGAGGTCCCGAATTCACTTGGGAGCGAGAAGACCGGATTCGTCAGAAGTACCCCCATCTCTTCGCTAATACCACTCCAACGACCAACGCCGACTGAATCTCGCGGACGAGATTCCCTTTTTAGGGGGGTAGAATGTCACAACCCGCTATTTCCCAGATCAATACTATTTTCTAAACTCGATTTATCTATTTTAAGACTTACTTGAGAACGGTTTACGTTTATTTTATTTTTAATAAACGTAAAGTTATGAACGAACATAAAAGTACACTATGGCATTAGGTTACATTTAGCCTATGTCACCATATTTTATACCCAAGACTCCTTTTCGTGATTTAATTGTTGAAGCAATTATACCATTTATTAGTTACGAATATTTATTTAACAAACGTTTTACCTATACAAATGATCACACGAGGTACCCAATGCTCCTAATAAATATTTTTAATACATTCTCACCCTCCCTAAATTAGTACAAAAGTGTCAAAAATTATTTTCTTACACTTTTATAATTCTTTTACTAAACCCACTTAATTATACGTATTTAACGTTGACTACTAAACCAGTACCCAATACATATTTATAACACCCAATACATACTTGAAATACATTTTTACATAAAATTTAACATTTCACTTTACTTTTTTTTATATATGCCGCCCCCCTCATTTTTTTTTAGAAGACAATACATTCAATTTACTTGACCAAATTATACTAATAATTCAACCATGAGACAAAGACCAAGTGGAATGTGTGCTTGACCAAAATTGTGTCTCCTACTTTCCCTTGTTTCACGCCAAGATCAGGCCACCTTAGCCAACAAAGAATTTTCTACTCTAGATTTCTTTTTGACCATCACTTTGAATATCCCATGTATATAAGACACTAACTTACTTGCAACTTAAAAATACCAAAGAAAAGAAAATATCACCACCCTCATACCCACTTACCAATCGGCCAAGGATAGGAACCAAGGAGGAGGGAAAACTTTGGCAAGATATAGTTATTTTCAAGACATATTCGGGTAGTATACTTATATTTTGGAGCTTCGGGATACCCATTGTGATCACATCTTTCTACCTACTTATATACATACACTACTAGTGAGTCTAAAAATCTTTCTCTATATTTTACTTGCACATCTTGATGATTATAGAGCATGATTATGTTGATATTCAAACTTATATACCACATTTATCACCCATTACATATATGTTTGTTTATGATCCTTGTGATTTTTAAACATGTTTAACATGAATATTTCTTGCTAAAAATGGCTAGGTTCAAGTCCTAACTCATATTGGATTTTCTTGTACAAGTTAAGGTTTAAATAAATTATATGCGATTTATATGTTTTCCTACACTTAGTTTAATTATTCTTGAGGTTTGACATATATATTAGGTTATTAATATAATCTTGACACTGTTGATATTGTTGGAAGTCGTAGAAGTGTTAGGATGATTTTTGGGAGTTGATTTAACTAGACTTCAAGTGATAAAAGTAAGATTTGGTAACTTATATATGTTGCTGTTCCGAAACTGCTTCTACAGAAAAATGAGTTTTCAAAACATAAGATTTGGTTACATGTATAGAAAATAGACTTAATAATGAGAACATAGCCGCTTGAATGGGTTAAAACGGACTTATAACGAAAAAGTTATGTTATTTTCAAGATAGACGACGAAGATGATTATTTTCTGAAAACTGTACAATTTGTCCATACTTTCGAGCTATGAAAACTGAGATTAATTGATGTCTAGACTAGCCGGGACCTTGAAAAGCTTAAAGTATACTTGAATACCTTCGTGGGGATATATAAAACTTAGAAAACGGACCTAAAATGAGTAAGTTGTGATTTCCGAAGATTTTGACGAAACCTATCATTTTGACAGCTTTGTAAAAAGCTGATGGAAAAATAAAAAGGAGACTTTTGAGTATTTTTATACATTTTTAGCCGTAACGACATACTCGGAACCACTAGTAACTTGTGTATATTATTTAGGAGCATTAGGCGAATTATAAAACGAACATAACATGAAAACTATCGATAAAGCACGAGACCGGAAAAATATATATTTTCAGTTACTATTCACAGCTTTTACTTATAAATTGTTTAACGTCAAGATAAGCACAACGGACTTGAACCTTAGCAAACATTTAGACGTTATGACAATTTCATTGACAAAAGTACATATTCTTATTACTAAATTACTTTACGAACATATATGGGTGATAAATGGATTTCATAAAATACATACATTGCACATTACATTATTCTAAGGCAACTTATATATTTTTAGGTTGCCGTAGAGTCTTTCACGTTTGAACACTCCTTTCACTTTCCGATATATTCGATTTACGTTGATTGCATACGGTGAGTTCATAACCCCTACTTTTACTTGTTTTACAACTGTTTTGGGGGAAGATACATGCTCATTACTATTTAAATTCAATGCTTGTTTTACTTGAACGCGATTTACTTTCTCAAACATTACTGGATGGTTGAAATACTTGATTGATTACTTGAATACCTTATGAATTACTTATTCCATCCTTGATTACTTTCTTATGGATACAAGTTCTTGCTTTTGCGGACATAAACACAAATCTGTTACTTTGCCTGAGTTACCTATTACTGCCACTGAAGTCCCCTTTATCATGAACCGTTAATTACATGCGTGTGAGCGCGAATGCTGTGGATAGATCTATTTGGGTTGACACCCCGTCCGAGTTGGTCGCGCCAACCTGTCAAACGGACGCATATCATTCGGATTACTCCCGAGTGTCTGGCAAACACTTGCAAGGGGCATTATTATGATTGATTTCATACGATTACGTCGAGCTTCGGGGTCATGAGCTTAGGCACTGTATACCTTATTTTTGGCTGTGACGTTGTATTTGTTATATTGTCTTGCCTTCCGCAAAATACTTGTTTACCGAAAATACTTGTTTACCGAAAATGCTTGTTTACTGGAAATACTTGTTTCCCGAAAATACTTGTTTACCGAAAATACTTGTTTACCGAAAATGCTTGTTTACTGGAAATACTTGTTTCCCGAAAATACTTGTTTACCGAAAATGCTTGTTTACTGGAAATACTTGTTTACGGAAAATACTCGTTTACTAAAATCTATGAACTCACCAGCTTTATGCTGACGTTTTAGCATGTATTTTCAGGTTCTTAAGGCGTTATCTTACCTTTGGAGGCTTTTGGCATGGCATGGTCATAGAAGACTCTGATAACTAATTGGGACCGCTTTAACTAAATTATGGGCCTATTTCCACACCTCTTTTATAATATGTAAAATAAATGCTTTTGATAACAACTTTCATTCTAAATAAATGAAATGAAATCATTCTTTGTACCTTATGTTATGATACCAATTGAGTTGCACCCCAGTGACATGTAAGCTTCCGCTGGACCCGATTTCTGGGGGTGTGACAATAGACGTTTAGGATACGCTAACATGAGACTAATTCAAAACCTCTCCTCCAAAGACTTAGTTCAAAACCTACCTAAGTTGAAATATGACCAACACTTTTGTGATGCTTGCAAAGTCGGTAACCAAGTCCATAGTAGCCATAAGGCTAAAAACTTGGTTTCTACATCTAGGTGTCTAGAACTTTTACATATGGATTTATTTGGTCCGTCGGCTATACAAAGTTATGGAGGTAACTTCTACACTTTGGTCATAGTTGATGATTACTCAAGATATACTTGGACAAAATTTTTGAAAAGTAAAAATGAAGCTTTTGATAAATTTGAAATTCTAAGTAAGAAAATTCAAAATCAAGTAGGGTCTAATATTGTGTCTATTAGAACGGATCACGGTCGTGAATTTGATAATGAATTTCAATTTGGCAACTTTTGTGATAATAATGGAATAACTCATAACTTTTCGGCTCCACGTACTCCTCAATCTAATGGTGTAGTAGAACGTAAAAACCGGACGTTGCAAGAGATGAGTAGAACAATGCTTAATGAACAAAACATTCCACAAAAGTTTTGGTGTAATGCCGTTGACACATCAACATACATTTTAAATCGAGTCTTAATTAGACAATTTTTGAATAAAACTCCTTATGAACTATATAAAGGTAAAAAGCCTACATTAGGATACTTTAGAGTGTTTGGGAGTAAATGTTTCATTCTTAACACCAAGGATTATCTCACCAAATTTGACCCAAAGTCTTATGAAGGTGTATTTCTTGGATATTCACAAAATAGTAAAGCGTACATTGTTTTGAACAAAGAAACCTTAAGAATCGAGGAATCGTTGAACGTAACATTTGACGAGAGTCCACCTCCCTCTAAGACATCACCTTTGGTAGATGATGACTTAGTTGAAAGCCAAGCAATAGAAAATCAAGAAATTTTAAGTGATGACAAAGAAGATGAACTATTTAACAAAGAACTTGTCAATGTCAAAGAATCTAAAAGTCATCCATTAGATGGTGTCATTGGCAACATTAACGAAAGAACACTAAGGTCAAAAGTTCAAAATGAAAGCAACTATTTTTGTTTCGTGTCAACCATTGAACCTAAAAATATTAATGAAGCCATTAAAGATGAGTCTTGGGTAATTGAAATGCAAGAAGAGTTAAACTAATTTATTAGGAATGATGTATGGACATTAGTTCCTCAACCAAAGAGTCAAACTATAATTGGAACAAAATGGGTATTTCGAAATAAAATGGATGAAAATGGAATAGTGTCTAGAAATAAAGCTAGGTTAGTTGCACAAGGATATAACCAACAAGAAGGCATTGACTACGATGAAACTTTTGCTCCGGTTGCTAGGCTCGAGTCAATTAGAATCTTACTCGCATATGCATGTGCACACAATTTTAAACTTTTTCAAATGGATGTCAAAAGTGCATTTCTAAACGGGGTCATTAATGAAGAAGTGTATGTTGCTCAACCACCGGGCTTCATCGATTTTGAAAAACCAAATCATGTTTACAAACTTAAAAAGGCTCTTTACGGACTTAAGCAAGCTCCAAAAGCATGGTATGATCGACTTAAAACATTCCTAGTTGACCATAAGTATACCATGGGCTTAGTTGATAATACTCTCTTCACTAAGAAGAAAGACTCACATATTATCATAGTCCAAATCTATGTTAATGACATTATATTCGGATCAACTTGTCAAGAATTATGTGTGGATTTCTCAAAAATCATGCATGACGAGTTTGAAATGAGTATGATAGGAGAACTCAACTTTTTCTTAGGACTCCAAATCAAACAACTAGAAGATGGTATCTTCTTTAACTAATCTAAATATATTAAGGACATGCTTAAGAAATTTGGACTAGAAGATTCGAAACCTATCAAAACTCCCATGTCCACGGAAACTAAACTCACCAAGGATGAAGAAAGTGAATCCGTAGATAGTACTAAATATAGAGGTATGATTGGTAGTCTACTTTACCTAACGGCTAGTAGACCCGACATTATGTTTAGTGTTTGTCTATATGCTCATTTTCAAGAAGATCTTAAAACTACCCATCTCGAAGCCGTTAAAAGGATTTTTAGGTATATTAAGGGCACTACACATTTAGGTTTATGGTATCCCAAAGGAACGGGAATAGACACCATAGTGTATGCCGACTCGGATCATGCGGGTGACTATGTCGATAGAAAAAGCACAAGTGGTATTTGTACTTTTGTTGGACATTGTCTCACCTCATGGTTCTCTAAGAAGCAAACGACTCTTGCTATCTCAACAACGGAAGCCGAGTACGTTTCGGCCGGAAAGGCATGTCAACAAGCTCTTTGGATGAAGCAAGCTCTTGTCAACTACGGAATTCAACTCAATGACATCACAATTCTTTGTGACAACAAAGGTGCCATTGATCTTAGCAAAAACCCGGTTCAACATGCTCGTACCAAACATATTGAAATCCGTCATCATTTCCTTCGTGACAATGTTCAAAAAGGAAATATCTCAATTGAGAAAGTTTCTTCCGAAGATAACATAGCCAACATTCTCACAAAACCTCTTAAACGTGAACCTTTTAATCTTCTTAGGCTAGGCTTAGGACTCATGGAACCTACATTGTAGTTCTGGACATTAGAAAAAAATCACAAAAATCAAAACAAATCCAAAACCATTTTTCTCAGCAGGGTCGGCGGAACCCTCAGCCATAACGGACGGAACCCAACTCAGGGTTCCGCCATATCCGTCGACCTGCAGAATCATTTTCTTTGTTTATATTAAACCAAACACCCATTATCTCATACCACCACTTCAAAGCTGCTACTATTCACTTTACCACTCATCAACACCTACGAATTCTTGGTCCTCCATTCATTTACATTGCAAATTAATCATCATTGTAAGTATTCTAAACATGATTACAATCCTAATCTGAGTCTAGGAATTCTATTTCTTGCACAAAAACAAAAACTTGGGGTTATGCATTAACTTAAGAAATTCATGCATGAAATTAGGTAATTAACAAAACTAATCATGTTTCCCATAGTTAGGAATTGCATTCTTACTAAGTATAAACATGCTTGTTAAAACACCCCATGTCAAATTTTTGCAAAACCTTCTCACAGGTAGGACAAATATTTTTTCGTCTCACATTGAGAATACAAAATCAAAACGTTATGTTTAAAACATCACTTGCATAGTGTCTCTTGAATGCTAAAGGGAATACATAACCAATATGTATTTTTGAGTACATTCAAACGAAGCTACATTAAACTAGGAGCGTTTGGGTTATCTTTAGTTTTATAACAAAACTTGCATAAAACGATTTTTGAAGCATCAAAATGAGTCAAGATAACCACACCTCCACATTGTTTTCATATAGGCACACACTAGAACATCCACGTTATAATAGTGGCTTACATGAACTTAAATGTGAAATTTTGTTGTTCTAGGAATCATCATGCCTCTTCTAACCCACTACGACCACAAGGACACCATTAAGTACCTTCCAAAACACCACAAAACCAAAGGCCTTACCCCAAACCAAGTAAATGTTTTCAAAGCCCTAGAAAAACACTATGTCCATGAGGGTAGAACCATTGACCCATCATTCCTAGAAGGCAAAAACCTTTACGCCGATTTTGCAACAATCAACTTTGAGTGTCTTTTGAATATAGATGAGCCTATTTGTCCTAGGTTCATTCTAGAGTTCTATGCATCCTCCGTCCTCTCCATGGATGATTATGGTCATATGTCTATCAACTTTAGGGTTAGCGATCATCAATACTCCTTCACTCTTGAGGAGTTTGCTCAAATCCTAGGTGTCCCAAACTGTGGTACTTGCCTCTATTCCGACTTGCACTCCCTCTCAACTCTTGACAACCTCCAAGACCGTATCCACCCTTATGACACACCCCTTGTCTCAAAAGACGTTCTCCGTGACCACCTCTTTGTTAGGACCACCACCACTAGGAGAACCCGTTCGGGGAATGAGGTCAATAAGGACCCATATGGAATGGAAATGAACGAACTCAAACCCCAATTCAAGAAATGGGAGGAAGTCCTTAGAGCCAATGTCATTAGCACAATAGGGAACCGTGACCATATCAACCTTTGCCTTTGCTACATGCTCTACTCCTTGTCCGTTAGGCAACCTTTCAACCTTGCCTACTACATGGCCAAGAGAATGGCCGACATTCCCGTGCATGGCACAACGGCTATGCCGTATGGAATGCTCTTGACCTGTCTCTTTAGGTTCATCTCACCCATTCCACCAACTCCAAACGGTCTTCGCCTTAACTACTCTCTCATCCCACACACCTTTGTCCCACTAAGTGATAAGAGAGTGTACAAAGCCCAAGGAAAACGTCCACATCCTCCTACCTCATCTTCGTCTTCCTCAATGAGTGAAGATGACAATTTGCCAAACTCTAGGCTCCCTCCTCTCGAATACCTTTCTCAACTTCCGGATATTCCTAATGAATCGGAGGAGTTCAAGCAAACAAAGGGGATGTTTAAGAATCTTGGAAGGTTCCTTGGATAGCTCAAGAACAAGATCGATCATCAATGAGTGCGGGTGTGTAGGAGTGTTTGGCACTAGGTGCTATTTGAACAAATTTGGTTGTCTAAACAATGCTTATGATGTATTTGTAGTTTGGTACAATGTTTGATACTATTTGGAACACGTTTTAACTAACAATGATGCAGGGAGACAACTTTTGGCAAGTTGTCAAATTTTCATGTTTATATAATTTTCACTAAGTATAGTGAAATTCGCTAGCCCCCAGTCAAACTCCTATGCTATGCGTGTTTACATGTCTAATTTTTGCATTTCCTAACCAGTTATGAATTATATTTTTGGTTTTAGGACTTTTCGAAAATTTTGAAAATCGTCTCGCGGGTCAAAAACGTGGACTGCCACTTTTTTCAGCCCTGGCGGATCTGGCGGTACCCAAAATTGGGTTCCGCCAGTGCAATTTCTGGGAATTCCAGAAATGGCCCAACGGACCAGGCGGCACCCTCAAATGGGTTCCGCCTGTGTATTCTGAGGGTGCCGCCAGCAACCTGCAGAATTTTTGTTTTCATTTTCACCAATTCAACATCCAAACATCAAAATCCAATCCTTTTAGGTAGAAACCCATTACTTGCAATGTGTTTAGCATAATAGGATACTCCTTCTTCCATAAACTTAACCAAAATCAATTCCCGCCAAAATTCAAATTTAGCTATAACAACCTCAAGGACCCCTCAAACATAAAGGAAGGAACCCTTTTAAGGGATCCTTGAAATCCCTGAGATTTATACTACCACAAATCCACCAAAACCACTAAGCATTTAGTGTAAAAATTGTCTTCTCACTTCACCATTTTCATTGGATTGACTTCTATGATTTGAAAACCCACAATTAGTTTTTCAAATCATTAGAAACCTCCATTTTTGTATGGACTAACATCAAATCCAAACACTCCTTTCCATAATCCTTCAACACTATAAATTAAGCCATCCTAAACACCATCAAATCACACCTTCCTCAACACAATTTCTGAAACTTATAAACCATTTTTCACCATGACTAAGTCAACAAACACCTCTCAACCATCAAGAGCCATCCGGAAAACCGCCCGAATTAGTGTTAAACCACTATGGTCTAATCAACCCATCAACCTAAGCTCCTCATCATCGGATGAATTCACATCACCCATAAAAAATGAACACTTTTTTAACCTTGCATCTCCATCACCATCACCCAATGAACCAAATGAGCTCACTCCACCACCAACTAAATCACCTATTGACCCAACTCCACCAAGTGCTCCAACTCAACCATCCAAAACCTCATCACCATCACCTTTACCCAAAATTGAGCCAATGGAATTATTTGGGTCTCCTCCCACATCACCACACCCATTTGTCCAAGATCTTAATGATCTTCCACCAAGACCTACACAACCACCACCTTTTGCAAATGAATCACCAAGGTCAATTCTTGACCAAGATAACCTTTTTAACCACATTCCACCACCACAACAAGTGTACCATCAACCTAAACCATTATTGTTTCACCCTATATACCATGACATCCATGGTCCTCTATATGGAGAACCAAACTTTGAAAACAATGATCACCCAAATCCACCACATTCTCAAGCGCAAACCTTTGAGACTTTCTTCCCCTCATATGAGGAAATCCAAAGCATGGTTGAGAACCACCTTCATCAAGCAATGGAATTTCAAACCACCTTGCTTGACTCAATACCAAATCCATCCTCCACCCAAGAACCAAAAACCAATCAACCCTCAAACCAAGAAACCAAAACCAACCCATTTCAACCCACTCATCCCCATGCTTGCTCAAATTGTGAGCAAATGGGTGAAACCATCAAAACATTGCTTAACCAATTC
This sequence comes from Artemisia argyi, assembly GCA_030686995.1. Classification (NCBI taxonomy): domain Eukaryota; kingdom Viridiplantae; phylum Streptophyta; class Magnoliopsida; order Asterales; family Asteraceae; genus Artemisia; species Artemisia argyi. The sequence goes on along the minus strand of CM060677.1, from coordinate 32,815,412 downwards.
CAAAATGAAACCCGTTTTGCATTCCAACACGTCATAGAACGTTTGGATGCTCTTTCCCACCCCAACAAATCCTAGACAATCCTTGGAGGCCGTTTTCCCAAATTTAGGAAAGTAGTATTTTATTTTTCTTTCTTGGTTATTTTTTAAGTTTTTGTTTAGAAGTAGAAGAATTTTACCCATTTCTTGTCTTTTGACTTTTATAAGTCAAAATTTTACTTGGAATGATATTTCTTTCTATTCACTTTAGTACATTGTTGGTTGATCATGTTTGTGTTGTCATTGTGGTTGCAATGTGTGTGGTAACTACATCCTTGACTATATATATCACCAACTAATAATTTTTTTTGTAGGGTCCAAAATCCATGTTTCCCATCTTGGCACTCCATTTAGGGGGAGTATCGACCAAGGGGGAGCATGGGCATTATTCCGCTTCGCTACTCTTCTTTTTGTTTCGATAAAAAGGGGGAGAAATATATTAAACCTTCAATACTTGATATGCTTTTCGTCTCTTAAGTAAAACAAGGTTAATATAATTTTTTTTAAGTCTTGAAAACCAAGATTTTGCATGTTACTTAAAAACAAAGTTTATGTTTTGTCATCACCAAAAAGGGGGAGATTGTTAACACAGATATCGCCTAAAAACGTTATTTATATTTTACGATCTTCGCTAAGTTTTGTTAACGACAAAATGTAAACTTTAGTTTCTAAGCAAAACATAATCTTAGTTTTTAAGACTTGCATAAACTAGACTTTTGCTACATTTTACATTTCATAAAACACAACACAAGTTTATTTCTTAAATTAGAAATTGTCACATCACATTTATGGCAAGTTTTGTCATTATGCATTTATGGAAAGAAATGTGTTTGACTAACTTTTTTGTTGCTTGCAAGCTTTGTATTTGACTTGTTATTATGAGATGTGACATTGTTTGGTTGCTAGGAGTTATGAGACAAGACCTTGTTTGGTTTGCAAGATTTATTGCAAAACCAACTGCAAGCCCGGCGGTACCCTGGAGGTACACGGGCGGAACCCTTCTCAGGGGTCCCCCTGATCCGCCAGACCTGTAGAAGGTTTTGGCTATAAATATTGAGCCACAAGTTAAAATTTGGCTCATCACTTGACATTACATTTTACACACATATTCATTCTTTCATCTAACCTCTTAACATTTCATATGTGAAGTTTCTTTTTGTAGCAAAGAGATTCACGAGCTTACTAAAAGTAACAAGTATTCAACACAACGTTGCAAGACTTGTTAGCTTAGCATTGTGTAGACTTGTATAGTTTACACTTCATTTGATTGTGAATTTTCAGTAGTGGTCGGTTAGTATTTTAGTCCTCAAAATACAAAGAGTGTTGGGAGTTGTTGTACCCTAGTAAAAGAACTAACGGTAGTGGTTGTACCCTTCTAAAAGAACTCGATATTTAGCTTTGTGTCGGTAAAAGTATAAGCGACGTGTAAGGTTTTCTCCGCCGGTGAAAGGAGCTTGTTGACTAGTGAAAGAAACTCTCGAGTTGGATACTCGGGGCGTGGACATAGGGCAAGGAAAAAGAGTCCTTGTATCCGAACCACGATAAATACTCGTGTTGTGGTTTGATCGTTTCTTTCATTTACTTGCATGTTATATATTGTGTTTGTGCATATATCTTTGATCAAACGGAAAGTTTCAAAGCTAACTTAACAAGTTAAAAAGATTTTAATCGGTAAACTATTCAACCCCCCTTCTAGTTTTCCACACAACATAAAGTTCAAAGAAAGATTCAACGCCAAAAAGAAGAATCTACAAAGTATAAAGACTAAAGATCAAAGTGAAAGAAAGGGAACTACGTGCATATGAATATCTAAGTCCAAAGATGTATGAGCATGTTGGAATGGCAAACAACCACCACAGACGCAGAAGTGACGAAAGGCAGATAACTCCACATCACAAAGAACGATGAAAAATTAGTTATCAAAGATCACAAAGCATGAAGGAACAAAGACTAAAGACTATTCTACAACAACACACAAAGTTAAAGACAAAGAACACGGAAGACCTAATCACGTGGAGCATCCTTCGAATGACCACCCCTTAGGGGGAGATTGTTAGCATTAAAAATATATATATATAGAAGTGATGGTCATTCTCATATTGTAACTTTGTGTCGTTTCTTAAGATTAGTAATAGTTTAGTCATTGGGCTTTGGACTTGGCAAGCTAATATGTTATGTGCTATGTTTCATAAGCCTTGTTATCTAATCATGTAACCAAGTCCAAGCCCAAGCCCATAGAAAGCCTTATGGCTTCTCTTGTAATCTAAGTATATAAACACCTCAAAGGCTCATTTGAGGTGTGTGCTTGTGTGTGTATGTGTGTGTGTTTCTCTTTGAATAAAAGTTCTCATATTTCATCTCTCTCTCTCTATATATATATATATATATATATATATATATATTCATACGAAATACATATACATCTACAAGTCACCATCTTTCCATCTCTACTTCATGTTTGCTTCAATATTAGTGTTGTGATAAAGTTGTTATCTAAGGTCCTACAGTTGTGTCTACCAAATGCTCACTCTGGTGATTCCCCCCACCCTTGTATGGTGTTGTTGTAGTCTGTCACAACTATTATGGTGTATGTCTTATTTTTTGCTTAACTTGTTACCTTGTGTATTTTGTTTGGCAAGTCGGTTTCGATTTTGCCCATTATGTTTGATGTAAATTGTTATGTTCAAATTACCTCCATTTTTGAGGAGTGAATTGATACCCTTGTTCAACAACAACAACAAAAACAACAACAAAAAAAAAAAAAAAAAAAAAAAAAAAAAAAAAAAAAAAAAAGTCAACAAAGCATATGAAAATTGAAAATTTGATTTGTTGATTATTTAACATAAAAAGGAAGTCAAAAAAATGTGACTATGAAGATTCAAATAAAAAACCCCGAAAAGATCCGACCCGTAAAGCCAAACCGGGTCAAAAAATTTTGAAAAAAAATATTCATATATAGTGCACACCCTATTACGGATTTCTAGATCCGCCACTGTATGCATGTATATATCATATTCCTTATTCTTTTTAAATGCATCAGTAATGCGAGATTGGCTAATATGGCCTATTTTATCTTGGGAACACCAAACGCTTGTTCCACATCTTTCTTTGCCGCTTCATTCATTTACACCATATTCGCTTAACAAGTGTCACCCATTCCGGATATATTCCACCAACAAGATAATATCCCCGCCTGTAAGTTATCCCGTTAGCCACAAACGGAACGTCTAGTGCTTTTTCGTCTTTGAGATCATTGAATATATGCGATTGATGTATAATGTTGATGTTGTTGTTCTCCCAGAAACACCAAAGAAAGCATGTCATATCCATAAGTCTTGTGACGCAACATCTTCCAGCAATATGAATGGATTCGGACCAAGATCAATTCAATAATATTGCCTTTTATAAGCGGTCGTGCAACCAAACCACTCCCAATCTGTACAATCAAAGCCCCCTTACATTCTTGAAAACTCGTGTTTTTCTTCGTGAAACCGTTATAGCTTTTCAACATCGGTGTAAGTTGGTTTTCGCAAATACTCTACTCAAAAAAATTTCCATAATAGACTTACAAAAATAGCCAAGAGATTCATGAGAAGTTGTTACACCCATTTGCAAATATTTATCAAGGGAGTCAGGAACGGTGTCGTATACCAATTGACGAATTATGGAGGTACACTTCATTAGAGGCCAAAATGCCTTCTCTTCTGGTATATTCAGTATTATCACGAAAGTATGCACAATGATTTATTATTTCTTTAACTATGCTTGTGAATAGCTCTCGACTCATTCGGAACTTCTTCTGAAATGATATGCATCGTACATCGGATGCGCACTAAAATAGGCGGCTACTAAACGATCATAAGTATCGTAACAAACTCTAGTTACAACGTTTCTTGTTAGTAGCTGCCTTTCACGTTGTCATCTATTCTTAATAAACAACAACACTCTATTAAACAAAAGTTAAGTTCCTACTAGTATCTTCTTTTTCCGACGAGTCTGTGAAGATGAATGTTTCAAAATTCATTTGGATAGTTAGGAATGATAAATATTTTGTTTGAGTTGTGTATAAATTGAGAAAGATGATGTTTGAAATTGTGTATAAAAATAATGGGATATATGAATATTTATAGGTAAATAAAATAATAAAGTTAATTTACTTTTTATATTTTCTTTATGTTAGTGACCATAAGGTGGGGGGCCTAACAAAAAAATACCCGTTTTTTGCTTGTTTTCCATGATGGTGATCAAGATCACCACTTTTTTTTATGCGCTCCAACAAGCTTTAAATTTATAATACAAGAATTACCGGTTAACTATGAACACATTCGGGCAAATATACCCTTATCGTGTATAGTTAGGGATTGGGTAAGTCAAGGTCGTCCCAAGAGATTTGAGTGTGTTCAATTGTAGAATCAAATGTTATAACAAGTATGTGGAAAAAGTAAATTGGTTGTCACGGACAAAAATACTATATAACGTCTAAGAAAGTAAAGCATATAAGTAGCAAATAACACGAGAGCAATAATGATGCAAATTCAATAATATAAAAGACAACACTTGTTTGGATTACTTCATAACATTTGGATTGCTTAATATGAGGATGGTTTGACAAGTTGATTACAAATATTAGAATATGATGGTGACAAATTCCAATCTATGATTTAAAGTATATAACCCTCGCGAAAGATCATAAAAGAATGAAACTAAAGCATAATCAACTAATTCAAGACTAATTTTATATAACAAGTTTGATACACGGTAGTTTCACAAACTTATCAACAATTATATCTGTGGGAAACTAGAAGGGGGGTTGAATAGTTTACCACCTTGTTTTCTTATGTTATAAAAATTTCTTTATAAAAACTTAGATTCGATTGTAGGTAAAATCAAACGACACCAATATGAACGTGATGCATGGGAATCGCAACAGGCTTTACCTCTCGAGAAGCTTACAACCCCCACCAGGCAGTGTACCTGATCGTTGTAGTATAGTATAGTGACAAGTACCGGGGGATTGATCGTTCAGCTTAGGAATAGTATCGCTAGGATTAGAAAGCCTAAATACTAGTTCTAAAGGTAAGGGATGATTATTTTTGTGTTTTTATATTTTTTTTAGAAAGAAAATTAAAATCTCGGGTTTTGGAAGAGTGGGCGGAATTAGTTGCTATTCAACTAACCCAATACTAAGATGCAATCAAAATAAAATACTAGAAATGAAAGTAAACTAATTTATACTAAAGTTGTGAGCAGTAATTGGAGAAAATGTGTTTACTTAGATTTCACTACTCCCTAGATATCTTTTACACGTTAATTACTTGTTATAATTGCATGGATTACGGATCGTATTCCTTAATACCATTCATGGGGTGGCACACATAACTCCCCAATTCTATGAGCTCTTATCTCCTCCTACACCATGCCCAGCACAACTATAGGGATTGTAAACAGTGGCTCATGCATTAAATACAACCAATAAAGACCTAGTGCGCGTTGGTTCATGTTTCTTAAGACGTTCAAGCATGTTACCAATTGGAGATCTGCCAGTTTTCTTAAGCCTAACATATAAATCATTCATCCAAGACAAGAATAAACAAGTAAGCAACACATAATCAATATCTAGGTTTCATTAGATCTAAGCAAACACAAAAGAGATCTAGCCTAGCATGATGGAATTAAGACAAGAACATGATATAGACAACCAACACATAGACATATTGATTGAATTAGAAGAACACTTATCTTGATTAATCATGCATGGTATCAAGGGGTTGGAACCCTTGAAAAACCTGTAAAGTTACACCAAAATCGTACTTAGGGTTTCTCCCAAAACTTCTCTCTTTAAATGTGAAAAATTAGAAAACTATATATAGGAAAAGGGGTCTGACGGCGTCAAGACCAAATAGGTGACGCCGTCACCTCGCCGCCAAAACAATCCTCGGACTTCGTAGATCTACATTTGACGTCGTCAAGATCATTGCATTTCCAGGCCGTCACGAATTTAACTCTTGACGCCCTACCTTTATGACGCCGTCAAAACTCTTCTGGGTCGTCATGGACTTTTACTCTTGACGCCGTCAGGAAACTCCTCTTGACGCCGTCATGCACTGTTCCCAGCATGGAAAATTAAGACTTTGGCGTTTTCTTCACTTTTATGCTCCAAAAACGTTCGAATTGCTTCCTTTTCCAGATTTCACTCCCAAAGTACCTAAAATCACAAAAGGAATGATTTAGGGCAATATTTGATCAAATAAATTCGGATTCGGGCTTAAATGACCCCCTAAAAACGGATCATTTTTCGCCTCATCAGAACGCAACACTATGCTAATACTAATATGCAATAAGTAAATAAAGAGAAGAGATAGAAAGATCAAACTAAGACAAAGGGATTTATAGTGGTTCGGTCATGAAGCTCTTCTTCAGCCAATTCCACTCCTCGAGTACCACACCCGAGATTTCTATGCACTATGTCAACAAAGCTCCCTTCAGGCGGAGAAAACCTTATAACGTCGCTTACGTTATTTTCCGACACTAAGCTAGATGTCGAGTACTAATCTTAGCTAGTACCAATCTACCACGATCCACACGATCCTTACTTCACTCACTATCTACAAGATCCTCACACTCTACACTTGATCCACACGATCCTCACACAATTTACATGATCGACACAATCCTCACAAAATCAACACGATCTTCACGATCCTCACACAATCCTCACAAACTACTCTTTATCCACTTGATCAAGACTATATCACTCAACACTCAAGAGATCTCCAAGATCTCAACAAGATCACATTGATCAACACAATGACTAAGAAACACTAATACTCTTGATGTATGTAAAGATACAATCAAGTAGACAACTTGTAATGCAAGTACACTACATAAAGACTCTAACACTTTGTATCTTCTTGATACCTTGTGTTCTTCTCTTGACTAGTAGAGGAATGTAGATTATTCTTGGTTGGATGAGAGAGTCACTCTTTAAATAAAAAAAACTAACTAATGATCTAAGGAGTGTAAGGAGAAAATGAGGATGGAAACCAGAAAGTTATGTGTGTGAAAGGGATGGCCAAAATCTGGGAATTGAAGTGGTATTTATAGAATCTAAAAATCTGGCCGTTATGAAGGGACGACACCACTAAATGTCACATGGTACCACTAAATTTAGTGGTACCGTGCCAGACAAAGACGCTCCATTTTTTTGTCTTTAGTGGTGAAATTTTATTTGGGGGAGTTTGGAGCTGGTTTGGGTGAAAAACTAGCTGTTGGGAATATTTTTGAAATGATTTTCCTAAATAAAACATTTCTTTATAATTCAAAAATAATTTGTAAAGTGTATTTTTGAAAAGAAAGTTTTGTCAAGCTAAAAATGTGAAGTTTAAAACACAAATTCACTTCTTTGATCATTTGTCAAGTTGTAAATTTGCTTGTTCATACCTAGAGTGATTGACGTAGAAATCGGATATTTTGACTAAAAACTTGTTTACGTTATTTTTGACATAAGATGTTTTCAAATTTAGTTATCATCAAAACATAGAGATATCGTAAGATGAGAATAACATTTTTAGACATTATTTGCATCAAGAATCTCCCTCTTTTTGATGATGACAAAACATAAACTCATTTTATGTAAAAAACTAGTTCCGACAACTTTTTAGTGTAAAAAACTACGAAGGCTCCCCCTTGATGTATACTCCCCCTCGTTTGGAGAACACCAAGTAATCGAGCAATGATTCTTGCTACAAAACAAAGTTAGATAACACGAGAAATATATCTAACATGAAGCAACTAAGACAAATATCCAACCTTGAGTAAACAACAAAGATAAGAAAATAAGCCCATGCATTGAAATGAAATCCACAAATAAAGTGTGAGTACATTAAAGACATAACAAAAGCTACAACTAAAAGAAGCATATATTAATCTTTAGTGACTTGAGAGGTCCTAAGATTTGCTTCTAGTCCAAGATGAAATCCTAAGAGTTATTCATGATAGCTAAACATAAACATGTTTAGTTGAATGGGTTAAGAGATGGTGATGGTGACATGATTGGTTGTTGTGGGGGTGTCAAGAGTTGTTCCACATAAGAGAACATGTAGTAGAGTTCATCTCTTAAAGAGGAAATGAGGTTACGGTTGTGAAGACAACATAGGAAATTAGCACTAAGAATATCAACCGGATTGAGTTGAATAGGAGGGCCCATGATTGGTGATGGAGGTGATGGTAAGTATGTAGGTGATGGAGTAGGCATAGCATAGTCCAATGGTGTGATGGGTGAGAGTGTGTAATCCATGGATGATGACATGGTGTTAAAAGAGGAGGATGATGAAGATGTCCTAGTAGATGATGATTTGGAAGGAGCATTAGGTGGAGGTAGTGAGTTTTGATTGTTTTGGGAAGGTGGTGTTGTGATTTCATCATCTTTGGTGAGATCAACAAAGAGAGTGTAGGACCTTAAATCTATCAACTTTAACACAAATATAGCACGAATATGAAGTAAAGATGGTGACTTGAAACTATGTAAGTGTGGCGTTAATATTAGAGAAAGAGAGATAAAGATGAAGAGAACTTTTATTAAAAACACACACAATACACACACAAGCACACACCTCAAATGAGCCTTTGAGGTGATTATATAGTACATAAGAAATGATGCCCTAAAGGCTTTCAATGGGCTTGGGCTTGAAATTGGATTACATGAAACAATACAAGGCTTAGATAACATAACACATAACATATTATCTTGCCAAGTACAAAGCCCAATGAGTAATCTATTACATATCTAAACTCACGACACAAAGTTCTTATAATGAGAATGACCATCACTTTTCTACATATTTTTAATGCTAACAATCTTCCTCTAAGGGGTGGTCATTCGAATGATGCTCCACGTGATTAGGTCTTCCGTGTTCTTTGTCTTTGAACTTTGTGTGTCGTTGTAGAATAGTCTTTAGTCGTTGTTCCTTCATGCTTTGTGATCTTTGATGACTGACTTTTCATCATTCCTTGTTCTTTTGTGATGTGGAGTAATCTGCCTTACGTCACTTCTGTGTCTGTGGTGGTTTTCCGCCATTCCAACATGCTCATACATCTTCAGTCTTTGTGATACATGCATTTTTTGTTCCCGTTCTTTCACACAGATCTTTGTCACTTTACTTCTGTAGATTCTTTCACATTGCGTAGAATATTTCTTTGAACCTTTCTTTGCTTTGATCTTTGTGAGAATTTTCCTATGACTTCGAGATGCATGTATGAGCATGTGGAATCCTTCGCCATGGAGATAATGTATAGCTGCATGTAAATAATTAGCAATAAACAACCAGTACTTACAGGTTCGAATTAGAGATCGTCAACAACATAGTGTGAAGACTCCTTCTAACCCTTACCAAGGCCGTTCCCATTTCGGATACTCCCGAGGGAGCTTACGAGACCTACTAAGTAGCTCAACGAATGGGTGAGTCGCTGGGAATCACTCCACGACTGTAGACCGTTTTGGAACCACCGCGAACACTAAGCGTAACCCACAAGAGATTACCGAAGTGACCTGCTATCATGGCTGTTTGATGTTGACCCTGGTAGGAGTTTCCATTCAATCATTGAGAATCACAAATGTGAATCCTCTCATAAATGTTCTGGCAGATTGCTAAGATCTGTATAGGACTCTCAAGTTTACATCTGGCATCCTTAATGATGAACAATCAGTGTAGAAATATCATGTGTTCCTATGAGATCTTTTGATGAATCTCAGGGCTCTAGACTCGATAAGTGCACATTAAGTTTCCTATGCGGAGATTAGGGAGAGGTCTCCTGCTTCAATACCAACCATCTCTAAGAGACAGGTCGATAGATTACACCGGTTCCCTGTGAGAATGAAACAAGCTCTTTTAAGAAAACTTGAGTGGTTAAGAAGGTTAAGAGCAATGCGTCACTGGGTCTATGACGTCTTTATCTTCAATACCGGTGTCACCTTAGTAACAACCAGTAGCATATGAGTTGAACCCGGTGTCTGCCCTGAGGTTGAACATTTGGAGGGCTATTTCTTTTCACCCTTTTTCATAACTTTTCTTTTTAATTCTTCAACCCCATCTTTTTCCTTTCTCATTTTCTCCCTTTTTCAATCATACCTAAGGACTTCTAATTCTAATCTATTGGATTTGTGCTCGGGTAGATCCCTCCGGCTTTGGCGGATCATAGGACGGTTTTTCCTAACCTTAGTCACCTTATATCTGCATGACTATCCTATTGTTGCCATAAAACCATTCATTTGAAATCTCTCAAAGTGTTTATGATTATTAAACATCTTTGTTGACACTTCGAGAGTTTTGCATTTCTTATGAAGGACTCCCCTTTCACATGTGCTCATGTATATTTAAGAAATTTGCACATGCGGGAGGAGTTTGCACTTTTTGAATTGATCCACTTTTAGTGAACATGACCGATTCGAGACACACTTACATCACTAGTTAGACTAGCTTGAAATTATTACCCGTCCTGGTCAAGTCCAAAGAAAGTCTCTCGATACGGTACATTCTACTCAGACAAGTCCTATTCGAGACACGTTTACATCACTAGTTGGACTAGCTTGAAATTATTACCCATCCAGGACAAGTCTTTTCGATTACTGACATTTTAAGCTTCGTCAATTCATTGGTACTTACTGAGTCGAGCTCTTCAGAGATTCAGTCACAAACTTTAAACATCTTTGATCACATTTTAATCATGTCTTCTCCCCCTCAAAAATAGCATATCGTGATATTTTTTTATATCAATTGATTAAGAAAAAGCTTTTTGGAGAGAAAGACAGATTTCATTTTGCATGAATTTGGAACAATTTTGTTTTTGTACTCCCCTTTAATGATAGCATATTTTAAAATCAATTAAGGGTTTTGAGGGAGTTATCTTGAGCACTCATTTTGAGAGATTTTGAGAAATCTTTTGAACAATCTTGAAAAAGTGCTCAAGAATTCTGTTTGAAAACGAGTTTTTGTTTGAAGTCTTTTTCGTTTGTTTAGACTCGAACTTTTTGAAAAAGATTTCGTCCTTGAAAATACGAGTCCTTGATTTGAAACAATCAGAAGTCATCATTTGGGTCCGGATTACGTACTGAAGTATACGAAAGCCATTGTGAAGAAACTTTTGAGAAATGACATGTTTTAGAAAAACATATAAAGAACTCCCGTTCAAGCATCTATACATGTCCATATCATTGTTGAAAGACATTTCTAGACATGTACAGAATATTGATTTATACAAGAGACATGTCGTGAGAAAAATATTTTTGGATTTTTTGATTTTATATTGTTTTTGGATTTTTTGAAATTTTATATTTTTGTATTTTGTTTTTGTTGGTTTTTCAAATTTTGTATTTTGTTTTTCAAAAGTATTTACAGCGAAGCGATTTTGAAGACATTTTTCAAGTAGATTCGAGAAGACGTTCTAGCTCCTCAGGAGTTAGGCTTCGCATGCCAATTAGTCGAACTAAATAGTCAAACCGTTCTTTTGGAAGGGCTTTAGTAAATAGATCGGCGAGTTGGTAATCAGTCTTAACGAAAAATAATTCAACAGTACCCTCTTCTATGTGCTCTTTGATGAAATGGTAGCGGACTTTGATATGCTTCGTCTTTGAGTGTTGTACGGTATTGCACGAGATGGCTATGGCACTTTTTGAGTCACAATACATAGGTATTATGTCAAAAGTAAAGCCATAATCTGTGAGCTGTGTCCTCATCCAAAGAACTTGGGCACAACATGCAGATAGAGACACATACTCGGCTTCGGCGGTTGATAGTGCAGTACAATCCTGTTTCTTTGACGACCAGCTTACTAGCTTTTCACCCAAAAATTGTGCTCCACCAGATGTACTCTTTGCTAAAACTTGATCACCGGCATGGTCGGCATCTGAAAATGCTGTTAGATTAAACCCCAAATCCTTCGGATACCAAAGTCCCATGTTAATGGTGCTTCGTAGGTACCGAAAGATCCATTTAACCTCTTTGAGTTGTTGTTCGGTAGGCTTTTCCTGAAACCATGCTAACAAACAAATAGCAAATTGAATATCGGGTCGACTAGCAGTTAGGTACATGAGAGAACCGATCATGCTCTGATATTTCTTCGGATCGATGGGTTTCCCAAACAAGTTAGCACCTATTTTTGGTGAAGTGACCATTGGTGTACCAACAGAATCAAAGTTTTCCATTCCATGTTTTTTCAAAATCTCTATTGTATATTTAGCTCGATTGATAAAAATACCACGAGGGGATTGATGTATTTGTAAACCAAGAAAGAATTTTAGTTCCCCCATCATGGACATTTCAAATTTGCTTTTCATGAGATTTTCAAAATGTTTTGAATGGTTAGGATTGGTTGATCCAAAAACAATGTCGTCCACGTAAATTTGAACGATCAAAATGTCATCTTTGAATTTTTTTAGTAACCAAGGTGTCATCAACCGTTCCTTTTGTGAAATTGTTTTTTAGCAAGAAAGATGATAGTTCGTCATACCACGCTCTTGGAGCTTGTTTTAAACCATAAATGGCTTTCTTAAGCTTGTAGACGTAGTCTGGATGTTCTTTGTCAACGAATCCTTCTGACTGACTCACATACACTTCTTCTTTTAGAGTTCCATTCAAGAAAGCTATCTTAATGTCCATCTGATAGACTGTGATGTTTTTGTGAGCTGCATAGGCTAAGAAAATCCAGACTGCTTCAAGTCTAGCTACAGGCGCGAATGATTCTTTGAAATCTATCCCTTCTTCTTGTGGATAACCTTTAGCCACGAGACGAGCTTTGTTACGAATAACAGTCATTTCCTCATCCAGTTTTTTCTTCCACAACCACTTGAGATCAAGAACACGTATATCAAGTGGTCGTTCAACAAGTTCCCAACTATCATGTAACTGGTATTGAAGAATTTCCTCCTACATCGCTTCTATCCAAGGGTTTTCTGCCATTGCTTCCCGAATGTTTTTTGGTTCTTTGAGGCTGATTGAGCAAATGTAAATGCACAATTCGAGATCGGTGGCAAGTTGTCTCCTTGTCTGAACTGGCTTTGAAGGTTCACCAATAACATGTTCTATTGGATGGTCTTTTGTCCATTGAAACATGGAAGGGTACCTTTGGTTAAACCTATGTGTGTTAGATGGTTCTTGTAACCTTGAAGAAGATTCAGCAGAGTCTGTTGCAAATGGGTTTTCAAATACTTCTTCTGCTTCTTCGAACGCAACATCGTTTGGATTATTTGTTTGTTCTTCTTTAAAATTTATGTTTTGGTTTTGCTCATCAACTCTTGGTAGAACAATTTCAATAACTGGAGTTGCTGGAGTAGATGTAGATGATGTTGAGGTAGTTGGTGCTTCAGCTTCGATTGTAGTAGATGCATCTTGTGATGGTGGTGGTGGTTGATGGTCTTGAGCGGGTGCAGCGGAATGTTGATGAGACGCATTTGTCGAACTTCGACCATAGTATTCATCAAACATTAACTCGAAGAAATTTTCCAGTTCTTGTTCTGAAGGTTTTTCAGTGCTTGTTGAATGAGCTCCATTAGGCACGAGTCCTGAACTGATGTGTCCAGAAGTCTGCTAGTTTGATGCGGGTCCTAATATGTTTTGATTAGAAGCCATTAGATTAAGTGCAGGTGCTAGAGCGAGTCTCTCAGAAGCCATTTGTGAAATCTCGTCAAACTTCACATTCATCGTCTCCATTATCCTTTTCGTTCTTTTATTATACACCCTGAATGCCCTCGAGTTTTCTGAATATCCAATGAAGATTCCAATATCACCCTTAGCTTTTAACTTCCCTAGATCTTCTCTGTCATTCGTCGGATAGCACAAAGCGCGAAACACGTGAACTTAAGAGATGTCAGGTTTACGATTGTTCACTAGCTCATATGGGGTTTTATTGAATCTTCGATGTACTAGGGATCGGTTCTGAGTGAAACAAGCAGTGGAAACAGCATCAGCCCATAAGAATAGTGGTGCACTAGAATAAATTAGCATTGTGCGAGTAGCTTCCACAAGAGTTCGGTTTCTTCTTTCAACTACCCCATTCTGCTGTGGAGTTCTAACAACTGATGTTTGGTGTGTGATTCCAACATCTTCAAAGTAGGTTCTTAACTCCTAATTTGTAAATTCTGTGCCATTATCTGTTCTTACAATCCTTACTAGAGCTTGAAGTAGAACTTGGATACGCTTTAGAAAGGTGATGATGGTACCTGGTGCTTCGTCTTTTGACCTTAGAAACTTTACCCATGTATATCTTGAATAATCATCAACAATAACAAGAATATACTTCTGTGCATTAATGCTTTCAACTCTCATTGGGCTACATAAGTCCATGTGCAACATATGTAATCTTGCTTCCGAACTAGGTATGGTTTTGGGTTTATATGATGCTCTTTTGCTTTTTCCTTGTTCGCATGATGGACATAGGTGATCCTTGGTGTATTTGAACTTAGGAAGTCCGGTGACGATGTTGTCTTTGGATAATTTGTTGATCATGTCGAAATTGAGATGAAATAAACATCTATGCCACAGCCAGGACTTAGTTTCGGTTGCCCTTGTCATAAGACAAATTGGTGATGTAGAAGCCATTGGGTTGATGTCGATAGCATACAAGTTTGTACCACAATTACCAGTTAAGAGATAGTCACCAACCAAATTTCTAATAAAAACCGTGTTTCTCCTGAATGCAACTTCTAAATCTGCATCACAAAACTGCCCAACTGAAAACAAATTGTGTCCCAACCCTTCGACGTAGTAAACTCGAGTGATTAAAATATTCCCAAACCGAAGATCTTTATAACCCTGAATAGCTGCTACGTGATCATTTCCAAAGCGTACAGTACCCATGAATTTCCAGATGAAATTGATCAGCAGCTTTAAATTCCCGGTCATGTGCTTGGAGCAACCCGAGTCAACGATCCAAAGACATATTTCGATAACCTGCCAAGAACAGAAGAGTTTGTATTTGGAAACCGTTTTAAATTTGGTTCCATGGGGTTAGGAGTAAATTCCGAATCACACACATCAAAGGTTGCTACATGTTTATTTTGAGCAACTTCCAATTTGCCATTCTAAAGAATGAACTCTCTACCCGTTGGTATCCACATACAAAACTTAAGGTAGTTCCTAGGCATTCGACTACTAGTGGTAGACCTAAAGCGTGCAACTAATCTTTCTATAGATCTAGATCTAGCACTAGTTCCCTTTGGAACATACTTCTGTTCAGGCGTAACATTCACATTCTTAGAAACACATTCATCATGAACATCATTAATTAAACATTTCTTGCATATTAAACAATCAGAGTCATTACATGCATTAGAACCAGTACTTTCGAAATTACATTAAGATGAATCATGTTTCTTATTACAAAGCGATAAATTCCTAGGGTGTTCTTCAACTTTATTCTTGCTACTACTCGTAGAGGCAGACGAGACTCTATTGTTCCTTGTTTTGCTCTTAGGCTTTAGTCTGTTGCTCCTAGAGGTGCTTTCTAATCCTGTAGAAGCTAAGGCACACGCGTTAGGATTTATATTGTTGTCCTTTTTAGCATCACTAGACTCTTTAGAATTATCCTTTTTGCACGCATTTGTCTTAGATGTTGAGGCAGACGCTCTAGTGGGACTAATCCTCAAAATGCCAGGTGCTATCACTTTCGGTGTATCAACAATCGCTTTTCCTTTATCAACAATCTTTTCATTTTCACATTGCTTGGGCAAGGGTGTTGGAGTGACTGGTTTTGTCAAATCCTTTATCTCATCGACTTTTGGAGCAAACCGCGAAATTGACATTTTTGGTTTGTTAACCGTGTTTGAAACATTTGGTTTCTCCGAAGTCGTTGGTTTGCAAACTTGGTTTCCTCACCTTTCCCTTTTCGACTTTCAAGCTGAGCGCTCAAAAGATCATTTTGCTCTTTCATGTTCTTGAAGGCATGCTCATACGACATTTTGTCATACTTGCATTCTTCTTTTTTTCCGATCATGTTGTTTAAAATATGACACATTTTCTTTTTCAAGCTTTATAAGGGCATTTTCATATTTTGATACAATTTCGGAGGTCTCAGCTCTCAGTCGTTCATCGTCTTGAATAGAATATGTTTGTAAAATGATGGACATTATATCAGTAGTCATAACAGCTTCGAAGAGATAATCATTTAACCTTTCCAAAACATTCATGTTTTCACGAGTTTCATTAGCTTCGTTTACCAGGGATTTGGGGTCCTTGACAAAGTCGGTCGTTTCTTTTAAGAAAGCGTTTTCAAAATGAATTACCCTCGCACTGATGTTATTCAGTGGGATAGTAATTTCGTTTTCAAACACATTTTTCTGTTCGATATGAAAACTAGAATGCTAGTCGTTAATACTGATAGTAGTTTTAGATTCAACAATATTTTGAAGTACTTGAATTCTCTTTTTAACGTCATCAAGAATGTCTCTAGCCTCACTTGTATTAAAAGTGTTGTTAGAAGACATTTGTTCCATTTTTGAAAGAGATTTGGAAACAACTGTCTTTTTAAAAAAGAATTTCGCGAATGGTCGTTTTATGGAAAACACAGATGGTTCTGTTTGTGGAACAAAAGTAATTCCCGAAAGTTTGTTCAATTTGTTGTAATCAATGGGTTTCAAATCCTTTTGTTTCATTTTAGTAATACTCTCTTCGACAAGTTCCATCGTTTGCATAGAATCCCGAACGACGGTAGGATCATGTTTGGTGTAAATCACATTACCATTATACAAAACATTCTGTTCTTGCTGAGCTTTCTTGAGATTACAAGGAGTTTTGTTGCCAAGAGCCATTTTATGTTTCGTATGGTAAATCGGATTAGTTTGATTTGAAATCATTTTCATTGTTTGACTTGACTGACCCGACTTAACCACTAATTCTTCTAAATGTGCAATCATGTGTTCTGACTCTACGATTTCTTCCAAAAGTTTGTCTTCTTTCTTTGCAAAGTCCTTTTTCAGCTCATCCCTTTCTTTTTCAAGATTGGTATAAGCTATTTTTTGTTTAGAAAGTTGGTTTTGTAGATCAGAAATTTCCGCGTTTAAAGATTTTATCTTCTTGAAAGAATTAACATCAAGTGTATCAAACTTGATTTGCAAAAGTTTTTCCCTTGAAACGGAATTTTGATAACCAGTTTCTAATTCTGACAATCTTTTGTTATGAAACTCAAAAGCTTTAACGTTATTCTTGTAACTCTCAAGCTCAGTAGTCAATTTAACATTCGCGGCCTTAACATCGCGATTGATCTTTTTCACATTCTCAATTTCAATACGACAATTATTCAATAATGATTCAAACAAAGCACGTGTTTCCTCATCATTCTCAGCATACTGTGAAACGAAGCCTCCAATATGATTCACATCTGGAGTTGCTGAAGGAGTATTGCTACTACTTGGCGTGTCCAGATATTTATCATAATTGGGTGCTAGCTTCTCAGAATGTTGTTCCTCATGAGGAGACATATCAAATATATCATTATTGTGACATGTCTTGAAATTTGATACCTCAGATGGTGCATTGGTGTCGTAAATAGGAAGTGTGTCAGAATCCGTGTCATACTTAGCTTCCTGAAGATTCGCCATGAATATGTAGTTCGCATCGATATCCTCTCTGTCTTCCATGTCATCTATAAGAGCCATAAAATCATTCTCCTCTTCGTTCAACTGAAACCCTGCCTCATTCTTTTGTGCCAACAGTAGTGCTTTCTGCAAGTATGCTGGGTCTCTTTTGTTCGGCTTAGTAGGACAGTTCCTTGCCATATGACCTACACCCTAACAGTTGAAACACTTTACCGGATTACCCTGATTCACATTTCCCGGATTCCCAACAACTGGAGCTGCAACATTCCTATTCTGATTACCCATTGCCTGATTACCAACATTCTGACCCCTCTGATTTCCAACAAACTGACCTATCTGATTCCCTGCATACTGACCATACTGATTCCCTGCATTCTGCATATTCTGACTACCTATATGAAATCCAGTAGCATATCCCTTCTGATTCCCATAAACTCCAACCATTTGGCCTCCGTTGCCCATATTGAAACTCGGCTAAGCAATCTGCTTGTTGCGAGTGTTCGATGAAATCCTTTGGTTGTTGTTTGTTGGTGTAGAATAACGTCCTTGGAATGCTTTTGTCAGAAAGGCAAACGCTTGAGTCAAGGCTGTAGTAGCTTTATCATTTTCAGTAAATTCTGGTTCTTGGAATTGTGGGTATTGCTGTTGTGGAATAACATGTTGTTGCTGTGGGTAGAATTGTTGTTGGTAGACAGGTGTTGGTTGTTGAATGCATGATGGTTGCATGTAGTTGTGAGTGGAAGATGATGATGGTTGTTGTGTGTTCACTGGTAACGATGTTGGTGTAGTAGCAATTAATGCAAGAGGATCATGATTCTTTGCCAATCTTTCTTTCCTTACTTCATTAGCCTCAGCTTGGTTTTGCTTTAGAAAATCATAGAGTTGATCATAATTCACCTTATGTAAATCCTTTGTTTGGTTGACAATTGTAACATAACGACCCCATTCTTCTAGAAGGTTATTGATGAATTTGATGTTTGTTGCAATTGTTCGTGGTGTCAACTTGTTTCTGATTAACTCATTCATTAAAGTGCAAAACCTTGTGTAGTATGATTCAATCTGTTCACCTTTAGTGGATGTGAAGTTCCCCCATTCAGTTAAAAGTTTGTTCTCAACGTCTTGTTGCCCAATCTCTGTTCCATGACATATCCTTCTAACTCGTTCCCACATAGCATAAGCAGTTTCACAGCTGTTGACCGCAGCAAAGATCTCCCGTGGTAATCCAAGTTGGATTAAATGCATTGCCATATCATTAGCGGCGATCTGCTTCTTTTCATCTGTGTAATCTGCTTCTGTTTGGTCACGCATGAAAATGGTAGAGTAGGAGGTGTTGTATTCGGATTACCTTCATCTTGAATTTGTTTTGGCTTAAATGGACCCTTTTCAATGGATTTGATCATTAGTTTACCATCAGTCTTTGTTTTGATGTAACGAAGCATGCGGCTTGTCCATGGAAGATATCCACCTTTTTCAAGCATTGGAGGTCGGTTTTCCGCACCGGCTGCATGAATATCTTGCCGAGTTGCCATTGATGAAGTGTAGATTGATAAAGTTGATTCTAGGATCGATTCAACGAAGTAGGAGTTGTGATTAGTGTAAGTTGATGCAAGTTTTTATGGTGAAAAATTTGATCTGAAACCTTAAAACCTCAATAACTTCCGTTCATAGTGGATTTGGGCCTCGAAGCTTGGCTTAAATGATCTTTAGATGATTCAACGTGTCCTTCTTCTCGGTCTCACGGTCGTTTTGATAGCAAATTCGTCGAAAACGGAGTTACAGTTCAAAAGTTATGGTCGTTTGAAGTTTGATTGTCAAAAGTCAAATTCGTATGCGTAAACCCTGAACTTATGCGTAAACAGTGAATCTTATGCGTAGACTGAAACTTATGCGTAGCCTGAAACTTATGCGTAAACCTAAATCTTTTGGTTAACTTAGAATCTTACGCGTAAGAAAGTTATGCGTAAGATCTAAGATTATGCGTAAACAAGATTGTTTATGCGTAGACTTTGATTTTAAGCATAAACTTAGAGTTTATGCGAAAGAATTTTACGCGTAAGGTTTTTTCAACCAAACTGATCTCTCAAACTTGTCTAAGCTTGAAAGATATCCCGTGTCGAAGTATTTCACTAACTTGTCCAAGCTAGGAAAGTACTGAATAACCTCTGATCATTGAAGAAAACTTATGCGTAGGATCTTCTGCATAGAAACTTATGTGTAAAATCCAATCTTAGGCGTAGAATTCAACGTTTTGCGTAGAAACAGACTTTAGCGTAGGATCTTATGCGTAGGATCTTAACTTTTGCGTAGAAAAAGGGCTTTCTGCTTAAACTTAAGCGTAGAAAGTTGTTTTAAGCGTAGAAAATGGGTTTTTTTTGCTAAAACTCACGCGTAAAATGTTGTTTTATGCGTAGAAAAAGGGTAATATGCCAAAACTTACGCGTAAAAGTACCAAAAAGTACTATTGACAGCTATAAAACTTGGGCATTACGTACAACTTACGCGTAAGATGACCCAAAAAGCTAAAAATCTGATTTTTTCAACCAAAAACACTTTTTCCACTTGTTTCTTTTGATCAAATCTTTCCCAAAACACTTAGAATCACTAAAACTTTAATAAAAATGACAACTTTAACACCAAAACTTGTAAAGATCAAAGCTTTTTAAAGAAAAAGTGCACATATGAATGAAAAGTGCAACTTTTAACAAAAAAAACTTGATAAAAAACACTCCTAAATCATTGTTTGGCGATTGATACCACTTGTAGGACCTTAAATCTATCAACTTTAACACAAATATAGCACGAATATGAAGTAAAGATGGTGACTTGAAACTATGTAAGTGTGGCATTAATATTAGAGAAAGAGAGATAAAGATGAAGAGAACTTTTATTAAAAACACACACAATACACACACAAGCACACACCTCAAATGAGCCTTTCAATGGGCTTGGGCTTGGACTTGGATTACATGAAACAATACAAGGTTTAGATAACATAACACATAACATATTAGCTTGCCAAGTCCAAAGCCCAATGACTAATCTATTACATATCTAAACTCATGACACAAAGTTCTTATAATGAGAATGACCATCACTTTTCTATTATATACTTTTAATGCTAACAGAGAGGTTTGGACAAAGGCCTAATGGTGATTCTAGGTTTCTTGGAGATGTGAGATGTGGATCCCTGTGTGGAAGCCATGGTGAATAAAGGGTTTAATGATGATGATGAGTTGCAAGAAATGCTTGCAAATGTGAAGCTTTATATAGGCAAGAGTGGTGTAATTTGAATTAAAGGTGATAAGGATGTCCTATGGAGGTCTAGAGGAATCTTAAGGTACATGAGAGTGTGTGAAATTTTGCAGGTTTGGAGGATAGGGATGCAGATTTCTAGAGGAGATAGTAAATTTCGTCTTGGCATGGGACAGTACCATTAAATAGCATATGGTACCACTAATTTTAGTGGTGCCGTGGCATGTTTAGTGGTGCCATGACCTGGAAAGGTGAAAATTTTCTGTTATACCTATGTTTTAGCAGTTAGAGGGAGTTTCCTAGGTGGACTATTTGCAGGAAATGATGGTGCCTCAAGTCACTAAGGATTAAGTTACCAAATAAGTCCAATAATACTCTACATCTAGCAATCTAAGAGGGTCAAACATGTATCTATAAGGAATTAAGCATGCACCCAAATGGACAAAATAATCTATCATCCATCATGAAAAAAATCCAAGAAGTTAGGGAGATAGTTAAGCATGCAATAAGTTAAGTCAAATATTATAAGTTCCTAAAAATGAATCTACTAATCCCTTCCTAACTACTCAAGTCCATGCTTCTCAAGGATCATTTCAACTTCATTTGGTTCCATCACTTTCTCGAGTTGAGCTTGCACCACTTCCTCACCCGTAGGGTCGTCATAGATGTCGTAGTCGACAGATGAGGCAGAAATGAAAATAGAAGATATATGAAACTAATTAATGGGTTCCATCACGAGTTTGACAAGTGAGTATTGAGGACCACAAAGGTATGGGTGGAAGTTCATTATGAAGTGATAGAGACGAGTTAGGAACATCCCATAAGGTATCAACTTAGTTTTGTTACCTTTAAGATGTACAATTCGCTTTGTGAAGAAGTAGGCAAGGTTGTATGGTTGATGAGTGAGGACACAAAACAACATATGAGCACAACACGCGGGAAGTTGCTCACGGACACCTTGTAGACTAAGAGTGTTTTCCTTAAGGATGATTGTTCTAGAGAGCAATTTGTGGAAATCTAGAAGGGGGGGGGGTTGAATAGTTTTACGTCAATTTAGATTTTAAAAACTTAGTTTTATAAAAACTTCTATACAAGATTTATTGTAAAAATCTACTCAATCTAAATGATCAAGTTCACTAGTTTATGTGTATGTATATATTGTATCTTTTTAGATTATTTATAAAACTTTATTTTGTGAATGAACCTTTTATTTGAACTTTGTGTGAAATCAATTTTAGCACAATATCACAAGCTACAACTAAATGCCAAATATATATGAGTATGTAAATAATAAAGATGTAAATGGAATAATGAGCAAGAGATGGAAAGATCAAACCAAGACACGGCGGATTTATAGTGGTTTGGCTACAAGGTCTCCTTCCTTGCCCTACTCCACTCCTCGAGTCTCCTACTCGAGAGTTTTCTTCACTAACACAACGAACTCCCTTTTGGCAGAGAAACATTACACAACTTTTGCTTACACCGATTAACGACACTAAGCTAAATGTCGAGTCCTAATAGTAGCTAGAACCAATCTCACACCACTACACGCCTTCTTCCCAACTTGTACACAACACTACTACTACACTACTTCTCACACCTTCACTACTTCTTCACACCACAACTATTTCTTCACTACTTCTATTTACGACTACTAACTCACCTAGATCTATCAATTACACACCTTCTACACCTTTACAAATAATTTACATAACACCTAACAATATATACAACTCTTCAATACTTCTAAACAAGATGTTGAAGAAGTATTCTTCTCTTGCACTTTGAATGAGGATGGATTGTATCACTTGAAAACAAAAGCTAATATGTTTATGATCAAAGGTTTTAGGAAGATGATTTGAGAGAATTAGAACAAAAAGTTTTTGTGCAAAAGGTAAGGAAAAAATTCAGATTTGAACCAGTATTTATAGGCAAAGAAATCTAACACAGGAGCGTATGCCGGCCCCCTTAAAATTAAGGGGGCCGCCCCTTATAATTAAGGGGGCCACCCATGTGAAACGGCCAGATTCTTTGTCTTTTTCTGGGGAAAGTTTATTTGGTGAAAATTTAACTGAATTTGGTTAAAAATTTGAATTCATATATTTCTTATGAAATAAACATTTTCCTTTAATTACCAAAAGTGTTTTTCTTAAATATATAAAATGTTTATACCATTTTATATAATTTGTAATTAGTAAATAAACCTTGCTTTGATCATAAAGTGTATTAGGCACTTGTTTATTCATACCTTAAGTGAATTAGATGGATATAATGATATTTTGTCACTAAATACTTATTTATGTAATGATTTTATGTTTAATGATTTTAGATTTTGTGATCGTCAAAACATAGGGATATCGAAAAATATTAATAACGTTTTTACGCATTATTTATATTAACAATCTCCCCCTTTTTGATGATTACAAAATCTAAACTCATTAAATAAAAAATTATTATATATGCAAGTATTTAGTAAGTTTACATCACTTCTCCCCTCTTTTTGCAAACATCAAAAAGGTTGTCCCGAAGTTGGATGAGCTCCCACTTGATGTGTACTCCCCCTCGTTTTAAGGTTACAAGACAAGTCGAGATATGGAATGCTTGCAAAAATATTTAGACCATACAATATATATGTATGCAACAAATATATATATGAAAAGAAAAGAACAAGCAATCTAAGCATGGAAGGAAACACTTCATTAATATGGATGAAAATACAAGCAACATGCATTCAAGATGCATGAATAATACAACTAATAAACTAAAGCCTTAAGGGCTTACATTTAACCAAAACTCTAATAGAAATTTTTTTCCTAGAGCTTGTCATAAAAATGGTTTAAACAAATTTATTTTTCAACCATGAGTCATGCTTAATTTGGGAGGAGCAATGTTGTAGGTGGAGATTATGGAGTTGATGGAGGAATGTTTGATGGAGGTGGAGGTATGGTTGATGTTGGTGGTGGAGGAGTGGATGTTGTTGATTGAGGTTGAGGAAGAAAGCTTTCAATATATGAAAACATGTAACGGATTTCATCTCTTAATCCAAAGATGATGGTGTGGTTATGGATGCAACAAAGACAAGTATCACCATGAGCTTCAAGCAAGCTCCATGGGATGGGATTGTAGTTTGGTGGATTGAGTGGTGAAGGTGAAAATTGTGCATCAAGAGGTGTGATGGGTGATAATGAAAGGGTGATGTCTATGGTTGTATTTTCAAGAGGTGGTGGTGGTGGAATTCTTGGTGGAGGTGATAGGTGAGTGTTGATGTAGTCATTGATGGATGCTGATGATGGTATGGAAGAGGTGGAGGTTCCATGTGTTGATGGTGTTTTGGATGGTGCATTTGGAGCACTAGGAGATGAGCATTGAGGTGGTGGTGATGGAGTAGTATTGTCTTCATTAGTAAGATCAATAAAGAGTTGTTTTGGTGGGATGATAACAAGTTTTTTTTTCTTGGCTTTGTTGGAGGTGGTGGTTTTTGGTGATGACATGATGAATTTGTTGAGGTTGATGATGATAATGGAGTGTGGATGAAGGTGGAAAGGGTTATATAGCATGAAATCATGTTTAGAAATGGTATTAATTTGAAATTGCATTGTTAGATTCCAAAATCAGTTTAGTTTTTAAGGGAAATGGTAGCTGGGACTAGCAAAATAAGTCACAAGTTGCAAAAGAAAACAGTGTAAAAACTGTTCCAGATGGTCGGTCCCCTAATTCATGGCCGGCCCCCTTAAAATTAAAGGGGCCGCCCGTGTTAATTATGGGGGCCACCCATCTGGTAAATTCCCAGACGACCAAATTTCAAATTTTTTCTAAAAATGGTTTATTTTGGTTTTTTGTTTGCAGCAAGCTCTATTGGAACATTTTATTTTAGTTTTGGTCTATTAGAGAAACATATATATAATCATAAACTAATCATGCAAACATGTATCTATACTAAAGAGAAAATCATGCATAATAGTCAAGCAAATAATACTAAAAGAACACAAGACACATTCATTGATTGTTTAAATAGATTATGTTAAGAGCATAATCATTAGTACATAAGCATATAAATATATGCTTTTCAAGCTAACTACACTAGATAATACAAAGTTGCCAACTTGAGGTCTCTTGGACTTCCTTGGGAAACAAAAGGTTTGTGATGATTTTATTTGGTGATGTGAAAAGTAAACATAAAGGTTAGATGTTTAATGGAGAAGGATATGGTGTAGGGTATGGAGCGGAAGATGTGGACCTCACGATGTTGTATCGTGTCAAAGGTGGTATTGGATGAGGACGAGTGAGAAGATACTCAATCCAAGAGATATCTTCACTCAACTAGAGGATTTGTTTTTGGAGGAAGATGCAACAAGGGCAAAAGTGAGTGTGGTTTGTAACTTGGTCGAAGTTGAGAGAGTGGGGTAAGCAGTTTGCATAGGGTGATGATGGAGGTTGCCCTTTGTTGCGTTGTGCAAGATGCATAGCAAGGAGATCACTAAGATCATGGATTTGGTTAATTTCTTCACGGAACTTTTGCTTTTCCGTGGTAATGTGGAGTGAATCATTTGGAGGAGGTGGATGAATTGGTGTTGTGTAGTTGGTGTTGTAGTTTGATGATTGACCAAAGTGATATGGATCATTGTAGTTGGATGGAAATTGAGATGTATGGTTTGGGATGAAATTGGATGTTTGGCCAATGTGGTAAGGTTTGTAGAGTGGTTCAAAGGAGTGTCCTTGTGGGTTTGGAGTGTAGTTTGGAAAGTAAGTGTTTGGGGGTGTTGATTGATTACCAAATCCACTTGTTGAGATGGATTTGTTTCTAGGGCTTTGTTTCTTTCTCCATGTGGCTTTTCAGTCATCCTTGCTAGCTTAGAGGATTTTGATTTTGATTTGTTGGGAGAGGTCATGATGGAATGGTTAAGTAAGGATATGTGATGAGGAGAGGTATTTATAGTGTGATGATGATGTGTTTATGGAAGAATAAAGTAGTGGAGGATTAACTAGACAAAATGTGTTTGTGATTTTAGGGAAGTGAGGAATCAAAATAGGGTGAAATGGGCTAAAAAGCATAAAGCAAATAGGAAACCTCGACCATCAGGTGGCCGGCCTCCTTAATTAATGGTCGACCCCCTTAAAATTAAAGGGGCCGCCTTTGATAATTATGGGGGCCGCCCAGAGCCTGGTTCCCAGATTGCTAGAAATGGTTTTTGACAGAAATTTTCCAGAAAGATCTTTGTTTGGAGGTTTGGTTTTGGGCAAGTCCATCTCTTTAGGCAACTTAATCAAGTGTTATCTTAATGGAGTTATGCAAGAAAAGTATGCATGTAGGCAACTAAGCATAAAAAATAATTTCATGAAAAGAAAATCATGTAAAGGGGCAATTAAGCAAGTCCTATATCTAAAGGTAATTATCTTAATAAAAGAGGTCAAGGAAACTAGTGAGTGAGAAGCTAGTGATGGAACAAATGTGACAAAATGACTTATGTCATAGTAATAATTTGTGTCTAGACTTAACATATGTGAATATGCGATTGCTTCTACTCCAAATGAAAAAAAAATCCTAAGAAGCAATCCAAAATCTTCCTTATTTAATTTGTTAAACCTGCGTTTGTCAAAAATATATTCGATTTAATAATATGATAATTACATGGGTAGTATCAAGTATGATTTATGAGAAAACGTTTTTAGCATTATTCAACAAATGTGTTTTAAAAATAGTTTTTGAAAAGTAGCGTATAATCAAAGAAAAATTTCATAAAGAGGATTTGTAGTAAAGGAGTTTTAATGTTAATAAGGCATTTTAATCTTATGGAAAGTATTTAGTTATGAAAATTTTAAACTCGATTTGAAAGAGCCAAAATAATGTTGAAGAAATAGAAGTAAAATACTTAATGATGATTATGACCAAAATTTGATGAAATGTGTTATGAATGACTTACAATATTTGAGGTTAAAAAATGTGAATAGTTTAGATAGATTGAGTTTTAAAAATAATCATGAAATGTAAAGTTCTTAAGCTTCAATTTTTGTGTGGAGTGAGTACCTAGACTCAAGAATGAGGAAGATGAAATAAAGCAGTTTTATGCAATAATTTATTTATGAAAAATTAATAAAATTTTATCAATTTGCTCCATCATTCCTAATCCTAAACGCTAGTCATTAAGTCGTATATGCTAAAAGGGATTAGTGAATATATCCGCAGTGAAAATAATACAATAAACAAAATTATCACACGAACATGCAATTAACAATCTTGAAAATTTACGTTAAAATAAAAGAGAGAACGTACCTTGCGTCTTAAAGATAATTAATTCAATAAGACATATGAGAAAGTGAAAAGAGGAATCAACGAGTACCAAGAAGATTGTAGAGAGAAGGCAATGCAATAGAGAACCCGTAACAAGATAACACCATAGTATCTCAAGCAAGTTCTTGAAGCATAAACACGTGAAGGTTCAAATGCATGTCTCAATAGTTCATCAAACTTCACGTAAAAGCAAATGTGCCAATCGACATGATTAGTACCCAAAATCTTATGGGTCCTAGATGGTTAGTCACAACATCCATTGCATTAAAATGCATATGGTATAGATGTTGTCAACAAGTGCAAGAATTTCTTATCAATATATTTTCACACAATGATAATGACTTTCTGGTCTCAAGAGATAAATAGTTGTTATGACAAAAGTAATTTTCTAAATTTCTCCACTAGGTTTTACAAACTCTATTTGCTTTGATTTATTTGTCAAAGTATCATTAGCATTAAATCCTAATCCAGTTTTGTCATCAAAAGCCTTTTGAGTATTAAGTAAGTATATTAGTGATTTTGAGCTATTTTTGAATTTAGCAAGTATATTTTCTTTTTCAATATTTTCTTCAGTAGATGTTGAAGATTCATTTTTAAAAGTGATATTTGAATTTATGTTGCAAAAACTTTTGAAGTTACTTTCTAATTTTGAAAATTTTAATATGAATTGATCATAGCAAAATTGTTTGGTTCCGGATTGTACCCCATTTGGGGCTTTATATACTTCACGATCTTCACATGCTATATACCGATCCTCTTCATCTTCCATTTCGCTCCATGTTTCATTTATAATCTTTCTTCGGATTTGGCTCAGGTAGTCTTCATCATTAATACCTTCAATGACCATGTTTGAACTAGTAGCACTTGTATTTACATCAACTAAATGTTTGTTTATTAAATATTCTAGAACAATTAATTCTTGTGCAACATCAAGTTTATCATCTTTGGCTCGACATTTTCATTGGTGAAAGTTTAAAAGACATTTTCAAATATCATTTGCCGTTTTACAAAAGAAAACCCTTTCATATTCAATTCCAGGTAGGGTTTTATAAATCATTAGTTTTGCTTTGGTATTTTTATCAATCTTTATTTGAGGGTAATTGTATTGTTTTTCAAAATCCGTTTTTGTTTGAATATCACCAATTGAAATGATGTGCCAAAGATCTTGATCTATTGATTTCACATAATTTTCAAATTTATTTTTCTATTCACTAAAATTCTCATTTTCAAAATATGGTGGTTTAAATGTCATTTTTCCTTCTAAATATTTTTCCGATTCCATAGATCGATTAAAAGTTTTAAAATACAATTTATTTTAAAAATCTTGTTTAACGTAGCTCTGATGCCAATTGTAGAAAACTAGAAGGGGAGGTTGAATAGTTTTACGTCAATTTAGATTTTAAAAACTTAGTTTTATAAAAACTTCTATACAAGATTTATTGTAAAAATCTACTCAATCTAAATGATCAAGTTCACTAGTTTATGTGTATGTATATATTGTATCTTTTTAGATAATTTATAAAACTTTATTTTGTGAATGAACCTTTTATTTGAACTTTGTGTGAAATCAATTTTAGCACAATATCACAAGCTACAACTAAAGGCCAAATATATATGAGTACGTAAATAATAAAGATGTAAATGGAATAATGAGCAAGAGATGGAAAGATCAAACCAAGACACGGCGGATTTATAGTGGTTCGGCTACAAGGTCTCCTTCCTTGCCTTACTTCACTCCTCGAGTCTCCTACTCGAGAGTTTTCTTCACTAACACAACGAACTCCCTTTTAGCGGAGAAACCTTACACAACTTTTGCTTACACTGATTAACGACACTAAGCTAAATGTCGAGTCCTAATAGTAGCTAGAACCAATCTCACACCACTACACGCCTTTTTCACAACTTGTACACAACACTACTACTACACCACTTCTCACGCCTTCACTACTTCTTCTTCACCCTACAACTATTTCTTCACTACTTCTATTCACAACTACTGACTCACCTAGATCTATCAATTACACACCTTCTACACCTTTACAAATAATTTACACAACACCTAACAATATATACAACTCTTCAATACTTCTAAACAAGATGTTGAAGAAGTATTCTTCTCTTGCACTTTGAATGAGGATGGATTGTATCACTTGAAAACAAGAGCTAATATGTTTATGATCAAAGGTTTTAGGAAGATCATTTGAGAGAATTAGAACAGCAAGTTTTTGTGCAAAAGGTAAGGAAACAATTCAGATTTGAACCAGTATTTATAGGCAAAGAAATTTGACACAGGAGCGTATGCCGGCCCCCTTAAATGTGTGCCGGCCCCCTTAAAATTAAGGGGGCCGCCCATGTGAAACGACCAGATTCTTTGTCTTTTTCTGGGGAAAGTTTATTTGGTGAAAATTTAACTGAATTTGGTTAAAAATTTGAATTCATATATTTATTATGAAATAAACATTTTCCTTTAATTACCAAAAGTGTTTTTCTTAAATATATAAAATGTTTATACCATTTTATATAATTTGTAATTAGTAAATAAACCTTCCTTTGATGATAAAGTGTATTAGGCACTTGTTTATTCATACCTTAAGTGAATTAGATGGATATAATGATATTTTGTCACTAAATACTTATTTACGTAATGATTTTACGTTTAATGGTTTTAGATTTTGTGATCGTCAAAACATAGGGATATCGAAAAATATTAATAACGTTTTTACGCATTATTTATATCAACACAATTCCTGATGAATCTCTGCCAAACGAATTTTCGTTTGATCGAGAAAAGGAATGTACTTGTGAGTACGAAGGAGTTTAGTGAGTTCGCTTGGTGTGGGTATATAGGAACAATAAGGACTGTTCTCTTCTCTATAGCTGAAGAGTGACTCAAGACACCAATATTTGGTATAGGCACATTGCCTATGATTGGGAATTCGAAGAATTTGAGCAAATTGCTCAAGAGTAAGGACAAACTTGAAGTTATGAATCCAAAACCAAAGTGACAGAGATTGATCCTCGTTACGTACGAGTTCAACTTGTCGAAAGAATTTCACCACAAAGCGAGGACAAATGTACTCGTTAAAGTGTAGCAGGAAATCGAGACTTATAGCTCTAAATGACATGTTGATATCTCTATCATAGATTATAGAGGGATCAACGACACGACCTTCTTGAAATCAACGGGTTTCAAGATTTATATAAGGACGAATGTGATTTTCGGGTGTTGTAGGTTCGTGAGAGATGTCGGGCATGTACTTGTCGGTTGAGAGGTGATCAAAATCATAGAGGTGAGACATGGTTGAAACATATAAAAGGTAAGTTGTATTTAATCATCAAGGATGTTTATCATGAAGATATGTTCCTAGTGTGTGACTATATGCAAACTATGTGGAGATGCGATAATCTTGACTCTAAAGTAAACTTAATAAGATTATCCATACACTTCTAATTTTGCTCTTGCTCAGTTGAATATTTCGAAGAGTACATATTAGTTATGTAATTCGATTGATATTCATGAGATCATATATGCATGAGAAAACGTTTTGAATTTGGATCAACAATGCACAAAAATAATAACAAGATCCTAGATTTGTGAGGTTTTGAAAACTTTGAAATTGGGTTTTAAGTTTGAAAGATTTATGTGTAATTTGCTAATCTAATCTGTTAAATGGGATTCTATGTTAGTATTCTATGTTGGGAGAATTTAAAATTGACTCATTAAGAGATCCCCAATTTCAATTCTTTGTGTAAAAATAACCCTAGACTCAAGATTAAAGAAAAATTAGAATGAAATAACTTACAATTGATGATAAGGTATTAGTAATGATTGATTTTCTTGAAGAATAATGCTTCCATTATGATTTTGAGATGGTGTAATTGAGATTTGGGTTGTGAGGTTCGACTTTGACAACAATGGAGAAAATTGGGAAAGTTCATTTCTAACTTTAAGCATCTTACTTAAAGGAAGAATTTGTTACAACCCACTTTGTTAATACAAATATCGCCTAAAAACGTTATTTATATTTTACGATCTTTGCTAAGTTTTGTTAATGACAAAATATAAACTTTAGCTATGAGTAAATCATCACTTTAAGTGTTTAAGTCTTGTTTAACTATGGTTTACATTTCCTTTTAAACAAAACATTGTTTATATTTCTTAAATTAGAAAGTGTCCTGTCACATCACATTTATTTCTTAAAATAGAAATGTCACATCACATTTAGGGCAAGCTTTGTCAATATACATTTATGGTAAGAAAGTGTGTTTGACTAACCATATGTTTGCTTGCAAGTTTTGTGTTTGAGTAGGTGTAATGAGATGTGACCTTGTTTGGTTTGGAAGATTTATTGCAAAACCAACTGCAGTCCTGACGGAACCCTGGGGGTACACGGGCAGAACCTATCTGAGGGTTCCGCCGTGTCACAACTCATCATTTCAGGTCATTTCCTGAACTTTAGAAAAACACTATTCATCAAACACTATTCATCAAAACACTATTCATCAGTTTACTATTCATCATTTTTTGTGTCAGTTTGACATTCCGAGAAGCATTCAGAAATTTTACTATTCACTGAACACTATTCATTCCGGAAAAGATTTCATCATTCACTTGCATTACACATTTCATCGTAAATTTAGTTTACGGGTATTAAAATTCGCGTAACCGTATGGGTTTAGGTGCGAATTCATTTCATTATCAGTAAGGACACTGCATATGGACTAGAGACAGTCTGCATATCATCAATAGGTCATTTACATGTTATACCACTCTTAGGATTTTCAAATTATATATTTGATACATTTAACATTTTACGTATAAGTATTTATAATGAACGTTAACACCCGGTTTATACACGACGAATATATCTAAATATTCCCACAATGGTCCCGCCATATTTTTATATCCATTATATCATCATAAAAGTTATTACATTCATTTAACCATTATTTTGGAATTTTACGTTTTCCAGTTCAGCGTTTTACGCGAATTACTCGTTTTTAACCCGCGTTTCCAGTTTTAACAACGTTCAAGCAACCCGATGGAACTTACCATTCATTTTTATTTTATTATGGAGTATTTTGACAAGTTTAGTCATCCTTTCAAGTTTCATATTTTTACGATGCCCGAATTTACGTTTCGCGGTTTAAAACTTTACGTTTTTCGATTAACGGAACCAAAACCGACTCCGTGAACTAGATTACCAAGCTTCTCACACACATTTAACTAACATATGCAGCCCCCCCCCCCCCCCCCCCCTCATTAGTCTTCACATTGACCATATAATTACAAGTATGCCATTGAAATTATACAAATATCTTCCAAAAACCTTGAAAACATAACATACATAATTTCTTATAATCAAAAGCTCTCATTTTCTCATCTTCTCCACCATAACCCACGACCCAAATCCATTCTCCATGATCAAGAGAAGTTTTTCCAAAAGTTAAAGCTACAAGGTTGTTCATTTCATCATCCTAATCAAGAATCATACCACAAAAACACAAGTAATCCAAGGTTTCTAATCATCTCATCACCTATTATTTCAAAGTGAGTATTCAAATTTATTTTCATGTTTTCATCTAATTAACACATGTATCTTATAGTATTCATGCTTAATTTCATGCACAAACTAGTTATACCACTTTATTTTTGTAGACTTTTGAAACATACAAACCCTAGAATTGGTTTTAGGTATTCCTTTGTTAAATTAACTTGTTTACTAGTCATTAGGAACCCATGGCACCCTAAGAAGGTGTATGGTAGGATTAGTATAGTTTTGTGAAATTTGCAAGAGTTTTGGTTGATGTAGAAACTAGTTTTGAATCTTGGAAATGGTTTTGTAACAAGTAAATATACCTACTGTCCCATTTTGGTAAACCCAGGAAAATCAGTAAAAACAAAGGAAACTTTGGCAAAAAGTTTAGAAAATACTTTAAAAAACGAATCCGTAGGCGAAAGAACGGATTAAAAAGAGTTTATAACGAAGAAGTTATGATTTTTGCAAGTTTGTTGACGAAAAGTATTTTTCTGAAAATTACATGCTGTTGGACGTTTTTCATCGGACAAAAAGAGGCTTTAGACGTAACCAGGAGGAGCCGAGCTTTCCAAAATAAATTACTACATACTAATACGTAACCGTGGATATAAAGAACAAGTAAAACAGACTTATAACGACAAAGATATTCACGTTTGAATATCGACAAAACTCATTTTAGTTTGACAGCTTTTAGAAATAATAACACAAAAACTACGTAGTAACTCTAGATTTCTAGAAATATTAACCAAGTATCCCATTTTATAACTAATGAAGTATTAGTTATTACAAGTATATTTTATCACTACAAGGCGTTATTTCAAGGATTTCAACCCGAGGATTTCAACACTAACATGGAAACATACGATATATATATAAGTATATATATTGCAACTAGCTTTATTTTTCTAATAGCCATATTTTTCCTAAGTCTTGGAATATATATTTTTGATAACAACAAGTATTTTTCAAAGAGTAGAGTGGTATAGGAACATGTGCATGGACATTCATAACATCATTTGGTGATCTAAATTAGATCGTTCATCATTCACATTAGGTTGCGGCTAGTGTGCGCGCCTTGTTTTTCAGCTCATTACATGTTCATGGTTGTTCATTTCACTTCATCACAGTTTCATCAGCTAGAGGTGAGTTTTCATAGCCCCGTTTTCAATACAATATTTTGATTTCAAATCCCACGGGGGGAATACATTGCATCAATCATTTTAGTACGAGCCCAAGTATTCAAACATATGTACATTGCTTAAGTTGCCTTACCAATCAGTTAAAATCCCCTGTTTATTATCATGGACCATTAATTTGCCGGTAAGCGAGAGTGAGTGGATAGATCTATCGAGGGTGACGCCTCCATCTGTGGTAGTGATTACCAACCGTAAGCGGATGCATTTCATGTCTGTTACATCAGTTACGAGTGTTCTGGTAAAACATTCGGGAGGGGCATATAATGTTTCATCAGTCATAGCTTCGGTGCCATGAGCTTAAGGTCTATTGTACAATTTTCATGAGATTTTTATCTTGCACTTTTACTTGTGGTGGCCGTACATCATTACATTTTACAAACCTATGGAATTCACCAACATTCGTGTTGACGTTTTAGCAATGTATTTCAGGTTATTAAGGTAGCTCATGTGACATGCATTTGGACCTTCTTGGAGTCGCGGGGTCGACGCGTCTCATCATTATTTCATGCACTTATGTAAACGTTTGATCTAGTATGACTTGTTTTTCATAAACATGCAACACATTTTGGGGACCTCATTTTGTAAACTCTGGATTATTTCAATGATCAAATGCAGTATTTTTCAAACGACACTTTAGGTCGTTCAATGTAACTGTAACTGTGGTGCTATGACAGACACCCCCAGGCATTCCATTCCGTTGCAAGTCAGGTAAATTGGGGGTGTGACAGATTGGCATCAGAGCTAAGGTTATAGCGAACTAGGATGTATCTTGGACCCTAGACTATAACCGCATCATCATAGCATCTCATCATTTCATCATAAGTGCATAATCATGATACATGTTGTTTCATGCATACCCTGTGCGAGTTATTTATACTCATATTCGTATATATATATATATATATATATATATATATATATATATATATATATATATATATATATATATATATATATATATATATATATATATATATATATATATATCATTTTATTGACCTGGTTCACGAGCGACATGTCTTCAGATACACATCCTGACATCCTTTTATCAGATTCCGACATTGAAGATGCCTTGTCATCTTCCACTACTATTGTACCACCAGTTGCACTTATACCACCATTAGCACTATTGATTTGCCATAGGAACAGGGTTTTCCTATCATTCAGCCCATACATAGAATGCCTTTTGGTAGAGTATTCAGACTTAATCTTAATGGACTTATTAGGATGCTTATTGCAAGGAAGATAGTATGTTTCTTTCCATCACTAGTACAGCACTAACTACTCAGGTACTACCACCACCATCAGTTACTTATTACACTATTGGTCGTCCCACAGTGCGTACTTCAGTTTTACCTTTTGGATGTCGTGAGGTAGCGCGAAAGAGGGTAGTATTCCATTCACTAGTACCATCATTGTCATTTTCCTTTTCCATTCCCACTTGCCATGAACTAGATGACACCTAGTAGATAATACCAATAACACAGACTCAACAGGAACATCCGCAGATTCTTTAGGAATGGTTCAGAACCTACATTATTTGAGATTTGATCAATGCACAACTTCAGACACCACTTTAGGACTATCTCGACCTTATGATGCCACAAACCTGATTTCACACAGAGGGACACCAGGAAGTCCCTAGACCAGACTTATATCCTCACTAGTTTTTACTATTATCCTAGCCACAGAAAGTGTGGGACATAGTCTAAAGAACTTGTTGTCTTTTGATTGTTGTACAAACAAAAATATCAAGTGTGACTCTACTATGTAAGGAATGGTTGTGCTATTTGTGATATCGGTTCACGTAGACCAAAATTTTCATGTATGATATTCATGTGTTGTGAATATGATGACTTTGATTAACTATATATCCTCATGGTCTCTTATGATTTGATGAAGAGAGATTTAAGCAAACCACTACAAACATGACGCAAGCTGCTGTTGGACAAGTCATTGCCAAGAACATAGCCACCGTCCTCACTAAGGAACTTACTCACGTGGAATTTATGGGGTGCAATCCTCCCTCCTTTAGCGGAACTAGAAACACAAAGGAATTTCTCAAATGGTTCGAAGAAGTAGAAACAATAATTCAATGTGGCGACTGTCGTAAGGAAGACAAGGTTAAGTTCGCCACATGCACTTTTTAGGATCATGCCCAGGAATGGTGGGCCAAACATATTAAGATGGTGGGAGTTGATGCTGCTTACTCACACTCTTGGGAGAAACTAAGAAGGATGATGAGTATAACATTTTGTGTAGGAAATGAATTACGAGCAAAGGAACAGGAAACACTAAACTTTACCATGGTAGGAAATAATGTTGACGAGTACACTACTCATTTTTATGAATTAACACGACTAGGTTCTGCAATGGATAAACCGGAAAGCAAGAAACTTGAAAGTAACATTGGGGGACTCTCAAATGAAATTCGTATGTTGGTCATCGCATGGGAACCCGATACCATGTCTGAAGCTATCAAAATGGCGATCGAGGCAAAGGAACTCATAGTTCACGCCGAGACATCAGGAAACAATAGTGACAATAAAAGGAAGTGGAACAACAATCTAGGTTGTAATGCTGCTCAACAATTTCCCAAAGGACAAGAAGCGAATAGAGCCTTTGCTGCAGAATCGTACACAAAGAGAAGGTATATTGGAAAGTTACCTTACTGCAACCTGTGTAATCAACATCACCGAGGTCATTGCAGTAAAACATGTGGAGTGTGCAAGAAGCAGGGTCATTGGACTGAAAAAACTGTAGGAAACTCACAAATCAGAAGACCCCAGGGAGTTGCTTCAAATGTGGAAACTTAGGGCATTTCAGGAAGGACTGCCCGGAGCTAAGGAACAAGGAAAATCAGGAACTTGGAATCAAGACTGAATCGCTCGAGGAATAGCGTGAGCTGTTGAAAGATAACCGTCAGGATATTAGCAACATCAAGGATAACAACAATGCTTCAGCAGGAGGAGCTTTGTTTCGATATATAAACCGTAGTTCGAGCCCTTTAGGGTTGTATCTTTCCTTTTGTACCTACCGTTGGTATGATGACATAACCTAGTTGTATTAAGCACTTTCCTATCCAATGTAATGTCTATCCTTTGTTACCTAGGTGATAATCATAACCATCGTTTACTCCATTTTCTATCCCAATTGCTCAGACTTCAATCGTTTCGCAACATTTTAGCATTGTCTTATCAGGGATTAGGTTGATTTCGTTTTTGACAAAATAGTAGACTATTACCATTCGACAAGATTCACCCACGTATCCAATACACCATTCAAGCTATTTTACTATCATATGGGGAAATTGTTTTACAGAAAAATTTCTGAAGTAAGCTATTTTATTACCATCCTATAAATTGATTTTTCTGTCATTACACCAAGTATTTACTATTATTACACGAGGCAATTTTCATGTTATTTGAAAGAAAACATCAGGATACCATTTTAACAACAATGCGTTGAACACCATCTAAAACTTTTGAGAAAAGTTATGATATTTTGACAAAATCTAACATCGCATCATTAGTCCTCAATTGTACATAGCCTGATCACCTATGTAAAATTCAGGAAGGATTATGCCATGAAGGAAATAATTACCTTTTCAAGGGATTGTTAATAACAATCTTCATTTAAAAGTGTGGAAAACTAGAAGGGGGGTTGAATAGTTTACCGCTTTTTCGATTCTTATTTAGCTTAAATAACCTTTGAGAACTTGACGTTTGGTTAAAGATATAAACACAATTCTAACTTAACTTGTTTCATACTTTGAAAAGCTTTACTTGTAATGATCCTAACTTTGCTTGTTTAGTTCTTTGAAAAGCTTTACTTATGTTTAAAGATATAAGAACAACTTTACTTGTTTTGGTTCTTTGAAAAGCTTTATATGTGATAAACAATTCTAACTAAACAACAACATATAATAAGCAAAGATAGAGAAAGAAACAATCAAACCACAACACGATAGTTTATCGTGGTTCGGCTACAAGGACTCTTTTTCCTTGCCCTACATCCACGCCTCGAGTTTCCAACTCGAGAGTTATAAACACTAATCAACAAGCTCCTTTCACCGACGGAGAAAACCTTACACGTCGCTTATACTTTTACCGACACAAAGCTAGATGTCGAGTTCTTTTACAAGGGTACAACCACTCCCATTCGTCGCTTACACTTTTACCGACACAAAGCTAGATGTCGAGTTCTTTACCAAGGGTACAACCACTCCCGTTAGTTCTTTTACTTGGGTACAACAACTCCCAACACACTACGTATTTTGAGGCCTAAAATACTAACCCATAACTTCTACATACATGACACACATGAAGTATAAACTACCAAAGCTTATACATGACCAAGCTACCAAGACTTGCAACTTTAGAGTTGAAGCTTGCAACTTCTTGAATGATCTTGTGGAGTTCCTTGCTACATAAGAGAATCACACAAGTCAAGGGTTACTGAGTTAGTTCAAAGAATATGTGAGAATAAGTCCTAAAGGGTTAGCCAAAAATCAAGTTATGGCTTGGTATTTATAGCACACCATACTGCATGCTTGGCGGATTAGGCGGAACCCTCAGATGGGTTCCGCCCTGTACCCCCAGGGTACCGCCGGGTCTGCAGTAGGTTTATGCAATAACTCTTCAAACCAAACAAGGTCTTGTCTCATAAATCCTAGCAACCAAACAATGTCACATCACATTACACTAGTCAAACACCAAACTTGCAAGTCACTACAAAGTTAGTCAAACACATAAATGCATATTGATAAAACTTGCCATAAGTGTGATGTGACAATTCTATTTAAAGAAATAAATATGATATGACAAGACACTTTCTAATTTAAGAAATAAAAACAATGTTTAGTTTAAAAGGAAATGTGAACATTAGTTAAACAAGACTTAAACACTCAAAGTGATGATTTACTCTTAGCTAAAGTTCATATTTTGTCATTAACAAAACTTAGCAAAGATCGTAAAATATAAATAACATTTTTAGGCGATATTTGTATTAACAATCTCCCCCTTTTTGTTGATGACAAAACATAAACTTTATTTAAAAGTAAGCCATAAGATTTAGTGTTAAGTCTTATAAAGTTAGTATTAAAACTTGTTTTTGCAAAGAGTTAGCGAGCGGAAATATCAAAAGTTGAACAAGTTTAATATAAATTCTCCCCCTTTTTGTTGAAACAAAAAGTAGAGAAGCGAAGCGGAATAATGGCCATGCTCCCCCTTGGACGATACTCCCCCTAAATGGAGTGCCAAGAGAGGAGACATGGATTTTGAACCTACAAAAGAAAAGTTAGTTTCCGCACAAGATAAGTCATGAAAGTGTTTCATGTTTAAACACAACTAAGAGTTGTGAAGTGAAATAGTACAACACTCATGCTCCCCCTTGAATATTACTCCCCTAAATAGAGTATCAAGGAAGGAAAACATGGATAATGAACCTACAAAAAGAGAGGTTAGTTTCTAAAGCACAAGATTTATGTATGGTACCATAACAAGGTATAGTTCACACATCATACCTAAATGGTCAACAAACAAAGAAAACCTTGTAGTGTAATGAAATTCATTTCATGTAAAATTTAGACTTCTTAAAAAGTCAAAGACAAGAAATTTTGGTTACACTATCCTACCTCTAGAAATAAAGAAAAAGCTACAAATAAGCTACGACCATAAAAAGCTACAAGGAAATCATCATTTTCCTTTGTGAGAAACATTTTCCAAAAACAAGGCTAAGGTTGTTTAAGGAAGAAAATGTGGGTTGTGGTTGTAGCGGGCTTTATTTTGAAGGTTGAGAGGGTGACACGGGTTTTGGTTTGTTGGTTTAAATGGGAAACATTTTCCAAAAGAAACGGTTTTGTTTCATTTTGTAGACTCTAAACTTGAGGTGGTGTTGGTACTCTAAACTTGGTTTGTTGGTTTTAATGAGCAACATTTTCCAAAAGAAACGGTTTTGTTTCATTGTGGAGGCTCTAAACTTGAGACGTTCCACAATGTGGTTTAGGATAAACCTCATTTTATTGGATATGGTGAACCAGCAATGGTTTTGGGTGACGATACTCTTGTTGTGGTGGTTGGTTGTGGTCGAAAGACTCATTTTGGTTAAGCAATGACCTTGGTTATTCATTTGTGAAAGGTGGTGGTTGTTGTTGGTCTTGGTGGAAGATCATTGAGATGCTTTTATTTTCTTATACGAAGAAAATAGAGATTCAAAGTGTTGGGAAGGTTCTTGTGGTAGTGGTAGTTATTGTTGTTGTGGTGGTTGTTGTTTGAACAAAATGGTGTAGGCTTGGTTATTTGTAAATGGTTACCATGAAGGTTTTTGTGAATGGGGTTGAAACACAAATGATTGTAGGTGTGTATGACCTTGATCATTTGGAAAAATTAAGGATTTAGCATACCGGTAGGCCAAACTCTCAAGCAATGACGGTGGATGAGGTGCATCATCCAATGACTCATTTGGTTGAAATGTTGGTTGTTGTTGGGTTTCCATTTCGGCAATGGTGTTAAAAGGTGACAATGATGGAGGGCTTGATGGTTTAGGTGATAGGTTTTCAAAAGTTTCCAATAGTGGATGTGGTGATGTTGGTGGTGTATGGAAACGTTCCATTGGTGTAAGTGTTGAAGTAGCAAGATTAAGCAAATCTTGAATAGTGATCACATTGGTATTGAAATGTGTTGAGGATGGTGTTGAGGTAGTGAGGTTAAGGAAATCTTGGATAGGTGAAGAAATGTTAAGCGAAGCATCACTTGAAGATGATGAGCTTGACTTGATGGTTTTGTTGAAGCAACAAGGTTTGACACTAATCCTAGTGGTTTTTGAGAAGGATTTTGATGGTTATGGTGTGATTTGAATTGTTGCAAAACTTTCAAATTTATAAGGTTGAAAAGGTGTTGAAATGGATGTTTGGATTTGATGTTCTACCATTCAAAGAATGAGGTTTCAAATGATTTTCATGACCATGTCACATCATTTGATGTTAATTCAATGGAATAAGATGGAGTGAAAGATCAACATATGCACTCAATGCTTTGTGATCATGGGATGTGATTTGGTTGAAAATGTTTCAATTGTTTGAAGGATCCTTTAAAAGGGTTCCTTGGGTTAGTTATGTTTGAATTTGAATTTTTGGAGGGAAGTGGCTTCCTAATTGTTTTAGTGAGTGAGAGTTATTCTAATATGGTTATTGGAGTTAATGGAAGATGTTTCTCACTTAGGATAATGGTTTTGACACATTACAAGTTTTGGACTTAAGAAAAATGGAAGAATTTTCTGCAGGTGTCTGGCGGAACCCTCAGAAGACACTGGCGGAACCCATTTGAGGGTACCGCCTGGTCCGTTGGGCTATTTCTGGAATTCCCAGAAAATACACTGGCGGACCCCAATTTTGGGTTCCGCCAGATCCGCCAGACCCTAAAAAGTTGGCAGTCCGCGTTTTTGACCCGCGAGACGATTTTCAAAATTTTCGAAAACTCCTAAAATCAAAAAGATAATGCATTTCTGGTTAGGCAATGCAAAAATTAGACACGTAAACATACATATCATAGGACTTTGACCTTGAGGTCGAGGATTTCACTATACTTAGTAAGAATTGCCATAAACATGAAAATTTGACAACTAGCCAAATGTTGTCTTCCTACATCATTGTTAGTTCCTACAAGTTCCAAATAGTACCAAATAACTTACCAACACACAAATACATAACACGTAATGTTTAAATGACCAAATCTTTCAAATGACGCCTAGTGCCAAACACTCCTACACACCCGCTCTCATAGACGGTCAATCTTCTTCTTGAGCATTTCAAGAAATCTCTCGATGTTTTTGAACATCCCCTT
Source organism: Artemisia argyi (assembly GCA_030686995.1). Lineage (NCBI taxonomy): Eukaryota > Viridiplantae > Streptophyta > Magnoliopsida > Asterales > Asteraceae > Artemisia > Artemisia argyi. The sequence continues at coordinate 32,773,674 of CM060677.1, read as the reverse complement.
TGTTTGCTTGAACTCCGCCGACTCATTTAGAATATCCGAAAGTTGGAAAAAGTAATATAGAGGTGGGAGCCTAGAGTTGGGCAAAGCCTAGAGTTGGAAAATGTTTACCTTGGGCTTTGTAGATTCTCCTATCACTTAGTGGGACAAAAGCGTGTGGAATAAGAAAGTAGTCTAGGTGAAGACCTATAGGAGTTGATGGAATGGGAGAGATGAACCTAAAGAGACGAGTCAAGAGCATTCCATATGGCATAGACGTTGTGCCTTGTACGGGAATGTCGGTCATTCACTTGGTCAAGTAGTAGGCAAGGTTGAAGGGTTGCCTAACGGACAAGGAGTAGAGCATGTAGCAAAGGCAAACATTGATGTGATCCCGGTTTCCTATGGTGCTAATTTCATTGGTTCTAAGGAGTTCTTCTCATTCCTTTAATTGGGGCTTGAGTTCATGGATTTCCATTCCATATGGGTTCTTGATGACCTCATTTCCGGTTCTAGTTCTTCTAATGTTGGTGGTTCTAATGAAGAGGTGGTCACGAAGTTCATCTTTAGACACAAGAGGGTTATCATAGGGATAGATGCGGTCAAAGAGTGTGTCAAGAGTTGAGAGGGAGTTCAAGTAGGAGTAGATGCAAGTACCAAGGTTTGGGACACCTAGGATTTGAGCAAACTCCTCGAGGGTGAAGGAGTATTGATGACTACTAGCCCTAAAGTTAATAGACATGCGACCATACTCATCCTTGGAGAGGGTGATGGATGCATAGAATTCTAAAGTGAACCTAGAACAAATAGGCTCGTCGATTTCTAAGAGACACTTAAAGTTGATTGTCGCAAATTCCGTGTAGAGGTTTGTACCTTCTAAGAAGGATGGATCAATGGTTCTACCCTTATGGACATGTTGTTTTTCTAAGGCTTTGAAGACAACGATTTGAGTTTGAGTAAGACCTTTGGTTTTGTGGTGTTTGGGTAGGTACTTGATGGTGTCCTTGTGGTCGTAGTGAGTTAGAGGAGGCATGATGATTCCTAGAAAATCAAAATTTCACATTTAAGTAAATGACTATTGTAATGTGTATGTTCTAGTGTGTGCCTATATGAAAACAATGTGGAGGTGCGGTTGACTTGACTCATTTTGATGTTTAAAAATGTTTTGTAATGTAAGTGATGTTTCAATGACGTTTTTCATTTGTTTTAACAATGTGGTGAATGGTGGTAAAGTATGGGTGACGACCGAGGGTGGATATGTGAAATGAGGTGGTGATTGTTTGACAACACTTAAAGCTTGGATATCTTCTTTGTGTTCTTCACTTGCTAGAAAGTGGAAGAGACGCATTTCATAATGAAATTCACTTGACTTTTGACGACATAGACAAATATGTTAATGAGAGTATGGATATGACAATTGCCCTTTGTTTCAAAGAGCGACACAAAGGTGAACATAGGTTTATGTATCATGAAAGATGGTTTAATCTTAATAGGTTAGGTTATAGTGGGGATGACACACTTGTTTGGTTACATTGTGGAATCTTCTTGTGAAGATGACTAGGTGGAGTTATTGGTGAAGATGATATTAACTCTTGGTTTCTTTGAGGGCATGAAGATGGTGAATGACTCGATATTGATAGGACAAAGGATAACTCGGTTTCTCATTTCACATTGGTTGTTTTGAGGTTTGAGTGATGAAAGGTTATGAGGAATATGCTTGAAGTTTTGCTCATTTTGTGAATCTTATGGGCTGATGGTAAGTTGGAGTTGTGAGTAAAGAGGTGTTTAGTTTTGAACTTAAATAAAACATTCTGTGGCTTTGGCGGACCTGGCGGAACCAAAAAGTGGGTTCCGCCCATATGGTCTGAGGGTGCCGTGGGTTCTGCAGGGAAAACTCAAAAGGAATTGTCTTGATTTTTGTGGTTTTATCCTAATGTTCAAAACTAAGGTTTTAGGTCTTATGAGTCCTTGACTAAGCCTAGGGATGATGAATGCTTCTCATTCAAGAGGTTTTGTGAAAACGTTGATAGAATGGTTAACGTATAAGACTTTCTTAGTTAAGATGTTCCTCAATGAACATTTTTACCAAGACGATGATGATGGATCACAATATTTCAATTAAGAACATAATGGATTGAATTGTCGCTGAAGTCGATGCTTCCTTTGTTGAAGGTATAACAATGTTGATAAGATGAACTCCGTTGTTGATGCGAGTTTGCTTGTTCAAGCGGAGCTTGTTGATGTGCTTCTCCATCCGATACTAATTTGAGAATCTTACGCGTTTTGGAGAATCATTGGGTAAGTAAGTATAAAAGTGCAAGTACCACTTGTGCTTTTCTTATCAACTTATTACCGACATAATTCCATTTGGCATACACTATGGTTTCTATTCCCGTTCTTTTGGGAGACCATAATCCTAGTTGTGTAGTACCTTATGATGTATCCAAATAGGCTCAACTAAAGAGTTGTTTTAGGATCTTCTTTAACACGAGCACATAGACAAAAACTAAACATAATGTTGAATCTAATTGTTATGAGAACAAGTAGTCTTCCAAACATTTCTCTATGTTTAGTTTTACCTGCGGATTTACTAATCTCATTCTTGATAAGTCATCAATAACTTAACCATTGAGAACAAGAGAGCAACTAGGAATGTCTTTAAGTTAAAATCCCTTGCTTTTGTGGCTTGCTTTTATTATCAAAAGGTCTTTCAAATATTGATACTATACTCACTTGATTACTTTGAAATATCAATTTTGTTTCACTAGTTGTTTTATTCTAGATTCCAAAAATTGTTTTTGTTGAATTTGTTTAGACACAACTAATGACCTATAAATCAAGTTTTATAACTTATGTCAATTTTACTTGATTCAATGTTTAACTCAAGGTGAGAAGATGTTGTTTTGTGCTTTTACTCCATGCTTGTCTTTCCATCATTGGACTTTCGACTAAGTTATCATCTACCAAAGATGATATCATAGAAGGAGGAGATCACTCGTTAAATTTCATATTCAACGACTCCTCGACTCTTTGGGTTTTCTTACTTAAGACACTATGAACTCTATTTATTTTTAAAAAATCCAAGAGGTACAACATCTTTAGACTATGTGTCACATTTGATGTGTAAATCCTAGATGTTTGAAAACTCATTTTCTTTCACACATCCTAATATATGCTAATGTGATTTATTTCACCTTATGTGTTTTATGTGAGATTATCATAAAGAAGTGATTGAAGAAAAACACAATTAAAGATTCAAAGTATGGTGTTTGAGAAAATTGTTTAACAAGGGTTTGTTTTGCAAGCATCACAAAAGTGTTAGAAATTTTAACACTTAGGAGATTCTTAGTTAGCTCACTTGTAAGCAAGAGTTGAGTGAGACAAACTCAAGAGTTTTTCGTGTTTATCTCTTGATGGTTAAATAACCAAAACACCTTATATCTCCTTACTAGTACTAAAGACAAAATTCCTTGTTGCATAGAATCTAATCTTAGTTATTTACAAATAGCAGGTAGACACTCTAGTGTATTACAAATAACACATATTTGAGCACATAATGCTAGAGACAAGATATAACCAAAGTCAAGTTTAAGTAATGCGTACCTTTTAAATTGCATATAGATGCTATCAAGCGAATAAGCATTAAGCGTAAAGACTTGGTTTGACGACATGCTTTGAAACTCAATAACTCATGTATCCAAGAAGGTTAGACAATCATATAAAGGCATAGAGCATGATAATCTTAATTCTTTTATCATGAGTTTCTATTAGAGATAGAATTATCTCTAAGTCTTTCTTCTAGGTTAGACAAATTTTACTTGCTTTGTTTTATTAGTTAATGGTGCTTTTGAGTTAAATCCTAATCCGGTTTTATCTTTAAACAACCTTTGACTCCCCAACAATCTTTCAAAAGATTTTGAGCTTTCATCAAATTTAACTAATAATTTTTCTTTTCTCATTTTGCATTTTAATCTCATGTTTGTAATCTAGACATAATTTACATTCTAGATTAATTTCAACATTACTCTTAATTCTAGACATTTTATCTTCCAATAAGATTTCCTTTTTAAAGATATTCTTAAGAGATTTTAAAGACTCATACTTGAAGATAGCTTTTAGGTCCATGTTGCACAAATGTTTAGACTCATTTTATAGTTTAGAAAACTCTAGGATAAATTAATCAAAGCAAAATAGTTTGGTTTCAAAGTGTACCTTGCTTGATGTTTTATCTAGTAAGGAATCACAAACCGGATGATTGACTTCATCTTCATCCGAGTTAATCCATGAATTGCAAGCAAGACAACAACGAGCTTGACACGAGTAATCACCTTTACTTACACCTTGCTTGTTGTATCAATAAGTTGACAATAAACTACCGGATCATTGTCTTCATCAACTTCCATTACATTCCAAAATACGCAAGCAGGTTCAACAAAACACACGTACTCATCTTCACTTGTACCTTCATTTAAAACATTTAAACTAGTAGCACATGTATTAACTTCTACTAAGTGTCTATCAATTAGTTTTTCTAAAACTTCTAATTCATATGTAAGATTAAATTGATCATCTTTGACTTGACATATTCCTTGATGAAAGTTTACCATATTTTTCAAACATCATTAGCCTTTTGACAAAAATACATTCTTTCATATTTGGTACTAAAGCTTTGTAAAGCATTGTTTTAGCTTTAGTATTTTTATCAAGTTTAAGATAGTTATCTTGGTTTTCAAAAAAACTTGTTTTCTTTGGTTTGAAATTACCAAAAGAAATAATATGCCAAAGATCTTGATCAATTGATTTTACATAGTTTTCAAAATTACTTTTCCATTCAAGTAAGTTTTCTTTTTCAAATAGCGGTTGGTTTTGAATAGGTTGCCCTTCTTTGAGATTTTCAAAATCCATGGATCGATCCAAGTTTTAAAATACATTCTATTTTAAAGAACTTGAGTAACGTAGCTCCTGATGCCAATTGTGGAAAACTAGAAGGGGGTTGAATAGTTTACCGCTTTTTCGATTCTTATTTAGCTTAAATAACCTTTGAGAACTTGACGTTTGGTTAAAGATATAAACACAATTCTAACTTAACTTGTTTCATACTTTGAAAAGCTTTACTTGTAATGATCCTAACTTTGCTTGTTTAGTTCTTTGAAAAGCTTTACTTATGTTTAAAGATATAAGAACAACTTTACTTGTTTTGGTTCTTTGAAAAGCTTTATATGTGATCAACAATTCTAACTAAACAACAACATATAATAAGCAAAGATAGAGAAAGAAACAATCAAACCACAACACGATAGTTTATCGTGGTTCGGCTACAAGGACTCTTTTTCCTTGCCCTACATCCACGCCCCGAGTTTCCAACTCGAGAGTTATAAACACTAATCAACAAGCTCCTTTCACCGGCGGAGAAAACCTTACACGTCGCTTATACTTTTACCGACATAAAGCTAGATGTCGAGTTCTTTTACAAGGGTACAACCACTCCCATTCGTCGCTTACACTTTTACCGACACAAAGCTAGATGTCGAGTTCTTTACCAAGGGTACAACCACTCCCGTTAGTTCTTTTACTAGGGTACAACAACTCCCAACACACTACGTATTTTGAGGCCTAAAATACTAACCCATAACTTCTACATACATGACACACATGAAGTATAAACTACCAAAGCTTATACATGACCAAGCTACCAAGACTTGCAACTTTAGAGTTGAAGCTTGCAACTTCTTGAATGATCTTGTGGAGTTCCTTGCTACATAAGAGAATCACACAAGTCAAGGGTTACTGAGTTAGTTGAAAGAATATGTGAGAATAAGTCCTAAAGGGTCAGCCAAAAATCAAGTTATGGCTTGGTATTTATAGCACACCATACTGCATGCTTGGCGGATCAGGCGGAACCCTCAGATGGGTTCCGCCCGTGTACGCCCAGGGTACCGCCGGGTCTGCAGTAGGTTTATGCAATAACTCTTCAAACCAAACAAGGTCTTGTCTCATAAATCCTAGCAACCAAACAATGTCACATCACATTACACTAGTCAAACACCAAACTTGCAAGTCACTACAAAGTTAGTCAAACACATAAATGCATATTGACAAAACTTGCCATAAGTGTGATGTGACAATTCTATTTAAAGAAATAAATATGATATGACAAGACACTTTCTAATTTAAGAAATAAAAACAATGTTTAGTTTAAAAGGAAATGTGAACATTAGTTAAACAAGACTTAAACACTCAAAGTGATGATTTACTCTTAGCTAAAGTTCATATTTTGTCATTAACAAAACTTAGCAAAGATCGTAAAATATAAATAACGTTTTTAGGCGATATTTGTATTAACAAAAAGTTTTGTAAACAAAGGAACTCTTCCATAAACATCCTTTTTGCCGAACTATCCCTGGATACTTACCCTACCTGTCACTCACTTAGCCATTAAGTTGGATTTTCCCATGGACTTCCCTAGGAGAGACTTTCCATATCAATTACATGCAGGATTCCTCTATACAATAAAAGCAACGAAAGGATTACAGAACTACTAACCAGGAATAGAAGTATATAGTGAGAGAATTCATAACTCAACAACAAATTCTAAGATACTGCGAGACCATCCGAATCACCATCTCTGACCTAGTTGTCCAATGTTATTATTCAAGGGTACTAGCTAGACTGAGCTACAGGATTGAACTCAATATAAATGTCCGCAGGACAACACAATAGAAATAAACCAAGCTTCTAAGTGAGACTGTAGAGCATTTCATTTAAACATGGCCTCATCCATACATAAACTTTCCTGCAGTAAGTTTTCACAAAGGACAATTGTTTGAATCGAGTATATCGATGTAGATTCCTCTAAGGCATTATGTCTCTAGAAATTTTCGATAACCTCACCTTCATACCAAGAAAGGGATCAAACCAGAACATATCTCCTCATCTACATGGGAAAACAGAATAGACATTCATCGACACAACATCAAGTGATACCTTCGTCTTGCCAATTACAACGATAAACTATTTCAGGACTTAAGTTAGTCTAAATACCTATGCTTGTAGTTATACCTAATAACCACCAATAGGCATTATCCAACCTCAGGAACTAAATGTTAGACATCTATGCGTGTAAGCGAACATTTCCCATTCTACCATTTTATCCTTGTTAGTGTTTTCACTTTTAAACAAAGTTGATTCAAAAATTATGTTTACATAAATCACATACCTTGTGGAAAAAGGATTTCTGAAATTCCTATTTTGAACAAGTACAATCCTTTTTGGTCAATCTTTAGCAACACTATTGTACAATGAGAAATATACATAGACATCAAACTTTGGTAAGCAGTTTTAATCACAACATGTTTGAAAACATTTTCCTATTTCATAACTACTGAAATTTTGAATCAGCAGGAAAAATATTACTTAGTAAATCATTTGCTCCATTTTCTAAATTCGTTTATCCAGAAAAAGATTTCAACCAAAACTCACAATCGCGAGACAAATTTCCAGAAGTACTTTCCCTACAACATCGCTTATGCATTTAGGATTTGTGACTTGAAAATAAAGAATAATTGGAATATGTGATAAAGGAATTAGGAAGGACATCACAAATTAATCACGAACATCAGTAGTGGAGACCAAACCCACTCGACAAAGAAGGACATATGTCTTATCATCCGTTGGAATGAAACACAAGGAATCAGATTGTTACCTATATTCTATCCCTTCAGATAACGTCAAGTTCGAAGGACCGAACGTTGTGGAATTAGTCACAAAGGTTTATTGTACCCATTTCAGTTATTCCTGTTAAGGAAACCGATTCACCTTGGACTTCAAACAATCATTTCAGAATTTCCTTCAGAAACCCATTTAGATGTGAACATCACCTATCATCCTCAGACCGATGGTCAAAGCGAGAGAACAATTCAAACATAGGAAAGTATGCTCAGAGCATGAGTGATTGACCCTAGAAATGGTTGGACTAATCACTCAACATAAATCAAATTCATCTACAACAATAGTTATCACACCAACAGCGAGAAACTGGTAGAAGTTAGGTTGGTACATAACACACATCATTTGGATTGGGTATCCTGAACAACAAACCATCCAGATTCAAGTGGGAGAACAAACTAAGTTAAAAGCATTGCCTTGGATTGGCATGATACAAAATGGATAACAAGAGAGGTTGAACCTTTAGCATATTGGACCATTTAAGATTCATTTTAGAATCGACCAACTAGCATCCAAACTTGAGTTCTGGCAGAATTCAGCAGTATATATTACCAGTATCACATTTAAAACATTAAGAAGCACATACCATCTATTGATGGGCCAAACTCAGAAAAAGCTCAACATACTAGTCCAGTAGGCATTCATGAGATAACCAGGAATTTCCTACAAGTCAAGAATCAGTTACAAGTTCAATAAGTTGTAAAACATTAAAACTTCAAGTTGGTAGGCAGAGTTATGTTGAAAGTTCTGCCTAGGAAAGGCATGATATCATTCAGAAAACTTGGAAAGTTAAACCCGATATACACTGGACCATGTAATATTTCAGACAGAGTAGGCCTAGTGGCCGTAACACTTGAGCCTTGTTAGAGAACAACAGGATTACACCACCATGTATTATCATCTTTTCAGATTACTCACTCATAATTCCATTTGGAAAGGAATCCAACCCAAAGTCAAACATAGACCTTGTAAGAGAACCAACAGAAATCATGGACCGTGTGGTCGAACAGTTGAAGCAGAGTCGAATTCCTATCGTTAGAGTTCGCTGGAATTCTCGAATATCATCACTTTTTCACCAATATGTTTTCAGAGACCAACATAAACTGAACTTCGGGACGAAGTTCCTTTTAGAGGGGAAGACTGTCACAACTCATCATTTCAGGTCATTTCCCGAACTTTCGAAAAACACTATTCATCATTTTTGGTGTCAGTTTGACATTCCGAGAAGCATTCAGAAATTTTACTATTCACTGAACACTATTCATTTCCGGAAAAGATTTCATCATTCACTTGCATTACACATTTCATCGTAAATTTAGTTTACGGGTATTAAAATTCGCGTAACCGTATGGGTTTAGGTGCGAATTCATTTCATTATCAGTAAGGACACTGCATACGGACTAGAGACAGTCTGCATATCATCAGTAGGTCATTTACATGTTATACCACTCTTAGGATTTTCAAATTATATATTTGATACATTTAACGTTTTACGTATAAGTATTTATAATAAACGTTAACACCCGGTTTATACACGACGAATATATCTAAATATTCCCACAATGGTCCCGACGTAGTTTTATATCCATTATATCATCATAAAAGTTATTACATTCATTTACCCAGTATTTTGGAATTTTACGTTTTCCAGTTCAGCGTTTTACGCGAATTACGCGTTTTTAACCCGCGTTTCCAGTTTTAACAACGTTCAAGCAATCCGATAGAACTTACAATTCATTTTTATTTTATTATGGAGTATTTTGACAAGTTTAGTCATTCTTTCAAGTTTCATATTTTTACGATGCCCGAATTTACGTTTCGCGGTTTAAAACTTACGTTTTGCGATTAACGAAACCAAAACCGACTCCGTGAACTAGATTACAAAGCTTCCCACACACATTTAACTAACATGTGCAGCCCCCCCCCCCCCCCCCCCTCATTAGTCTTCACATTGACCATATAATTACAAGTATGCCATTGAAATTATACAAATATCTTTCAAAAACCTTGAAAACATAACATACATAATTTGTTATAATCAAAAGCTCTCATTTTCTCATCTTCTCCACCATAACCCACGACCCAAATCCATTCTCCATGATCAAGAGAAGTTTTTCCAAAAGTTAAAGCTACAAAGTTGTTCATTTCATTATCCTAATCAAGAATCATACCACAAAAACACAAGTAATCCAAGGTTTCTAATCATCTCATCACCTATTATTTCAAAGTGAGTATTCAAATTTATTTTCATGTTTTCATCTAATTAACACATGTATCTTATAGTATTCATGCTTAATTTCATGCACAAACTAGTTATACCACTTTATTTTTGTAGACTTTTGAAACATACAAACCCTAGAATTGGTTTTAGGTGTTCCTTTGTTAAATTAACTTGTTTACTAGTCATTAGGAACCCATGGCACCCTAAGAAGGTGTATGGTAGGATTAGTATAGTTTTGTGAAATTTGCAAGAGTTTTGGTTGATGTAGAAACTAGTTTTGAACCTTGGAAATGGTTTTGTAACAAGTAAATATACCTACTGTCCCATTTTGGTAAACCCAGGAAAATCAGTAAAAAAAAAAGGAAACTTTGGCAAAAATTTAAGAAAATACTTTCAAAAATGAATCCGTAGGCGAAAGAACGGATTAAAAAGAGTTTATAACAAAGAAGTTATGATTTTTGCAAGTTTGTTGACGAAAAGTATTTTTCTGAAAGTTACATGCTGTTGGACATTTTTCATCGGACAAAAAGAGGCTTTAGACGTAACCCGGAGGAGCCGAGCTTTCCAAAATATATTACTACATACTAAGACGTAACCGTGGATATAAAGAACAAGTAAAACGGACTTATAACGACAAAGATATTCACGTTTGAATATCGGCAAAACTCATTTTAGTTTGACAGCTTTTAGAAATAATAACACAAAAACTACGTAGTAACTCTAGATTTCTAGAAATATTAACCAAGTATCCCATTTTATAACTAATGAAGTATTAGTTATTACAAGTATATTTTATCACTACAAGGCGTTATTTCAAGGATTTCAACCCGAGGATTTCAACACTAACATGGAAACATACGATATATATATAAGTATATATATTGCAACTAGCTTTATTTTTCTAATAGCCATATTTTTCCTAAGTCTTGGAATATATATTTTTGATAACAACAAGTATTTTTCAAAGAGTAGAGTGGTATAGGAACATGTGCATGGACATTCATAACATCATTTGGTGATCTAAATTAGATCGTTCATCATTCACATTAGGTTGCGGCTAGTGTGCGCGCCTTGTTTTTCAGCTCATTACATGTTCATGGTTGTTCATTTCACTTCATCACAGTTTCATCAGCTAGAGGTGAGCTTTCATAGCCCCGTTTTCAATACAATATTTTGATTTCAAATCCCACGGGGGGAATACATTGCATCAATCATTTTAGTACGAGCCCAAGTATTCAAACATATGTACATTGCTTAAGTTGCCTTACCAATCAGTTAAAGTCCCCTGTTTATTATCATGGACCGTTAATTTGCCGGTAAGCGAGAGTGAATGGATAGATCTATCGAGGGTGACGCCTCCATCCGTGGTAGTGATTACTAACCGTAAGCGGATGCATTTCATGTCTGTTACATCAGTTACGAGTGTTCTGGTAAAACATTCGGGAGGGGCAGATAATGTTTCATCAGTCATAGCTTCGGTGCCATGAGCTTAAGGTCTATTGTACAATTTTCATGAGATTTTTATCTTGCACTTTTACTTGTGATGGCCGTACATCATTACATTTTACAAACCTATGGAATTCACCAACATTCGTGTTGACGGTTTAGCAATGTATTTCAGGTTATTAAGGTAGCTCATGTGACATGCATTTGGACCTTCTTGGAGTCGCGGGGTCGACGCGTCTCATCATTATTTTATGCACTTATGTAAACGTTTGATCTAGTATGACTTATTTTTCATAAACATGCAACACATTTTGGGGACCTCATTTTGTAAACTCTGGATTATTTCAATGATCAAATGCAGTATTTTTCAAACGACACTTTAGGTCATTCAATGTAACTGTAACTGTAACTGTGGTGCTATGACAGACACCCCCAGGCATTCCATTCCGCTGCAAGTCAAGTAAATTGGGGGTGTGACACGCCGTATCCGCCAGACCTGTAGAATGGTTTGCTATAAAAACCAAACCATTTGTTAGTTTTAGGTGATGACTTTAGGACATATTTTCATACACTCTCTAAAACTAACTCAGTTACATTTGACTTGTGTGACTCTCTTATGTTGCAAGGGACTTCACAAGATCATTCAAGAAGTTACTAGCTTCAACTCTAAAGTTGCAAGTCTCGTTAGCTTTGTTATGTATAAGCTTTGGTAGTTTATACTTCATTTGTATCATGTATGTAGAAGTGATTGGTTAGTATTTTAGGCCTGAAAATACGTAGTGTGTCAGGAGTTGTTGTACCCTTGTAAAAGAACTAACGGGAGTGGTTGTACCCTTGGTAAAGAACTCGACATCTAGATTAGTGTCGGTAAAAGTATAAGCGACGATGGGAGTGGTTGTACCCGTGTAAAACAACTCGACATCTAGCATAGTGTCGGTAAAAGTGTAAGCGACGTTGTAAAGGTTTTCTCCGCCGGTGAAAGGAGCTTGTTGATTAGTGCTTATAACTCTCGAGTTGGAAACTCGGGGCGTGGATGTAGGGCAAGGAAAAAGAGTCCTTGTAGCCGAACCACGATAAACAATCGTGTTGTGGTTTGATCGTTTCTTTCTTTATCTTTGCTTATTACATGTTGTCTTTTAGTTAGAATTGCTAATCACATATAAGGCTTTTCAAAGAATTAAACAAGTAAAGTAGTGTTTATATCTTCAAACAAATGTAAAGCTTTTCAAAGAACTAAACAAGCAAAGTTAGAATCATCACAAGTAAAGTTTTTCAAAGTATGAAACAAGTAAAGTTAGAATTGTTATTCACATGAAAAGCTTTTCAAAGAATCAAACATATAATGTTGTGTTTATATCTTTAAGCAAACGTAAAGTTTTTAAAGGATATTCAAGCTAAAAAGGATTTAAAAAGCGATAAACTATTCAACCTCCCTTCTAGTTTTCCACAATTGGCATCAGGAGCTACGTTACTCAAGATCTTTAAAATAGAATGTATTTTAAAACTTGGATCGATCCATGGATTTTGAAAATCTCAAAGAAGGGCAACCTATTCAAAACCCACCACTATTTGAAAAAGAAAACTTACTTGAATGGAAAAGTAATTTTGAAAACTATGTGAAATCAATTGATCAAGATCTTTGGCATATTATTTCTTTTGGTGATTTCAAACCAAAGAAAACAAGTTTTTGAAAACCAAGATAACTATCTTAAACTTGATAAAAATACTAAAGCTAAAACAATGATTTATAAAGCTTTAGTACCAAATATGAAAGAATGTATTTTTGTCAAACGGCTAATGATATTTGGAAAAATATGTTAAACTTTCATCAAGAAATATGTCAAGTCAAAGATGATCAATTTGATCTCACATATGAATTAGAAGTCTTAGAAATATTAATAGATAGACATTTAGTTGTAATAAATACATGTACTACTAGTTTAAATGTTTTAAATGAAGGTGTAAGTGAAGATGATTACTCATGTCGAGCTCTTTGTGGTCTTGCTTACGATTCATGGAATAACACGGATGAAGATGAAGCCAACCATCCGGTTTGTGATTCTCAACTAGATAAAACATCAAGCAAGGTACATTTTAAAACTAAACACTTTTGCTTTGACAAATTTATCCTAAGAGTTTTCTAAACGAGAAAATGAGTCTAAACGGTTATGCAAAATGGTCCTGAAAACTATCTTTAACAATGAGTCTTCAAAATCTTTTAAGAATATTTTTGAAAAGGAAATCTTGTTAGAAGATAAAATGTCTAGAATTGAGAGTAATGTTGAAATTGATCTAGAATGTAAATTATGTCTAGATTACAAACATGAGATTAAAAAGAAATATGAGAAAGGAAAAATATTAGTTAAATTTGATGAAGGCTCAAAATCTCTTGAAAGATTGTTAAGGAGTCAAAGGGTGTTTAAAGATAAAACTGGATTAGGATTTAACTCAAAAGCACCATCAACTAGTAAAACAAAACAAGTAAAATTTGTCTAACCTAGAAGAGAGATTTAGAGATAATTCAATCTCTAATAGAAACTCATGATAAAAAGTTTAAGATTATCATGCTCTATGCTTTTATATGATTATCTAACCTTCTTGGATACATGAGTAATTAAGTTTCAAAGCGTGTCGTCAAACCAAGATTTTATGCGTTGTGTTTATCCTCTTGATAGCATCTCTATGCAATTTAAAAAGGTACGCATTACTTCAACTTGACTTTGATTGTCTCTTGTTTCTAGCATTATGTGTTGGAATATGTGTTATTAGTAATTCTCTAAAAGTGTTTACTTGCTATTAGTAATAACTAAGATTAGATTATGTGCAACAAGGAATTTAGTCATTAGTACTAGTAGGAGATATAAGGTGTTTTGGTTCTTTAACCATCAAAGAGATAAACACGAGAAACTCTTGAGTAAGTCTCACTCAACTCTTGCTTACAAGTGAGCTAACTAAGAATTTCCTAAGTGTTAAAATGTCTAACACTTTTGTGATGCTTGCAAAACAAACCTTTGTTAAACAACATTCTCAAACACCATACTTTGAGTCTTAAATTGTGTTTTTCTTCGATCACTCCTTTATAATAATCTCACATAAAACACACAAGGTGAAATAAATCACATTAGCATACATTAGGATGTGTGGAAGAAAATGAGTTTTCAACATCTAGGATTTACACATCAAATATGACACTTAGTTTTATGATGTTGTACCTCTTGGACTTTTTCAAAACAAGTAGAGTTCATAGTGTCTTAAGTAAGAAAACCCAAAGAGTCGAGGAGTCGTTGAGTATAACATTTAACGAATAATCTCCCGATTCTAAGATATCATCTTTGGTAGATGATGACTTAGTCGAAAGTCCAATGATGGCAAGACAAGTATGTTGTGTAAAACATTAAGAATAAAAGTACAAAATAACATCTTGTCACCTTGAGTCAAACATTGAATCAAGCAAAATTGACATAAGTTATAAAACTTGATATATAGGTCATAGTTGTGTCTAAACAAATTCAACAAAAACAGTTTTTGAAATTTAGTGAAACATAATAGATTTTTCAAAATAATCAAGTGTTTATAGTGTCAATATTTGAAAGTCTTTTTGATAATAAAAGCAAGCTCCAAAAGCAAGGAATTTTAACTCAAAGACATTCCTAGTTACTCTCTTGTTCTCAATAGTTAAGTCATTGATGACTTATCAAGAATGAGATTAGTAAATCCGTAGGTAAAACTAAACATAGAGAAATGTTCGGAAGACTACTTGTTCTCATAATAATTAGATTCAACATTATGTTTAGTGTTTGTCTATGTGCTCGTTTTAAAGAAGATCCTTAAACAACTCTTTAGTTGAGCTTGTTTGGATACATCGTAAGGTACTACACAACTAGGATTATGGTATCCCAAAAGAACGGGAATAAAAACCATAGTGTATGCCAAATGGAATTATGTCAGTAATAAGTTGATAAGAAAAGCACAAGTGGTACTTGTACTTTTATACTTATTTACCCAATGATTCTCCAAAACACGTAAGGTTCTCAAATTAGTTTCGGATGGAGAAGCACATCAAAAGCTCCGCTTGAACAAGCAAATACGCGTCAACAACGGAATTCTTTTATCAACATTGTTATCTCTTCAACAAAGGAAGCATCAATTTCAGCGACATTTCAATCCATTATGTTCTCAATTAACATATTGTGATCCATCATCATCGTATTGGTAACAATGTTCATTGAGGAACATCTTAACTAAGAACGTCTCATACGTTAACCATTCTATCAACGTTTTCACAAAACCTCTTGAATGAGAAGCATTCATCATCCCTAGGCTTAGTCGAAGACTCATAAGACCTAAGACCTTAGTTTTGAACATTAGGATAAAATCACAAAAATCAAGACAATCCCTTTTGAATTTTTCCTGCAGCTCCCACGGTACCCTCAGACCATACGGGCGGAACCCTTCTTTTGGTTTCGCCTGGTCCGCCAAAGCTACAGAATGTTTTATTCTTAATTTCAAAACCAAACACCCTCTTAACTTAATCATTCACTTTCAAACAGCCATCACCCTCTCAAAACCACATAACCACAAGAAATTTAGGGCTTTCAATCCAATCTCTTCAAATCCAACTAACTTTGTAAGTGTTCCAATCACAATTGCATTTTTGATTCAAGTATAACATTCTTATTTACATTCATTAACTAGAATCTTAGGGTTTATGCATAAAACTTCTTGATTCATGAAAAACTTGGTGGCTAGCCAATCATCTCTTCCATTAGTTAAAGAATTGTATCCTTTTTGTTGTTACTTTGATTTGCCAAACACACCAAGTGCATTGTCTTTCGAAAATCGCAATCCAAGACTAGAACATGATTCATCACCACATTGTTAAAACAAATGAAAAACATCATTAAAACATCACTTGCATACTATCTCTTGAATGCTAAAGGGAATACATAACTAATATGTATTTTCGGGTACATTCAATCGAAGACACATTTAATTAGGAGAGTTTTGGTTATCTTTTGTGTTTATAACAAAACTTGCATAAAAAAACAATTTGGGCATCAAAATGAGTCAAGATAATCAAGTCTCCACATTGTTTGCATATAGGAACACATTAGAACATCCACATTGTTAAAAGTCATTAACATATTATTTTGTGTTTTCTAGGAATCAACATGCCTCCCGCAAATTACTCCGATTACAAAGAAACCCTTATGTACTTGCCTAAGCACCACAAGACCAAAGGTCTTAACAAAGTTCAAGTAGAAACCTTTAAGGCATTAGAAAAACGCTATGTTCATGAAGGAAGAACCATTGATCCATCCTTTCTAGAAGGAACATCTATTCGCCAAAACTTTGCCGCAATCAACTTTGATTGTCTCCTTGATATCGATGAGCCAATTTGTCCTAGGTTCATCTTAGAATTCTATGCAACCGTAAACCTTTCCACAAATAATGTTGGTAAGATATCATTAAACTTCACAACCAATCAAATACCAAATTTCATAGATTTAAAAGACTTAGCTATCATTTTTGGTGTCCCTAATACGGGTACTTGTCTCTACACGGATAAGTGGCCCATTTCAAGCTTTGACTCTATTGAGCATTTTCATCCGTACGACACCCCTCTAGCGAGTAAGGAAACAATTAAGGAACATCTCTTCGTTAGAACCTCTACCACTAGGAAGAATCGTTCGGGGAATATTGTGGATAAGGATCCTTTTGGTATGGAGGTCAATGAGCTTAAATGTAACACCCCCAATTCATGGTTGCAGCGGAATTCAAACTGGGTGTTACTCGACGGCACAATAGTCACAATAATAGAAAACGAATTCCAATTGAGTCGTTTTAGAAGATTTATCATTCAAATTGTATAAATATCAGAGATTACAAAATGAGGTCCCAAATGGTTCCATGTTTACAAATCACATTAAATGAGTTTTTGAATGATAATAAAATTTATATCCCTCTTGAGTATCCGTGCCCTTCCGTGCCATCCTTGATCGTCATGAACCTGAAATACATGCTTGAGAGGTCAACACAAAGGTTGAGTGATATTCATAGAGTTTGTTTAATGTTTGAACACAATATGTTGGTAGTGTAAGTTAAGGCTCACACCAATGGTTGGAAAACAAAAATGGGCCACGTTGTTATAAGCCCGGAACAGTTATTATCAAATACTAAGCTTATGACACCAAAACGTTAACGTGTACCAATATCGATCGGCGGAGTTATCCCGGTAGGTACTTTGCCGTCATACCTAATGTCTCAAATATTAATGCATTTGTTTGAACCTAAACATAACCCTAGTACAACTACTCTCAGTATTTGAAAATTTTAAGTCGAATATAGTTAGTCAGACTATATTCCACTGTCCCTAGGTTAAATATAGGTGACTAGTCTATATTTAGCCAAGGTTCGATAAAATTTTCAAATACCTAAATTAGGTATACTTGTGATATGTCCGTTGCTTTTGGGAAACTGTCCACTAAACAAAGGCGATGTCAAATCCTTAAGTTGCAAGTCCCGCCCATACAAGACTTGTAACGTATGTTTTCATATTCCATTGCATAGAAGATAGTAAGGGTAGGTACGTATGGAAAGGAAGTTTTAAGTAGTTCTAAAATAGAACATACTTGGCCAGGATCACGAACTTTTAACAATGAAGGTTTCAGAAGAAAACTTTGATGAATGTAGGGCTAAAATTCAGCTTTTGTAGGTGATGGATTTGTTTGTCCTTTAAAAATCTCATATTTCTATTTAGAAATCGATAGATTGTGATGGGTTTTTGATGTCATATGAAATGATATTGATGATGTGATGGAATAATTCTAGAGACCATTGCGCAAAACACAATGTCTCGGAAGTAGGTTAGACCATTGTGCAATTCACAATGTCTGGGAAGTAGGTTAAACCATTGTGTGACTCAAAACATTTGAGAAATGATTAAGACCATTGTATCATACAATGTCCGGGAAATAGGAAAGACCATTGCAATCAGTTACAATGTCTTGGACATAAAATGTTGGAGTAGGAACATGATTGGGAGAATGTAGTTGTGCCGAAATGCCCTAGAATAGGCATACATAGATATGTTTAGATAAAATGATTGAAAATAAACCGAGTTTATATATCAATATACTAATATGTTCATGTAGTATAAAATGCTTACGGGGAAATGCTCAATTATGTTTTGGGTACATATATTAATATGAAATTATGTTTGTGTAGCATAAAAATGTCTACGGGGAAATGCTCAAAATGGGTATATATGAATATACTAATATGTTTGTGTAGCATAACATGCTTACTAAGTCCATAATCGTCTGGAGGATGGAAGACACGGAGAGCGAAAGGCTATAAAAATGTTTTTGCTTGTAATTGTAGTTATAGTTTAGGTCTCAATTAGACCCGTTTCTCTGTAACCATGGCTCTGGTACCAATCTGTAACACCCCCAATTCATGGTTGCAGCGGAATTCAAACTGGGTGTTACTCGACGGCACAATAGTCACAATAATAGAAAACGAATTCCAATTGAGTCGTTTTAGAAGATTTATCATTCAAATTGTATAAATATCAGAGATTACAAAATGAGGTCCCAAATGGTTCCATGTTTACAAATCACATTAAATGAGTTTTTGAATGATAATAAAATTTATAGCCCTCTTGAGTATCCGTGCCCTTCCGTGCCATCCTTGATCGTCATGAACCTGAAATACATGCTTGAGAGGTCAACACAAAGGTTGAGTGATATTCATAGAGTTTGTTTAATGTTTGAACACAATATATTGGTAGTGTGAGTTAAGGCTCACACCAATGGTTGGAAAACAAAAATGGGCCACGTTGTTATACGCCCGGAACAGTTATTATCAAATACTAAGCTTATGACACCAAAACGTTAACGTGTACCAATATCGATCGGCGGAGTTATCCCGGTAGGTACTTTGCCGTCATACCTAATGTCTCAAATATTAATGCATTTGTTTGAACTTAGTCAAAACAAATGGGATTCGTCAATCCCAATAGGCCTATTCACAATATTCGCGCTCACTATTTCTAGTGATTAAATGGTTCATAATAAGGGATCTCGGTTTGTCAAGGATGTTACTTAGTGATAATAAAATAATCAGGCAAGCATACAATTTAAAAACATTGTGCTCGGTTAAAAATAGCATGTATTCCCCCCAAGGGTTTGTAAAACAATTAAGTAACGGAAAATGGGGCTATGAACTCACCTTGAGTTGGATGATGTATAATGAGAATGATGGATATGCCGTAAGAACTTCTACGAGCAACCTAGAATAATTGTTGCAACTTAGGATTGGAGTAAAGAATATGAAAAATTGCCTATATATATATCTTGCATTTAGTCCATGATGTGGTATGATGTATAGTGTAAGTCTTTGAAAGAAATGATTCATGAAACATGTATGTTTTATATATCGTTTACTACCGTTCGGGCCGACATAATTCAGAAGTCATGTAGTAAACGTTCGAGGAGCCAGGACACTTTAATTCGTAAATCCACAACTCATCTCGACGGCTTACATAATGAACTCCTCACATGAGGCTCCCTACTATTGTAGTAGTTGATAAAATATATATGTATATAAGTTTTGATCCGAAAAGTTACATGTCCGATATTTGAATAAACTTAGGAAAGTTTATCTTTACATGATGATTGTTATTAGGGTAAGTTTCTTATAACTTGTATGACCATTTTTCTTTGTAATATCTCATGGTTCTTTTAGATTAAGTAGATCCAAATTGTATGTTCAAGTTATCGCCAACTTCTCTAGTTCATGTATTTGTCTTGGTAAGTTTATATGGTTGTTAGCTCATGTTTTCGCCTTGGTATGTATATATGGTCTTAACTCATGTTTTCGCCTTGGTATGTATATATGGTCTTAACTCATGGCTTTTCCATGACCTTTGGTCATTGTTCCATGGTCTTGAGACTCAACCGTGGCTCTAGCCATGGTTGTGGTCTTGAATCTAGGTCATAAGACCTCTTTGGTCTATATAAACCATAACCTTTATATAGTGACTTTGGCCTAAAAATGGGCTGTTAAGAATTTGAAGAAAATATCACTCGGAAAGCGTTTTCAGGGCTCGAGCTTCTTTAATCCTGAACGAAAATGTCGTTCCGGACAACTTTCGTGTTTTAACTTTTTGATGAATCGTACTAGAAGGGTGACTTTCAAAATGGCAGAATGCAAAACAGTAGGTATCGGCAGTTTCGGCGTTTTGGTTTTGCTAACTTCAAATGGTCATAACTTTTGACTCGGGTACTCGTTTTGGGTGATTCAAATGTCCTCTTTAACAGTAAGTAAGTTTCAAATATCATAGTTGTACTATTTTGGTCGTGGTTCTCCATAAAAGTCACTAGTTTACTTGTTTAAATAACATAAGTTAACAATCATTTGTAATAACTTGTTTTACCCATTTTTATACATCATGGACATGATCACAAGACAATATATAGCATGGATGATATGTAAATAGCATGAATATGATATTTAAGCAAGGAAGTGTATTAGAGTTTGCTTACAACTTTGGCTTTCTACAAAGAAAGGTAAGTAGCATGTAAGGAAAAGGACTTTGATTGACTTAAGCTTCAACCCACTTCACTTCATGCAATCTTTCTACTCTTGTATTCTTGAAAGATAGATGATGAAAGTTGAGGTGACTTGAGTGGATTCAAACTCAAGAGAAATCACCAAAGTTCTAAAGATTGGAAGTAGTTTTGATGAATCAAAACCAAACTAGTATTTATGTGTTGTTATGCTCTTGATCTCTTGGATAAAACTTGAAGTAACCTAGTAAAATGAAGTGTGTTGTGTGTGTGGGACGTTGGAATGGCCAAGGAGGGGGAGGAGAGGCTTAAATAAGGTCTTGAGGAGGTTAGTTATGTTGACTTGTCAACACTTGGTGAGCAAGTATCGACACTTGTATGCATCTTAGAGTTAGGAGCATGAGATCATGCCACAAGTGTGAATCCCCCCCCCCTAGAGGCGGTTTGCCAAGCTTGGGGAACAAGTGTGGACTTTTGATGATATTATCCAAGTTATGGAGCTAGTTTTGACTCCGTAAAGTGCTAACCGTAAATGGTTAAGCCACGAAACGTAAAACCGGGTATCGTAAAAATACGAAACTTGGAAGAATTATTAAAGTTGTCAAAATACTCCATAATAAAATATAAAATGAGTGGTAGGTTCCATTGGGGTGCTAAAACCCTGCTTAAACTGGAAACACGGGTCTAAAACGCGTAATACGTAAAACGTACGAATATTGCAAAAAATTGAGAAATGTAAAATGTTACTTTTCTAATAGGATAAAAATGATTTAAAATGACTTATAATGTCTAGACTGTGCTCAGTCTAGTGTCGGTTGGTATTTAATGTCTTTTAGACATAAAACTGTAAGCCTAAAAATCAAGGAATGACTTATAAATTCAAGGAATGATTTTTGGTCAAAGGAGGAGGGAAAAATATGTTGACTTTTTCTAATAAGTTGAATACTCAAATCGTACTAGAAATGCGGTGCAGGTATAGGTTAAGGTTACGGCTGAGTAAAAACGCTTAAAACTGAAAATTCCAGTTTTTCACGGCCGAGGCTAATTTTGGTCATGTTTTTCTCAGTCACGATTAATTCTCAAATAAATCATGAGTGTGTCAAACATTTTTCTGATGCGGGGTCACTTAACGCGGTCGAGTTTCGTTGTGCGTAGAATTTTTGAATGACGTTTTACCCTAAAACGTGTAATTCCTTATTAATTTTCACGAAAATGAGCTTATGAATGTCAAACTTTTAATTTGCCATGGAAATGATTTATCACTCGAGGCCAAGAAACAAAAATCAGATTTCGGGAAAATTTCGGAAAAAATGAATAGTAAAAGTGAAAAGTGAAATTTTCCGGGAATAGTAATTAACCTGAAATTGTGAATTGTTACATTAAACCACAATTTAAGAAGTGGGAAGAAATCCTTAGAGCTAACGTCGTAAGTACCATAGGAAATAGAGATCATGTCAACACATGCGTTTGCTACATGCTCTATAACATCTCTACCGGTCAACCCTTTAACTTAGCCTACTACCTAGCCAAAAGAATGGCCGACATATCCTTAGTTGGAACAACCGCTCTTCCTTATGGAATGCTTCTTACTCGCCTCTTTAGAGCAATCTCACCCATTCCTCCTAACGATAATGGAATGCGCCTTGACTATTCTCTCGTTTATCACTTAGACATTTTCGTTCCTCTAAGTGATAAACGAGTTTTCAAAGGTAAGGGCAAACGTACTCGCTCACCTACACCATCATCATCATCATCCGACATGAGCGAGGACGATAAACTTCCTAACTCTAAGTTACCTCCTTTAGAATACCTTCAAGCACTCCCCATCATTGACAATGCATCCGAAGAGTTCAAGCAAACCAAAGGAATGTTCAAATGCTTTGGAAGGTACCTAAGCAAGCTCAATAAGAAGATAGACCGGTTGTGAGAAGATTAAGGAGTGTTTGGCTTATGAATGTTTTAGAACCTTTTATGTGTTAAACTACGTGATTTGTATTGTTTTTCACTTTCATGGTTTATTACGTTTGTCGGATTATGTTTGTATGAGCTTTTATGCATAATGACAATGTTTGAGGTGTTTGTCAATTTTTTATGCTTATGGCAATTCTTACTAAGTATAGTAAAATTCTCGACCTCAAGGTCAAAGTTCTATGATATGTGTGTTTACATGTCCAATTTTTGCATTGCCAAATCAGATATGCATTATCTTTTTGATTTTAGGAGTTATCGAAAAATTTGAAAATCGTCTCGCGGGTCAAAAACGTGGACTGCCAACTTTTTCAGGCTTGGCGGATCTGGCGGCACCCTAGAATGGGTTCCGCCAGTGTAATTTCTAGGTAACCCAGAAATGGCCCAACGGACCGGGCGGAACCCTTACACGGGTTCCGCCTGTGTATTCTGAAGGTTCCGCCAGTCACATGCAGAAAATTTTTGTCATTTTTCTTAAGTTCAAAACTTGTAAAGTGTCAAAACCAGTATCCTAAGTGAGAAACATCTTCCATTAACTCCAATAACCATATTAGAACAACTCTCACTCACTAAAACAATTAGGAAGCCACTTCCCTCCAAAAAAAATTCAAATTCAAACATAACTAACCCAAGGAACCCTTTTAAAGGATCCTTTAAACCATTGAAACATTTTCAACCAAATCACATCCCATGATCACAAAGCATTAAGTGCATATGTTGGTCTTTCACTCCACCTTATTCCATTAGATTGACATGCAATGATTTGACATGTTCATGAAAACTTTGTAAATCATTTGAAACCTCAATCTTTGAGTGGTAGAACATCAAATCCAAACACCCATTTCAACATCTCCTCCACCCTATAAATTTGAAAGTTTTGCAACAATTCAAATCACACCATCACCATCAAAACTTCTTCTCTCAAAACATCAAAACCACACCTTTGAAATGACTAAATCCAACACATCATCCGAGTCATCAAAATCCTTCTCAAAAACCACTAGGATTAGTGTTAAACCTTGTTGCTTCAACAAAACCGTCAAGTCAAGCTCATCTTCTTCAAGTGATGCTTCGCTTAACATTTCTTCACCTATCCAAGATTTCCTTAACCTCACTACTTCAACACCATCCTCAACACATTGCAATACCAATGTAATCACCTTTCAAGATTTACTTAATCTTGATACTCCAACACCCTCTCCAACACATTGCTACACAAACATAGCCACCATTCCTTCACCTACTAGACCTTCATGTGATTCAACATCACCTTCTCAACAAGCTCAACCAACTAAAACTTCATCACCTCAATCACCAACAATTTCACCAATGGAACTTTTCCATACACCTCCAACATCACCACTACCCTATTTGGAAACATTAGAAGACCTATCACCCAAATCATCAAGTCCACCATCCTTATCACTCTTTGACACCATTGCTCAAATGGAAACCCAACAACAATCTAGTGAGCAACTAGATGATGAACCCCATCAACCCTCATTGGTAGAACGGTTGGCTTACCGTTATGCTAGACCATCCATTTTTCCAAATGATCAAGGTCATACCCACTCACAATCATTTGTGTTTCACCTAATTTACAAAGACCTTCATGGAAATCCTTTCGGCAAACCAAGCTTCCGCCATTTTGTTCAAAACCATCAACCACAACAACAACCAAAACATCAACAATCATCACCACAAGAACCTTCCCAACAATTTGAATCTCTACTTTCTTCTTATAAGAAAATAGAAGCATTCATATTGGAAAAACCTCCAAACCTTAATGATGAGATTGACACTCATTTAAACCACCTTCATGCCTTCAAACGTATGGTTGACTCTCAAATCAACCATATTACGGTTTTACAAACAACACTACAATCAACTAATGAAGGAAGCAAAAACACCTCTCAACCATCAACATTTGCTCCTTCAAGTTCAAACCATCCACCACCAACAAATCAAACTTCTCTTCCACCAAACTTTCCCCTCCATGGTTGCGGACATTGCGAAAGAACCGCCCACATTAGTGAAGGATGTCGAACGGAAATTCGCGAGCTATCCGAAGAAATGAGGTTTATCCTAAACCACATTTTGGATCGTCTACAATCCTTGTCTCATACATCTCAACCTTAGAGTCTCCAAAATGAAACAAAACCGTTTCTTTTGGAAAATGTTTCCAACAAACCAAAAACCGTGTCATCCTTTTAACCTTCAAAATAAAGCCCGCTACAACCTCCAACACACATTTTCATCCTTAAACAACCTTAGCCTTGTTTTTGGAAAATGTTTCTCATTAAGGAAAATGATGATTTCCTTGTAGCTTTTTATGTTCTTAGTTTATTTTTCGTTTTTCTTTATTTTTAAGAAATAGGATGATGTCATCCTAATTCCTTGTATTTGACTTTCTAAGAGTCAAAATTTTAAATGAAATGGATTTCATTCAACTACAAGGTTTGCATTATTTGTTTACCATTTAGGTATGATGAGTGAACTATTACTTGATATGGTAGCATACATATATCTTGTATTTTAGAAACTAACCTTTCTTTTGTAGGATAATTATCCATGTTTTCCTTCCTTGATACTCCATTTAGGGGTGTAATATTCAAGGGGAAGCATGAGTGTTGCATTATTCCACTTCACAACTCTTAGTTGTGTTCTAGACATGTAATGCTTTTATGACTTGTCTTGTGTGGCAACTAACACTTTGTTTTGTAGGGTCAAAATCCATGTCTCCTCTCTTGGCACTCCATTTAGGGGGAGTATTGTCCAAGGGGGAGCAAGTGCATACTTCCGCTTCGCTACTCTTCTTTTTGTTTCGACAAAAAGGGGGAGAATTTATATATAAAACTTGTTTCAAATTTTTTTTTATATATCACATCATCTTAGCAAAAACAAGTTTTTATACTAACTTTATAAGACTTAACAATAAAACTAGTGACTTACTTATAAATAAAGTTTATGTTTTGTCATCAATAAAAAGGGGGAGATTGTTAATACAAATATCGCCTAAAAACGTTATTTATATTTTACGATCTTTGCTAAGTTTTGTTAATGACAAAGTATGAACTTTAGCTATGAGTAAATCATCACTTTAAGTGTTTAAGTCTTGTTTAACTATGGTTTACATTTCCTTTTAAACAAAACATTGTTTGTATTTCTTAAATTAGAAAGTGTCTTGTCACATCACATTTATTTCTTAAAATAGAAATGTCACATCACATTTAGGGCAAGCTTTGTCAATATACATTTATGGTAAGAAAGTGTGTTTGACTAACCATATGTTTGCTTTCAAGTTTTGTGTTTGACTAGGTGTAATGAGATGTGACCTTGTTTGGTTTGGAAGATTTATTGCAAAACCAACTGCAGCCCTGACGGAACCCTAGGGGTACACGGGCGGAACCCATCTGAGGGTTCCGCCGTATCCGCCAGACCTGCAGAATGGTTTGCTATAAATACCAAACCATTTGTTAGTTTTAGGTGATGACTTTAGGACATATTTTCATACACTCTCTAAAACTAACTCAGTAACATTTGACTTGTGTGACTCTCTTATGTAGCAAGGGACTTCACAAGATCATTCAAGAAGTTACAAGCTTCAACTCTAAAGTTGCAAGTCTTGTTAGCTTTGTTATGTATAAGCTTTGGTAGTTTATACTTCATTTGTATCATGTATGTAGAAGTGATTGGTTAGTATTTTAGGCCTGAAAATACGTCGTGTGTCGGGAGTTGTTGTACCCTTGTAAAAGAACTAATGGGAGTGGTTGTACCCTTGGTAAAGAACTCGACATCTAGCTTTGTGTCGGTAAAAGTGTAAGCGACGATGGGAGTGGTTGTACCCGTGTAAAAGAACTCGACATCTAGCTTAGTGTCGGTAAAAGTGTAAGCGACGTTGTAAAGGTTTTCTCCGCCGGTGAAAGGAGCTTGTTGATTAGTGCTTATAACTCTCGAGTTGGAAACTCGGGGCGTGGATGTAGGGAAAGGAAAAAGAGTCCTTGTAGCCGAACCACGATAAACAATCGTGTTGTGGTTTGATCGTTTCTTTCTTTATCTTTGCTTATTACATGTTGTCTTTTAGTTAGAATTGCTAATCACATATAAAGCTTTTCAAAGAATTAAACAAGTAAAGTAGTGTTTATATCTTCAAACAAATGTAAACCTTTTCAAAGAACTAAACAAGCAAAGTTAGAATCATCACAAGTAAAGCTTTTCAAAGTATGAAACAAGTAAAGTTAGAATTGTTATTCACATGAAAAGCTTTTCAAAGAATCAAACATATAATGTTGTGTTTATATCTTTAAGCAAATGTAAAGTTTTTAAAGGATATTCAAGCTAAAAAGGATTTAAAAAGCGATAAACTATTCAACCCCCTTTCTAGTTTTCTACACACTTAAATGTACACCCAAATTGTCTTAGCCTTCCGTGTATGCACTCATCTTTAGTGCATTATTGTTATTTGTTTAAACCCTTAGTTAATTATCTAATTGATTACATGTTGCATTATTGTTATTTGTTTAAACCCTTAGTTAATTATCTAATTGATTACATGGTTGCTAAGTCGAGTCATATCCTTGTACATATTGTTTTGGGACGATTGGGACTCATGGGTAAAGTACTTGTGTTATGGAGTAATGGGGAAGAACATCATATATTACCCCATATGTGCGTTAATCTTTAAAAGTACTCCAAGTATTTTGATTATCTTGATTCGAGTCATTAAATTAGTTTATTGTAAAGTATGTAAAAATTCAAGTGTAAGGGGAATGTTCATTCCCTATGATGTATTATTTTGGATGGTAGGGTAAAAGTGTATGCAAAAAAAAAAAAAAAAAAAAAAAAAAAAAAAAAAAAAAAAGATCATTTTGTGGGTAACTCTCCTTGGGTGATGTTGGGTGATTTCAATAGTACTCTACATCATTATGAAAACTCCAATAGTCTTAATGTGAAAAAAGATCTAGGTATGCAGGATTTTAGAGATTGTGTTAGAGATTTGAATATGGATGATATCAATAGTAGTGGGCTGTTTTATACTTGGATTCAGAAGAGGAAAGATCCTAGTATGGGTATTCTTAAGAAGCTTGATAGAATTCTGGGTAATGATATGTTTATAGCTAAATATCTTGAAAGTTCTGCTAAATTTTTATCTTTTTTATCTTCTGATCACTCTCCTGCTATTCTGATGATGCCTAAGGTTAAGTTAAAAAGGAAGAAAGGTAGAGCTTTTAGGTTCATGAATTATTTGACAGATAAACAAGGTTTTTTGGAATTTGTTGAATGTAATTGGAATGTGCCTGTTGAGGGTTATAAAATGTTTATTTTAGCTAAGAGGTTAAAGGCTATGAAATGGCATTTAAGAAAACTCAATAGAGATAATGGAAATGTTTTTGATAAAGTTAAGTTTTTGAAGGTTGAGCTTGAGAGGGTTCAATGTAGTTTGGATAAGGATCCTCGCAATGTTGATCTTAGACAAGATGAGATGATGTATGCTGCTGCTTATAAGAATGCTCTTATTGATGAGGAGAAAGTTCTCAAACAGAAATCTAGAATTCAATGGATGAAAAAAGGTGACTCGAATAGTAGTTTTTTTCATAATTTTGTTAAAGGAAGGGTGAATAAGAATAGGATATAGGAGATTAAAGATGTGCAGGGCTACTCTTTCACTGGTGATGATATTGCTACCTGTTTTGTTGAGCATTTTAAGAGTTTCTTTGGAGCTAGCAATGATATTTATCCCATTGATGAGTGTAGTAGCCTTTTTACCAAAAGATTGGATCCTGTGACTGCTTTGAAGTTGATTGATGATGTTAATGATGATGAGATCAAAGTTGCATTATTTGATATTGATGACGACAAGGCTTCTGGTCCTGATGGTTTTACGGCAAAAAATTTTAAGGCTGCTTGGAAGGTGGTTGGCAATGATACATGTGCAGCTGTAAAAGAGTTATTCATTAGAGGGAAATTGCTTGGTGAGTTTAATTCTACTCTGATTTCTCTTATCCCTAAGAATAAAAACCCTGTTTTGGTTTCTGATTATAGACCAATATCATGTTGTAATGTGATTTATAAAACCATTAGTGAAGTTATTACTAATAGGATAAAAACGGTCTTGAATGATTTGGTTGATTTTAACCAAAGTGCATTCATACCGGGGAGACAAATCTGTGATAACATTCTTTTGACTCAAGAATTCATGAGAGGATATGAGTGGAATTGGGGGGGCTAAGAGATGTGCATTTAAAATTGACATCCTCAAAGCTTATGATACTGTGAGCTGGACTTTTTTGGAATTTATTTTAAAAGAATTTGGTTTTCATCCTGTCATGGTTCAATGAATTATGGTGTGTTTAACTACTGCCAATTTTTCTGTTTGCATAAATGGTGATACTCATGGATTCTTCAAAGCTGGGAGAGGCTTGAGACAAGGGGACCCTATTTCCCCTTATCTCTTTACTTTGGTCATGGAGGTGTTGAACTTGATGTTTAAAAGACATGTTAGGGCTGAGAGGAAGTTTATTTATCACTGGGGGTGTAATGAGTTAAAGATTACTAGCTTATTCTTCGCTGATGACATTTTGATGTTATGCCATGGGGACTTAATCTCTGCTTCAGTTCTGAGAAGAGGGCTTGATGAATTTGGTATGTCTTCTGGTCTCTATCCTAGTATGGAAAAAAGTGAAGCCTTTTTTAGCAAAAATATGTCTTGTGATGAGATTGCTAGGATTAAGATGGTTATGCCTTTTAGAGAAGGTTGTTTACCGATAAGATATTTAGGAGTGCCTCTTGTGTCTAAAGGTCTTAAGATTAATGATTACAAGGCTCTTATTGATATTGTGGATAAAAGAATAGGTGACTGGTCTTTCATTAGCTAGGAGACTTCAATTGATTACTTCTGTTCTAGCCTCTATTCAGGTGTATTGGTCTTCTTTGTTTATTCTTCCTGCTAGTGTATGTGATCAAATTGATAAGATGTTTAAGAGGTTTTTGTGGAATAGGGGTGATAGTGCTCATGGTAAAGCTAGTGTGGCTTGGAAAGATGTTTGTAAACCTAAAAGTCAAGGTGGGCTTAGAATTAAATCTGTGCAACTTTGGAATAAAGCTTTAATGGTTAAGCACATCTGGAATATTGTTAGTAAAAAAAATTCTATATGGGTTAATTGGATTTATATACATAGGCTTAAAGGGAAGAGTATTTGGAGTATTGAGCCTAGTAAAGGTGTTCCTTGGAGTTGGAAAAAACTTCTTGATCTGAGGAATATGATTAGAGAGTTTCTATGGGTTAAAATTGGGAATGGTAGAGATTGTAGTGTTTGGTTTGATAAATGGAATCATCTTGGCCCTTTGTGCAAAACTATTCAGCAGAATGACTTACTTATTGCTGGTATGGATCCTAATGCCAAGATTGTTGATCTTGTTGATGATCAGGGTTCGTTATGGCCTTTAGAATGGGATGGTAGGTTTGATTTTGTGATTAATATCCCTGTTCCTGTTCTTGATGATCATAAGAGTGACAAATCTGTGTGGATTAATAAAAAGGGTAGTGAAGTTGAGTTTTCAGTTAGTGAAGTTTGGAAAGCTGTGAGAGATGATGATCCTGAAGTAATTTGGCACAACCATGTCTGGTTTTCACAATGTATCCCTAGATATGCTTTTATTTTGTGGTCTGCTATCAGAGGAAGACTTAAAACCAGGGATAGGTTGGCTAGATGGTTTGATGTGGGTGACAAAAAATGCATGTTATGTAACCAGTATGATGAGACTCATAGTCATCTATTTTTCTCATGTGATTTCTCAAAAAAGATCTGGAATAAGCTTAAAAGCATGTCTGAGTTGAATAATGTGGGTAATGAATGGGCTAGTGTTATTTCTAGTATTGTTAATAGACCAGCCTCTAACACCATTTGGAGTGTTATCCAAAGGTTGGTTTTGAGTGCAGCTGTCTATTCTATTTGGCATGAGAGGAATAATAGAAGGGCTAACCTGCTGATGAGAGATGAAGAGAGTGTTTTTAATGGCATTGTGAACACTGTGAGGATGAAATTAATGGGGCTTCAGCTTAAGTTTACACCAAATGTCTTTAAAGCTGCTATTATTTGGAATATTCCTTTAGGAAAGAGTGAGTATTACAGGAGAATGGTGAATGATTTGGTTGAAGACTGAGGATTCTTTGTTTATTTCTATGAGGTTTGGTATCCTTTTTTCTTTTTCATGGTACCTTTGTTTCCTTGAAGGTACTGGTTTTTGGCTTTGTAATTTTTGTTTCGACCCATATATTGGTGAGTCTCTTTGCTGTAGTCCTCTCAGGTTTACTGTGATGACCAGGAAGCAAGTTTTGGTTTCTCATTGGATTTCTGAAGACTATTAATGGTATTTATGGTAAGAGGTGATGGATGGATAGAAAGTACGAAGTTTGTTGATGTATGAGTAGCATGTTGCCAGATTATTTCATGTCTTCTCTGCTTTCTGATTGATGGTTTCTGGTTGTTGGTGTTGGGAAGGTTTTGGAGTTGTGTTGTACTCTTTTTGTCCTTCTCTATGGTTTTACCCTTTGGGTTTTACATAGAAAGGTTTTTAAGGAGGCAAACTCTCCAAAACTACTACTCTGGCACTTCCCTAGTCTCTGTGTAATTATTGGCTGCTGATTTCATGGTGGTTTCCTGATGTGTTGCTGGATTGAAGTTGTGGATGGCATGGTGTTTCTTTGTATTTACTCTTATTAAATTGGTCATGGCTGACTGCTTGCTATGTGATGCTATCACATGATGATGTTTGGATGTGCTCTGGTTGACTCCTTGGCATTTTTCCATGTATTCAGAGTGTAATGGTGTCACTAGTTTAAGCCATTTTTTGTCTTGACTGATTTTATGGAGTATTTAGTAGTGCTTCTTTATTTTTAGGCTCTTTGTTATTGTTTCTTTGTATTTGAGATGGGGTTATTGTCCTATGCCATATTTTTTTGTTGTACAAATGTGTGCAAGTTAGGGAGGTGTCCTAACTTTTATTAACACTTTGTATTTTTCTCTCTTGTACTGCCTTTGGCATTTCATTTACTTAATAAAATTTTACCTTTAAGTTAAAAAAAAAAAAAAAAAAAAAAAAAAAAAAAAAAAAAAAAAAAAAAAAATCGAAAAAAGTAAAATAGAAAAAAAAAACATACGGACTACCATCCCGTTTCATTCTATGTTTATTTTATGTTTTTGTTATTTTTCATTTATTAGCTTAAGTCGAGTCTAGTCTTTGCTTAGCAACGCCATATTTTACATGTAATTAACCAAGATTATTAACTCGCCACCAGTAAAGATTGCCTATATCCAACAAAACCGAGTATTCCATATCTCTACACCTAACGTTATAACCCTTTAAAAGACCTCTTTGATAGTTTATCCTAGGTGCTTACGCCATGTGGTGGAGGTTTGATCCTTTCCCAAGCCTATGGGAATCTATTTTGCTTTGACAGGTAGTGAGAGATGTTTCCCATTTCCATATTGTGATATATACTTTATTACACCCGAGAGATGTGAGTATATAAACACTATTTGTGAGGTGCTAGTGTATGACCTCCGTGCTTATCTTTGGTCTTTAGTGGAACGATTATTTGTTGTAATTACCTTTATATTAGTGTTAAATGACCCATAACTTGTATTTTGATTAGAATAAAAGCGCATTTGCTTGAGGACAAGCAAATCTCAAGTGTAAGGGTATTTGATGAAGCGAAAAATGAATCATTTTTAGGGGGTCATTTAAGCCCGGATTTGAATTTATTTGATCAAATATTTCCCTAAATCGTTCCTTTTGTCATTTTAGGTACTTTTGGAGTGAATTCTGGAAAAGGAAGCATTTTGGACGTTTTTGGAGCATAAAAGTGAAGAAAACGGCAAAGTCTTAATTCTCCTTGCTGGGAACAGTACCTGACGGCATCAAGAGTCTTCATGTGACGGCGTCAAGAGTAAAACAAGAGTTGGAAGTGGTGACGGTCCAGAAAAAACGTGACGGCGTCACGTATGGCCGTCAAGGTTCAAGATATGGTGACGGCCCAGAGTAATATTACACATGACGGTGTCAAATCTGGATCTAGGCAATCCGATCTCATTATGGGCGGCGAGTTGACGGCGTCAGAAATTCCTTCTTGACGCCGTCACCCTGTAAAATCTATATATAGTTTTGCAATTTTCATTCATAAGGAGGGACAAGTAGGGTATAACTTTGGAGAAACCCTAGCACGAATTTTACTGCTCTTTCAAGGGTTTTTACCCTTTGAAACCTTTCATGTTCAATTGAGATAAGTACTCTTTCAATTCAATCAATATGTCTATGTGTTGTTTGAATATATCTTACGCTTGTCTTGAATTTAACATGCTAGGCTAGATCTTTTGTGTGTTTGCTTAGATGTAGTGAAACCTAGTTGTTGATTATGGGTTGATTGTTTGTTTATAGGTGTTACGGATGAATGATTTCGATGTTAGGCTTAAGAAAACTGGCAGACTTCCATAGGTAACATGCTTGAACGTCTTAAGAAACATGAACCAATGCGTACTAGGTTATTATGGTTGTATTTAATGCATGAGCGAATTCTAATGATCCCATGTTAGGAGCTTCTAGCAGGCTGGACATAAGAGTGAAGTAGGAGCTTATAGAGTTGGGTAAGTACGTACGCCGCCCCACGAATGGTATTAAGGAATATAACCCATCATCCATGCAATTGTAACAAACTATCAACCTGTAAAAGATATCTAGGGAGTAATGAAATCTAAGTAAACACAACTCTCCCCATTATTGTTCACACCACTAGTTTAATTAGCTTTATTTTCATTTCTGTTATTTTATTTTGATTGCATCTTAGTTATTGGGTTAGTTGATTAGCAACTAGTTCCGCCCACTCCTCCAAAACCCGAGATTTTAATTGCTTTCATAAAATATAAAAAAATACAAAAAGAATCATCCCTCACCTCTAGATCTAGTTTTTAGGCTTTCTAATCCTAGCGACACTATTCCTAAGTTGAACGATCAATCCCCCGGTACTTGTCACTATACTATACTACAAAGATCAGGTACACTGCCTGGTGGGGGTTGTAAGCTTCTCGAGATCCCTCGAGAGGTAAAGCCTGGTGCGATTCCCACGTATCAAGTTTTTGGCGCCGCAACCCGGGGAATAGTTATTGTCTAGGTTAGGATTTCTTTTTATTAGGTCTACTTGCTAGATTCCTTTCTAGTAAGATTTTATTTTTATTTTTAGGTTTTCTCTTTAGTCTATCTTATTTCTTCGTATCTTTGTTCGTAATATTTACCATCCGACATCATGGAAGATGGTAACATCTTTGAACCCATCAACCCACCATAACAAAACCACCCACAAAACCCACCACTAGCAAACCAACCTCTTAGGCCCCGAACCCTAGGAGAGTATTCCCCTCCTAGCCACCAAGGCTATCGAAACACTATTGAGCTCACTCAAGGAGCCAATGTGTCCCCCTTGCGATCCGACACCATCCGGTTGGTGCAAAGCGGATGTGCATTCCATGGACTTCGTTTCGAAGATCCTAACCAACATCTCAAGGATTTCCTTAAAATCGTAGATTCTATAGACCTTGATGTTACAACTAGAGAGTCGACCCGATTACGCCTATTCCAATTCTCGCTACGTGATCAAGCTAGTCAATGGCTTGAACTTTTGCCCGCGGGATCCATCACCTCATGGGATGATGTCACCACTCGTTTCCTTGCTCAATTTTTCCCACCGGGGAAAACTGAGATGCTTAGAAATGATATCTTGATGTTCCAACAACATCAAGGTGAAACTTTCTACGAAGCATGGGCTCGTTTCAAGGATCTATTCCAAAAAGTCCCTCATCATGGTGTAAATCTTTGGTTATTAGTTCAAATCTTCTATCACCATGTCGACTATCACACCAAACGTACCATTGATCGAGCCGCCGGAGGTAGATTACGTGATAGGAACGCCGAGGAATCTTGGGAAATTATTGACGAACTTGCCGCTGATAATCAAGAAATATGGGAGTTTAATCACACTATAGAAGCGGCCATCAACGCAATCTCGACACCTGGAGAGACTAATCAAATCTTCGATGAACTCCTTTGCAAGCTTGAGGCAAAAGTTGACTATTTTGAGGAAAGGCAAAAGAGACCTTTAAGTCCTAGACGAGCTGATGTCAATTCTGTCTTGAAAATGACTTCAACGCCATTATCTGAGTCACCCTCTAGAGAGAATGTTGAGACCTTTCAAAATTATGCCCCACCTTATTCTCCTCCTGAGAAACTTAGCCCGGAATTCGAAGCTCGAATGAGAGAATATATGGCAACCCATTCTGAGCGGCTTGCTAGATTCGAGGAAGCAGTTTATAAACAAAAGGAGGAGATGCAAGAGAAAATGAAGGAGATGATGAGCCTAGTGGAGGAGTATGCAAACCACAAAACCCCAGAAATGATGTTACTGAGGAAAGAAAGCGCTACCCCCACTACCCGGTTTGTTAATTCCATCACAATTGTCCACACGGATAATGAGGAAAAAGAAACCCCTAGTGAATAAACCATTGAAGAACCGCCAAAATCCCAATCATTAGGTTACTACCTAAAACATGATATAAACGAAAACACCATAACAAATTGGATAAAGGGTGACGGGCGTAACCAATCCTCCAAACAGGTTTCAAAGAAGGAGAAAGAGGGGGAAGATGAGTATGATACATTACCTGGGGGACCGGTATTTGAGAAACTACTTGTACAAAAAGTAGCTACTAAGCAGATGGCTTGTGGGAACTTTGAGATACCAGCCAGCATTGGGAATTTGCAATGTCTGAATGCTTTCGCTGACCAAGGATCGGAAGTAAATCTTATGCCCCTAACTGTCTACACCCAACTAACATCAGAAATGTCAGCCACCACCCGTGTTAGGCTATCCTTCGCTGGACACTCTTATGTGTACCCTCTGGGAATCACAGAAGATGTGCTGGTCAATGTTGCAGGATTCATGTATCCCGTTGATTTCATAATCATCGATGATAAAAGAGGTGGATGCATGCCAATAATCCTTGGAGCACCGTTCCTTACCACCGCAAGAGCTGTTATTAGGTATGAAAAAAGGGAAATTGAGCTTAAGTCAGGAAAAAGAAAGATCACCTTTCCCATGACCCCGCGATGTGCGCAAGAAAGCTTGATGAAGAGATGATAAAAGAGGTGGATGCATGCCAATAATCCTTGGAGCACCGTTCCTTACCACCGCAAGAGCTGTTATTAGGTATGAAAAAAGGGAAATTGAGCTTAAGTCAGGAAAAAGAAAGATCACCTATCCCATGAGCCCGCGATGTGCGCAAGAAAGCTTGATGAAGAGAAAGCTCAAAAACAACATTGATGCATCACCTATTCATGTTCAGGAAAAGATTCTTGCATGGGAAGCAAGGATCAAAAGTTACAAAGAAACTAAACATGAAGGAAACAAAGGCTGCAACAAAGTTCATGTCAATTTTGAATGTAATCAACCAACGGGGAATCATGTACCATTCGCGAAAGGAGACCTGGTACTCTTAAGACACTCGGAGATAACAATACCTCCCGATAAACCAAGTCCCTAGTGGTATGGGCCCTTCACAATTGAAGGCATAGGCCAAGATGGGATAGCTAACTTGAGCAGTAAAGGAGGAGGGGAGGTGACTGCGAGTATCGATCGATTGAAACACCACCGCCACGATAGTGAGGATCATAACTATATGGGATACATCATCTCGAGAGATGAGGTCACGTAATTACCCATGACCTTGAGTCTAGCTACAAGACTCGTAAAATAAAGAAAAGCGCTTCTTGGGAGGCAACCCATGTTTTGTGTGATTTTTATTTGTTTGATTGTTATTTGCTTCCGTATGCATGCTTTACTTTTATTTTTTGGTAGATCATGTTTCAAAATAAAATTGTGAAAATGCTTTATTTTGTCGTTTAACTTCGTCTTAACTTCATACAAAGGTATTTCGCAAAAGATAAGTGTAAGGGGAAACTCCAAATTTGTTTTAAGAATGATATTGATCATGATTCTCCACAATAATAAATGAACATGTGTATTAGTATTTGTTAGAGTCAAATGCTTGTATCGAGTCATAATGATGTTTTGCAGGATTTTCCAGGAAGTAGGACATAAGTTTTTCCAAAAATTTTTCAGAAACTTAACGAAAAGATTTCTGCAGGTCACTTCTGACGGCGTCATGAGTTAACTCCTGGCGGCGTCATGTGTAAAATTCTGGAAATTTTGCTAGTTTTGTTTTTCTAACGGAGTCTTAAAGTTTTTGTTAATTCTTTAGTTTTATAAACTCCAGGAAATCTGCAAACATTCATTCCACAAGCATAATATCTTAATTTGTTTTCTCGGATTTGTTAGTATATATAGATTGCCGCCGATTTTACGCAAGGTTTCCTTGTTTGTTTTCTCAGGTTTAACAGGTTATATATGACAAGAAGATGATTTATATTTCTGGAAGGGAAGCTTTGATTGTTCATTTTCATGGAGGAAGATCTAACCTTGTTGCCACACTATCCACACCGAACGAATCAGGGGAGTATTTGCTTTCATTCTTTTACCTATTTCACTTTTACATTCTTTAATTGAACATTGGGGACAATGTTCATCCTAAGTGTAAGGGGAGGGTAAATGATGATACCTTATAGGATACTATTGCACTTGATTTGTTTGTTTGATGGTAGGTGTGTAATAAAACTAAGAGAAATACTTGTTAGTGTAATTTTAGCGCCAAATTTAAAATTTTTTACAACATTTAGGAGTGAAACTTTAGCCTTAGCAAGCGATTCATGGATAGGAGTTATATGACTAGCACAAAACCGTACCATTCAGAAAAAATTTCCACCCAAATATGTGAGGTTCGCCTTTAGATTTGATAGGAAAAGCATTCATTATTAGTGCTTATGAGTGTACCGGTAGCATTTAGATTCTAGAACTTGCGTTAGTGATGCATCCCGAGACCGCTAGTGAGACTACATTCGTGTAGTAGGATTTACTACATGATAAGAGGCATTAGGATCACCCTTTTGTTAAAACCGTATCATAATTACTTGACCATTTATGTCATATTATTTGGCTAGTAAAGTCAACGAATTTTTCCCACACCTTAGCGTTGTACTCATTTTTAGTACACGAAACCCCTAGTACACCCCTCCGAGCCTATCTTTTCGTTTCTAACTTTAAGCAACTTACTTAAAGGAAGAATTTGTTACAACCCACTTAAATGTACACCCAAATCGCCTTAGCCTTCCGTGTACGCACTCATCTTTAGTGCATTATTATTATTTGTTTAAACCCTTAGTTAATTATCTAATTGATTACATGGTTGCTAAGTCGAGTCATATCCTTGTACATATTGTTTTGGGACGATTGGGACTCATGGGTAAAGTACTTATGTTATGGAGTAATGGGGAAGAACATCATTTATTACCCTCATATGTGCGTTAATCTTAAAAGTACTCCAAATGTTTTGATTATCTTGATTCGAGTCATTAGATTAGTTTATTGTAAAATATGTAAAAATTCAAGTGTAAGGGGAATGTTCATTCCCTATGATGTATTATTTTGGATGGTAGAGTAAAAGTGTCTGCAAAAAAATAAATAAATAAATAAAAAAATAAAAAATAAAAAAAAAATCGAAAAAAGTAAAAAAGAAAAAAATAATAGAAAAAGAAAAGAGAAAAAAAACATACGGACTACCATCCCGTTTCATTCTATGTTTATTTTATGTTTTTTGTTATTTTTCATTTATTAGCTTAAGTCGAGTCTAGTCTTGGCTTAGCAACGCCATATTGTACATGTAATTAACCAAGATTATTAACTCGCCACCAGTAAAGATTGCCTATATCCAACAAAACCGTGTATTCCATATCCCTACACCTAACGTTATAACCCTTTAAAAGACCTCTTTGATAGTTAATCCTAGGTGCTTACGCCATGTGGTGGAGGTTTGATCCTTTCCCAAGCCTATGGTAATCTATTTTGCTATGACAGGTTTGATCCTCCGTGCTTGTCTTTGGTCTTTAGTGGAACGATTATTTGTTGTAATTACTTTTATATTAGTGTTAAATGACCCATAACTTTTATTTTGATTAGAATAAAAGCGCATTTGCTTGAGGACAAGCAAATATCAAATGTAAGGGTATTTGATGAGGCGAAAAATGAACCGTCTTTAGGGGGTCATTTAAGCCCGGATTTGAATTTTTTTGATCAAATATTGCCCTAAATCGTTCCTTTTGTCATTTTAGGTACTTTTGGAGTGAATTCTGAAAAAGGAAGCATTTTGGACGTTTTTGGAGCATAAAAGTGAAGAAAACAGCAAAGTCTTAATTTTCCTTGCTGGGAACAGTACCTGACGGCGTCAAGAGTCTTCATGTGACGGCGTCAAGAGTAAGACAAGAGTTGGAAGTGGTGTCGGTCTAGAGAAAACGTGACGGCGTCACATATGGCCGTCAAGGTTCAAGATATGGTGACGGTCTAGAGTAATATTACACATGACGGCGTCAAATCTGGATCTAGGCAATCCGATCTCATTATGGGCGGCGAGTTGACGGCGTCAGAAATTCCTTCTTGACGCCGTCACCCTGTAAAATCTATATATAGTTTTGCAATATTCATTCATAAGGATGGACAAGTAGGGTATAAC
The DNA here is from genome assembly GCA_030686995.1 of Artemisia argyi. Lineage (NCBI taxonomy): Eukaryota > Viridiplantae > Streptophyta > Magnoliopsida > Asterales > Asteraceae > Artemisia > Artemisia argyi. The sequence goes on along the minus strand of CM060677.1, from coordinate 32,734,099 downwards.
TTTGGAGAAATCTTAGCATGAATTTTACTGCTCTTTCAAGGGTTTTTACCCTTTGAAACCTTTCATGTTCAATTGAGATAAGTACTCTTTCAATTCAATCAATATGTCTATGTGTTGTTTGAATATATCTTACGCTTGTCTTGAATTTAACATGCTAGGCTAGATCTTTTGTGTGTTTGCTTAGATGTAGTGAAACCTAGATGTTGATTATGGGTTGATTGTTTGTTTATAGTTGTTACGGATGAATGATTTCGATGTTAGGCTTAAGAAAATGGCAGACTTCCATAGGTAACATGCTTGAACGTCTTAAGAAACATGAACCAATGCGTACTAGGTTATTATGGTTGTATTTAATGCATGAGCGAATTCTAATGATCCCATGTTAGGAGCTTCTAGCAGGCTCGACATAGGAGTGAAGTAGGAGCTTATAGAGTTGGGGAAGTGCGTACGCCACCCCACGAATGGGTATTAAGGAATATAACCCGTCATCCATGCAATCGTAACAAACTATCAACCTATAAAAGATATCTAGGGAGTAATGAAATCTAAGTAAACACAACTCTCCCTATTATTGTTCACACCACTAGTTTAATTAGCTTTATTTTCATTTCTGTTATTTTATTTTGATTGCATCTTAGTTATTGGGTTAGTTGATTAGCAACTAATTCCGCCCACTCCTCCAAAACCCGAGATTTTAATTGCTTTCATAAAATATAAAAAAATACAAAAAGAATCATCCCTTACCTCTAGATCTAGTTTTTAGGCTTTCTAATCCTAGCGACACTATTCCTGAGTTGAATGATCAATCCCCCGGTACTTGTCACTATACTATACTACAACGATCAGGTACACTGCCTGGTGGGGGTTGTAAGCTTCTCGAGATCCCTCGAGAGGTAAATCCTGGTGCGATTCCCACGTATCACGTAGTCGATAAGAGCTTGCTTCATCCATAGTGCTTGTTGACATGCCTTTCCGACGCTTACGTATTCGGCTTCGGTCGTGGAGATAGCAAAAGCCGTTTGTTTCTTTGAGAAGCAAGAAGTTATACAACAACCCATGAAGGTACAAACACCACTCGTACTTTTCCGATTCACATAATCTCTCGCATGATCAGATTCGGCATAGACAATAGTTTCTATGCCGGTCCCCTTGGGATAATATAATCTCAAGTGTGTAGTGCCTTTAACGTATCGGAAGATACGTTTAACCGCTTCAAGATGAGAGGTTTTGGGATCCTCTTGAAAGCGTGCACAAAAGCAGACACTAAACATGATATCGGGCCTACTTGCCGTTAAATATAATAGACTACCTATCATGCCCCTATACTTAGTGTTATCTACGGACTCACCTTCTTCATCTTTCGTGAGTTTCACTTCCGTAGACATAGGAGTTTTCATGGGCTTAGACTCTTCTGGACCGAATTTCTTAAGCATCTCTTTAATATACTTAGATTGATTAAAGAATATACCATCTTCCATTTGTTTTATTTGTATACCAAGGAAGAAATTCAATTCGCCCATCATGCTCATCTGAAACTCGTCATGCATGATTTTAGAGAAGTCATCACACAATTTAGAACAAGTTGAGTCGAATATAATGTCGTCGACATATATTTGAACAATGATGAGATGTGAATCACGTTTCTTTGTGAAGAGTGTGTTATCAACCATTCCCATGGTATATTCATGTTTAATCAAAAATGCCTTTAGTCTATCATACCAAGCTTTAGGAGCTTGTTTAAGGCCGTAAAGATCTTTCATGAGTTTATAAACATGATTCGGTTTTTCGAAATCAACGAATCCCGGAGGTTGTGCAACGTATACCTCCTCGTTGATAATACCATTCAGGAATTTACTTTTCACGTCCATTTGATATAATTTAAAGTCTAAGGCACAAGTGTAACAATTCGCATTTTCAGATTAATCACTATTCTCGGAAAATTTCACTATTCACTTTTACTATTCATTTTTTCCGAAACTTTCCCGAAAGTTGATTTTTATTTGATATTCTCGAATGATAAATCATTTCCATGGCAAATTAAATGTTTGACATTCGTCAGATCATTTTCTTGAAAGTTATTAAGGAATTACACGTTTTAGGGTAAAACGTCATTCAGAAATTCTACGTACAACGAAACTCGATCGCGTTAAGTGACCCCGCATCAGAAAAATGTTTGACACACTCATGATTTATTTGAGAATTAATCGTGACTGAGAAAAACATGACCAAAACTTCCCGGCAGGTCACCCATGCCTGTACTAATCTCACATGAGCACGCTTAACTGTATAGGCGATTAACCGTTAGACCACAAAACGCGTTTCTAAGACTATTTGAGTTTTCAACTTATTAGAAAAAGTCAACATATTCTTTCCCTCCTCCATTGACCAAAAATCATCCCTTGATGTTATAAGTCATTTCGTGATTTTTAGGCTTACGGTTTGATGTCTAAAAGACATTTAATACCAACCGATGCTAGACTAAGCCCAGTCTAGACATTATAAGTCATTTTAAATCATTTTTATCACATTAGAAAAGTAACATTTTACTTTTCTCAATTTTACGCAATATTCGTACATTTTACGTATTACGCGTTTTAGACCCGTGTTTCCAGTTTTTAGCAGGGTTTTAGCACCCGATGGATCCTACCACTCATTTTATATTTTATTATGGACTATATTGACATGTTTAACAATACTTTCAAGTTTCATATTTTTACGATACCCGGTTTTACGTTTTGAGGCTTAATCATTTACGGTTAGCATTTTACGGAGTCAAAATGCACAAACTAAGCAAGATAACACCAAGACTCATCATCTAGTCATCTTATCTCCATGAAACCGCCAATGTGGGGGGGGGAGTCACCATGGGTGGTCAAATCTTGACCATTGATCTCTAGGATGTTTACAAGTGTCTAAATTAACCATGGTTACTTTCTAACCCAATATATAGTTAACTATTTTTCTCATCCTATAAATAGCCAACTAATAACACATAGAAATCTTGCACCACACCTTCTTATAACCTTCAAGTCCTAAAACCTAAGGCACTTCTCTTATATTTTGTAAGAAAGTTAACTAGTTTTTGAAAGAAAACTAGTGTTTGATCTTCAATCTTGGAAATTTTCTAAGAAAAGTTGTTATAACTTTAAAGTCTCCAAAAAGACGTCGTTATAATCTTCAAATAGCTTTGGACTTCAAGAAGGCGTCGTTATAATCTTCAAATAACCTTGGTTTATCATAGATTGCAAAGGAAGAAAGCTTATTCAATCAAAGTCCTAGTTCTTGTCCTAGTTTCCCTTTTCATTAAGGCCAAAAGTTGTAAGCAAACTTTAACATACTTTCTTGCTTAATTATCATTTACATGCTCTTTGTGTTCCTTTCATGCTATATATGTTCTTGTTATTGTGTTCATGATGTTTAAAAATGAATAAAACAAGTATTGATATACATATGTTAACTTATGACAAGTAAACAAGCAAACTAGTGATTTTTATGGAGAACCACGACCAAAATAGTATAACTTTGATATTTGACACTTACTTAATGTTAAAGAGGACTTAAAAAGGAAAACATAGCAATTTGAATCACCCAAAACGAGTATACGAGTCAAAAGTTATGGCGATTTGAAATTACCAAAGATTTCCGGCAAAACTGCCAAATAGCTTCCTGATCAAATTATGGTTTTGAAAGTCCCACTTCTGGTCCGATTCATCAAAAAGTTAAAACACGAAAGTTGTCCGGAACGACGTTTTCGTTCAGGAACAAAGAAGCTCGAGACCTAAAAATGCTTTCCGAGTGATAAAATTCTTCAAAATCTTAACAGCCCATTTTAGACCAAAGTCACTATATTATAGTTATGATTTACTAAGACCAAGAGGTCTTATGACCTATAATCAAGACCACAACCATGGCTAGAGCCAAGGTTGTGTCTCATGACCTTGGAACAAGGACCAAAGGTCATGGCTAGGCCATGACGAAATGACCATGTAAGATTACTTAGGCGAAAACATGAAACAAGGAGTTGACGATAACTTGAACAAACAATTTGGATCTACTTCACTTAAAAGGGAACCATGAGATTTTACCAAGAGAAAATGGTCATTCAAGACTTATGAAACTACCCCTAATAACAATCTTCATGTACTAATAAACTTTCCTAAGTTTATTCAAATATTGGACATATAACTTTTCGGATCAAAACTTATACATTTGTTATCAAATACTACAATAGTAGGGAGCCTCATGTGAGGAGTTCATTGAGTAAGCCGTCGAGATGAGTTGTGGATTTACGAGTTAAAGTGTCCTGGCTCCTCGAACGTTTACTCCATGACTTCTGAATTATGTCGGCCCGAACGGTAGTAAGAGATATACAACTTATGCATGTTTCATAAACCATTTATATTCAAAGACTTACGCTATATACTAAATGCTACATCATGAACATTATGCAAGACATATATAGGCAATTCTTCGTATTCTTAGACGTTACTCCAAACCTAAGTCGCAACGTTCTATTATAGGCTGCTCTTAGAGACTTTCACGATTCGACTACCACTTTGATTTCACATCACTTAAGCTTAAGGTGAGTCATAGCCCCTACTTTTTCATATTTGTTTCAACTCTTTGGGGGGGGATACATGCACAACTACTTTCTTACTTGTACAAATACTTGATCGCATTATACTTGATTGTTCTATACTTGATTGTCTTATACTTGATCGCATTATACTTGATTTCATACATACATGATTATGTTATACTTAACTGCGTTATACTTGATTGTGTTACTGCCAGTGGCTCCAGATTAAGTTGCTGGATGACCATTGAGACTTCCGGTGGCTCCACATTAAGTTGTTGGATGACCATTGAGGCTATTGATACATCCTAACATTTGCGAATGTTGGATACATCATAAACGTGAGGTCTTCGGAGATGAAGTGTAGACTCACGACTAATTGCTAAACTGTTTTGATGAACTTATACATGTCTTTATTATACCATATATATTAGCAGTGGATTGTGAACACACAGGTTACAAGTCTCTTATGGCGGGACTTGTAACTGAGTGGATTCACGATGCCTTTGCTGTGTGAACATTCTTTAAGGCTTTTCAACTATTTTAAGACAAACTCTATGAACTCACCAACCATTGTGTTGACACTTTAGCATGTTTATCTCAGGTCTATAAGGTGATAGCTGTTGCATGGAGCATAGAGTCGCTTGGCATGTTTTGAAGACTTATGCTTTTATCTTTACCATTCGATTTGTCTTAAAACTCTTATGTATTGTATTATGGAACTCAAGTTTGTATTTCGGAATTTATTAATCGAATGGTCACTTTTCAAAACGTCTCATTTAGAGTTCGTTTTCTATACCTTGTTCTTTGTATTATGAAGTAGCACCCTTATGACACAGTCTTCCGCTGCGGTATTTTGGGGGTGTTACAACAAGCATAGGCAATTAGTATTCTAATAGACTCTAATCTAGCTATGGGTTCATAAGTTTCATCGTAATCAATTCCCTCTTGTTGATTGTAGCCTTGTGCTACTAATCTAGCCTTGTTCCTAGTCATGACGCCATTTTCGTCGAACTTATTTCTAAATACCCACCTAGTGCCTATGATCGTTTGATTCTCAGGAGGAGGTACTAAATCCCATACTTCATTTGAGGTGAATTGGTTTAACTCTTCTTGCATAGCAACTATCCAGCTCTTATCCTTAATAGCTTCACCGACATTCTTGGGTTCTACGGTAGATATGAAACAAAAGAAATTACTTTTGTTTTGTGGTTGTGACCTAAGAGTTCTTTGGTTAAGATTTCCTATGACATTTTCTATTGGATGATTTTTAGATTCCTTAATGTTAACGACATCTTCAACTTTGACTATTTCATCCTCAATGTCATTTTCTAGAACTTTCATGATATTAACCTTGGTGGCTTGTTCCTCGTCTAGATCATCATCATCCACCAAGGGTGATGTTTTCGTGGGAGGAGGACTTTCATCGAATGTCACGTTAAGTGATTCTTCGACTTTCATAGTTTCCTTGTTTAGAACTACGTAGGCTTTACTAGTTTGGGAGTAACCTAGGAATACACCTTCGTAAGACTTAGGGTCAAACTTGGTGAGGTAGTCTTTGGTGTTTAGAATGAAGCACTTGCTTCCAAATACTCTAAAGTAGTCTAATGTAGGTTTTCTTCCTTTCAAGATTTCGTATGGTGTTTTGCCTAATATTGGTCTAATCAATATCCTATTAAGTATATAAGTTGAAGTGTCTACGGCGTTACACCAAAACTTTTGTGGAATGGATTGCTCATTGAGCATTGTTCTACTCATCTCTTGTAGAGTACGATTTTTCCTCTCAACTACCCTATTTGATTGTGGAGTGCATAGAGCCGAGAAATTGTGAGTAATACCATTACTATCACAATAAACTCCAAATTGCACTTCATTATCAAATTCTCGACCATGATCCGTCCTAATAGACACTATCTTACAATCCATTTGATTTTGAACCTTTTTACTAAAGATTTCGAATTCTTCGAAAGCTTGTGTCTTATTTTTAAGAAACCTAGTCCAAGTGTACCTAGAGTAATCATCTACTATTACTAATGTGTAGTAGTTTCCTCCATAGCTCCGTACGGCGGATGGACCGAATAGGTCCATGTGAAGGAGTTCTAGGCATCTAGTGGTGGAAACCATGTTCTTGGCTTTGTGAGTAGAATGAGCTTGTTTACCAACTTTATAAGCATCACAAAAGTGTTTATCGAACTTAAGCTTAGGAAGATTTCTAACTAAATCCTTTGATGCCAATGATTGTATTAAACGCATATTGGCATGACCTAGTATCCTATGCCATAATGTGGAATTGTCATCTATAGTAGCTAGGCAAATTTTGTCCTGAGGTGTATTTCCTATCTTCATGACGAATATGCCATTTTTCCTAACTCCTTTGCCTATGGTCTTGCATACTTAGTTATCTCACTACCTTCTTCCGAGAAGATAACTCTACACTTATTGTCAACCATTTGACTAATACTCAGCAAATTAAATCCTAGGTTGTCTACATGCTCAACATTTCTTATAGTAAGTGAGTCTTGAGTAATCGTACATTTGCCAATAATGTTACCCTTAAGTTTGCTACCGAATGTAACATTACCTCCATTGTATGCTTTGTATGAAGAGAATAGACTTCGATTGCCCATCATGTGATTAGTGCATCCACTATCTTTGACCCATTCATCCGGCTCCAAGTCGATTCCCAAGCATATCTCATTTGAAGCTTGAGCCATAAGGCATGTTTCATCATTGGGCTTCTTCTCCTCATTATTCTCACTATCACTCCAAGATCCTCCTACTAAGGCTCTTTGGTAGTTGTTTCTTGGTGGCTTAGGACAATCTCCAATGAGGTGATTTGGGTCTCCACATCTGAAGCATTTTCTGTCATTCTTTTCTTTCTTATCGTCTCGATTCTTTGAGAATGACTTCTTCTCGTCACGAGGTTGTCTAACGAATCTACCCTTTCTTCTAAAGAACTTTTTAAAGTCTCTAACCGCTAGTGCATACTCTTCATCTTCACTATCAGAATTCGAGCTTTCCTCATCACCAGACTCTTTCCTGGCTTTCAATGCTAACGATCTAACTTTCTCACTTTTTCCTTTGACTATGTTGGAGTCTTTCTTGATTATCATTTCATGAACTTTCAAATTTCCTATGAGTTCATCAAGTGATAACGTTGTCAAGTTCTTTGATTCTTCAATAGCGGTGACCTTTGCTCTCCATTTGGGATGTAGAGCCCTAAGAAACTTCCTAACATAGTTCTTGCTAGAATAACCTTCATCAAGAGCTTTAAGACTAGTAATAATAGTATTAAATCTAGCAAAAGAACTATCTATGGTTTCATCTTCCGGAATGGAAAATTGTTCATATTGTTGAACAAGAAGATCAATCTTGTTCTCTTTGACTTGATTATTACCTTGATGGGTGACTAAGAAAGTTTTCCAAATTTCCTTTGTTGTATTGCACATAAAAATTCTTTCAAATTCCTTTTTCGGCAAAGCATTGTAAATTACCATTTTAGCCTCATCATTTTTTGCTAGCTTTCTTTTAATATTATCACTTTGTTGATAATAAGGAATAATTTGACCATTTTCAATAGGTTTAAAGTCACCATCAGTAATAACATGCCAAAGATCAATGTCTTTTGATTTCACATACGTTTCGAATCTTCTTTTCCAATAAGTAAAACAATCGGTTTCAAAAAGTAGTGATCTTTTCATAGATTGCCCTTCTTGATATTTGTCGAAATCCATTGATCGATTCAAGTTTTAAAATACCGTTTACTTTAAAAACTTGCCTGACGTGGCTCTGGTACCAATTGTGGGTAACTAGAAGGGGGGTTAAATAGTTTACCGACTTGTTTTCTTATGTTGTAAAAAATTCTTTATAAAAACTTAGATTCGATTGTAGGTAAAGTCAAACGACACTAATATGAACGTAACACTATGCTAATACTAATATGCAATAAGTAAATAAAGAGAAGAGATGGAAAGATCAAACCAAGAAAAAGGGATTTATAGTGGTTCGATCACGAAGCTCTTCTTCGCCCTATTCCACTCCTCGAGTACCACACTCGAGAGTTCTAAGCACTATGTCAACAAAGCTCCCTTCAGGCGGAGAAAACCATACAACGTCGCTTACGTTATTTTCCGACACTAAGATAGATGTCGAGTAATAATCTTAGCTACTACCAATATACCATGATCCACACGATCCTTACTTCACCCACGATCTACATGATCCTCACACTCTACACTTGATCCACACGATCCTCACATAATTTACACGATCCTCACACAATCAACATGATCTTCACGATTATCACACAATCCTCACAAACTACTCTTGATCCACTTGATCAAGATGATATCACTCAAAACTCAAGAGATCTCCAAGATCACAATGATCAACACAATGACTAAGAAACACTAATACTCTTGATGTATGTCAAGATACAATCAAGTAGACAACTTGTAATGCAAGTGCACTACACAAAGACTCTAACACTTTGTATCTTCTTGATACCTTGTGTTCTTCTCTTGACTAGTAGAGGAATGTAGATGATTCTTTGTTGGATGAGAGAATCACTCTTTAAACCAAAGAAAACTAACTAATGATCTAAGAAGTGTAAGGAGAAAAGGATGATGGAAACCAGAAAGTTATGTGTGTGAAAGGATGGCCAAATCTGGGAATTGAAGTGGTATTTATAGAATCTGAAAATCTAGCCGTTATGAAGGGACGACACCACTAAATGTCACACGGTACCACTAAATTTAGTGGTACCGTGCCAGACAAAGATGCTCCATTTTTTGTCTTTAGTGGTGAAATTTTATTTGGGGGAATTTGGAGCTGGTTTGGGTGAAAAACTAGTTGTGGGGAATATTTTTAAAATGATTTTCCTAAATAAAACATTTATTTATAATTCAAAAATAATTTGTAAAGTGTATTTTTGAAAAGAAAGTTTTGTCAAGTGATGAGGCGAAAAATGATCCGTTTTTAGGGGGTCATTTAAGCCCGAATCCGAATTTATTTGATCAAATATTGCCCTAAATCGTTCCTTTTGTGATTTTAGGTGTTTGGAGAGTGAATTCTGGAAAAGAGGCTATTTTGGACGTTTTTGGAGCATAAAGTGAAGAAAACGACAAAGTACCAAAAATCCAAGCTGGAAATACAAGGTGACGGCGTCAAGGGTTTGCTCTTGACGGCGTCAGACATGAAGAATAATTTACCGTAGCTGGTGACGGCGTCAGATGGAGTTATGACGGCGTCAAAGTGGCCAAGATTAATTTACCGAAGGTGGTGACGGCGTCACATAGGCCGTCACGATTGGATCTAGGGCGTCCGAGGAAGTGTATGGCGGCGAGTTGACGGCGTCAGATTTTACTCTTGACGCCGTCAGGACGATTTTCCTATATATAGTTTTCTAGTTTTTTCATTAAAAAAAGAGAAGTTTTGGTGAAACCCTAAAGACGATTTTGGTGCCTCTTTTACAGGTTTTTCAAGGGTTCCAAACCCTTGAGACCTTGCATTGTAATTGAGATAAGTATACTCTTAATTCAATCAATATGTCTATGTGTCGGTTGTTTATCTTTTGTTCTTATCTTAATTCTACTATGCTAGGCTAGATCTCTCTTGTGTTTGCTTAGATCTAATGAAACCTAGATGTTGATTATGTGTTGATTACTTGTCTATTCTTGTTTTGAATGAATGATTTTATATGTTAGGCTTAAGAAAACTGGCAGATCTCCAAATGGTAACATGCTTGAACGTCTTAAGAAACATGAACCGAGGCGTACTAGGTCTTTATTGGTTGTATTTAATGCATGAGCCACTGTTTACAATCCCTATAGTTGTGCTGGGTCATGGTGTAGGAGGAGATAAGAGCTCATAGAGTTGGGGAGTTATGTATGCCACTCCACGAATGGTATTAAGGAATACAACCCGTCATTCATACAAGTGTAACAAGTAATTGACATGTAAAAGATATCTAGGGAGTAATGAAGTCTAAGTAAACACAATTTCTCCAATTACTGCTCACAACCTTAGTTTAATATTAGTTTAATTTTATTTTCATTAGTTTAATTAGTTACAAAGTAGTTTTTGGGTTAGTTGATTAGCAACTAATTCCGCCCACTCCTTCAAAAACCGAGATTTTACTTGCTTTCATAAAATATAAAAACACAAAAATAATCATCTTTCATCTCTAGAACTTTTAATTAGGTTTTCTAATCCTAGCGACACTATTCCTAAGCTGAACGATCAATCCCCCGGTACTTGTCACTATACTATACTACAACGATCAGGTACACTGCCTGGTGGGGGTTGTAAGCCTCGCGAGATCCCTCGAGAGGTAAAGCAAGGTGCGATTCCCACGCATCAAGTTTTTGGCGCCGCAGCCCGGGGAATAGTTATTGTTTAGGTTGAATTTGATTTTTATTAGGTCTACTCATTAGATTCCTATCAAGTGAGATTTTTTCTTTTTACTTTGTAGCTTTCTCGTAGTCTATCTTTTCTTTGTGATTTTGTTTGTAATTTGCTTCAAATGGACTTTACACTTAGACTTCTAAGATTACAAGATAGGATTGAGTGGCTAACACACCAAAGAGTTCAAAATACCTCATTTAGAGACACCTATGAATCATATGAGCCTTCACCTAGGATAGATTCTTATGAACAACCTCCATATTTAAGATCTAGTTTTAGTGAGGCCAATAGGAAATGCGACCTAGTTTGCCATGGAATTATGGAGAGAGCCATTGCAACAAATCATAAGTTGGATGAAGCACTAGGTTTACTATTATCACTTCCTAAGAAAACAATTGAGGAGGATTTAGCCGAGCATGATCACATTGATAAAAAAGACCTAGGTCCTATGATCGATGATGATGAATCTCAAGAAACAGATGATGAATCTCTTGGGCAATTTGTATATAGCAGTCAGAATATTGAGGATGATCCTTATGACTCGGACATAGAAGTTGAAATGCCTAGAGAAGCACGTGAGATACTTGGGAGAATGTTAGGGCTAGATCCTGACACATGGAATGATGAGGTAAATAACATAAGCCCACAAAATACTCAACCATCATTTGAGGCACACACACCGCCCGTGACTTACCCGGAAGAAGTAGAAGAAACTTTAGGAATTCCAATGGAGGTAGAACCCTTGGACCAGGCACCATTAGAGGATATAGGTTTGAATGCTTGTAGTGATAACCTTACTCCTAGTTCTAGGGAATTTCCTAGTGTTGATGTGTCACAACCCGCTATTTCCCAGGTCAATACTAATTTCTAAACTCGAATTTAAATTCTTGACTTTTAATTTGAAACATTTTTACATGAGCCTTTTACTTGAATCGACGCGAATTTCTAATTAAATTCTAAGAACTCTAGGACTTAGGTTAATTTTAGTCCACAACGCTCCGGTACCTTGCTCCTTCCCCAGTTCACCATTTTATTCTATAAAACGAATTTCTATTCTTTAAGTACTTACGGTTTTTAAATTCAACAATCGTTAATTTTTATTCAAGAATGTAACACTCGACATACCCGACTTTCTCAACAATTATTTTTAGGGTATTTTTATACTTCTAAAATTATTACAAAAGTCCCACAAATATTTTCCAATGGCCAAATTAAATTCTTTACACCTTACGTTTAATTACGTATAACTTTCGTTAACTACCAAACTAATACCCAATACATATTTTTACTACCCAATACATTCAAAATACACATTTTATACAAATTTAAACCAAACTCTTCCACTCCTAATTAATGAGCCGCCCTCCCCCCTATAATGTATAAAAATCTCACTACAAAATGTACCAAAATTTCAACCTTATAATATTGAGAGACATGTAATTAATTCTTGGTGGCTAGAGCAACTCATTTGCCCCCCCTCCTTTCCCATGAAAACCGGCCAAGCCACAAGGACAAAGACCCAAGATTTTTTTTTTACCAACTTGACCTCTCCTAGCTATATATATATCTCCCTAAACTAGCCATATATTTGTTACAAGAAAAATAAATACTCATCTCTCACTCATCTATACAAATCGATCCACACTAAGGAGCAAGGAAGGAAAGTGAGCTTGTTGGTTAATTACTAGGATACTTAGGATAGTTTAACAAGGGTTTGGGGTACTAATCTTGGGGTTACACTAGTGTTTTACAACCCTCATCTCACTAATCACCTTTGTAAGTAATCTTTTCTTTTACACTACTAATACTTCATGATTTTCATGATTTTTGTGCTTGTCTAGTATATATACTTAATATCACTTGGTACATGTTGAAACATCTCTTACATCCACTTTGATCTCTTGCCAAGAAAATATATTTTTACAAGTTTTGATCACAAGAAAAGTTATTAATAAAAATCTTTACAAGAAAAATAAAATAAACTTTATATACATATATATATATATATATATATATATGTTAGTTTTGAATACTTGGATGATCTTGAACAAGGACTCTTAAATATTGTTAGGTTATGTTTAGATCACTATTTTTTTCTAGTTGATGGATGACCTAGGACAAGAATTGGAGTTGTTGGTAAAATATTGTAGCCAAGAAAATACTAGGAAAATAACTTGACATTATTATGATGAATCTGTCCCTTTTCGACCCCCTGTGGAAAATCAGTACTTGGTTGGCCATATTGGACTTGAAATATAGAAAATAGATTTAATAACGAGAACGTGGCCGCTTGAACGGGTTAAAACGGACTTATAACGAAAAAGATATGCTATTTTCAATATTGCGACGAAAACTATAACTTTCTGAAAATAATAAGTCTGTCTCGATTTTCTACCTAGGAAAACTGAGGTTTAATGATTTCTAAAATAACCGAGACCTTGAAAATACTAGAGTACACTTGAATACCTTCGCGGGGATATAAAGAACTTGAAAAACGGAGCTACGACGCGAAAGTTATGGCCTAAAGAAGTTGGACAAAACTATATAATAATTGACAGCTTTTATTTAAAAGCTGATGGAATTTATAAAATGGACTTTTGGACATTTTAAGTTGTATTTTGGCTAAAATGACGTAAATAAGAATGGTAGAGCCTTACGTATACTTATTAGGTGCGTTAGGGTTTTTCAAATATATATTTTCAAGACGACTAATATTTGGTTGTGAGATTTACAAGCTACGTTTTCTAAAATGGTGGATGACTTAAACTCGAGATCACTTTGATTAAATACATTTTTGACGACGAATACTACGACGACATGTACAAGTGATAATATAGTGTATGACTTGCATGCTTGACCTTGTTTTCGAACCTAAGACATATGCATTATTTAGGCTGCGATTAGAGTACCCGGACTTTATTTCCAACTACTACTTTGTCTATCGGATATTACTTTTGCTAAGGTGAGTTCATAACCCCTACTTTTACTTGTTTTACAACTGTTTTGGGGGAAGATACATGCTCATTACTATTTAAATTCAATGCTTGTTTTACTTTAACGCGATTCATTTTCTCAAACATTACTGGATGGTTGAAATACTTGATTGATTACTTGAATACCTTATGAATTACTTAATCCATCCTTGATTACTTTCTTATGGATACAAGTTCTTGCTTTTGCGGACATAAATACAAAACTGTTACTTTGCCTGAGTTACCTATTACTGCCACTGAAGTCCCCTTTATCATGAACCGTTAATTACATGCGTGTGAGCGCGAATGCTGTGGATAGATCTATTTGGGTTGACACCCCGTCCGAGTTGGTCGCGCCAACCTGTCAAACGGACGCATATCATTCGGATTACTTCCGAGTGTTTGGCAAACACTTACTTGGGGCATTTTATGCTTGATTGCATACGATTACGTCGAGCTTCGGGGTCATGAGCTTTAGGCACTGTATACCTTATTTTTGGCTGTGACATTGTATTTGTTATATTGTCTTGCCTTCCGAAAATACTTGTTTACCGAAAATACTTGTTTACCGAAAATTACTTGTTTACTAAAATCTATGAACTCACCAGCTTTATGCTGACGTTTTAGCATGTATTTTCAGGTTCTTAAGGCGTCATCTTACCTTTGGTGGCTTTTGGCATGGCATGGTCATAGAAGACTCTGATAACTAATTGGGACCGCTTTAACTAAATTATGGGCCTATTTCCACTCTTCTTTTATAATATGTAAAATAAATGCTTTTGATAACAACTTCCATTCTAAATAAAGGAAATGAAACCATTCTTTGTACCTTATGTTATGATACCAATTGAGTTGCACCCCAGTGACACGTATGCTTCCGCTGGACCCGAATTTCGGGGGTGTGACAGATTGGTATCAGAGCCTCGGTTATAGAGAATTGGGTATTTCCAAAACCCAGACTATAACTACCTTTACAAAAACTTAACCCTATGACCGCCACATGCCTGCCTGCCAAGCCACTGCCTTACTTGATATTTTACTTAATGATCTACGTGACGTAACTATGTGTTATACCTTGTTACTTGATAACTTATACTTTACATGATTTACGCTATTCACTATAAGTATTTTCTATACACTTATACATACATACCGTACCGGTCACACCATTACGCCTTTTCCCCTACGTAATCTTACCATTTGACTTCAAGTTGGGACACTCATTTTGGTCTTTCAAAACCACTTTTAAAAGCTAGAGACATATTACTAGCGTAACTGAACTAACATACACACTCGTACTTTTGAAGGTCCTCTAAACCTTCCGACATATCATGATTAATACAAATGGTCTCTAAAAATTTTCAAAATCATATGTGACATCGTTTTATGTGACATTAAAACTCATTACCTTACTAGCCGTTTCTGAAGACTAGTTTCAACACTCGTCCTATACTTTTGTAACACTATACTTTTGGAACACCTACTTTCGGGACACGGATTTATAACACCTCATTCTTCCTCACTTCTTGTGGATTTGAAGAATCACGTCACCAGGAATGTAACGACGGAACTCGACAGCAATGTTTACCCCTACTTAATGTATTTTTCGATTCCGAGGACGA
The DNA here is from genome assembly GCA_030686995.1 of Artemisia argyi. NCBI lineage: Eukaryota > Viridiplantae > Streptophyta > Magnoliopsida > Asterales > Asteraceae > Artemisia > Artemisia argyi. The sequence continues at coordinate 32,718,524 of CM060677.1, read as the reverse complement.
GTTAGACTTGTCGGCCACCCTCCCAACACCCATATCACTGACCTACTTACTAATGCCCGACAATGAGACGGAGCCATTCATGAGACCTCTCGAAAGACGAATAGAAGAGCCACTAATAAGCCTACTCCTCCCACCCGACTAGAGTTTATCACCAGAAAATCCATTCACCACTCTACCCTATTACCGGTGATATGCATGGCACATCGTAAGGAACATCACGCACCAGTAGAAACTGCTTGACGACCAACCTATGGTCTCATTAGACCAGAATAAAGCCTGAGAGGTTGAGTACGAATATTCTGTCCTTCTCAATCAACATTCGCTATACTTATTGATTATCACATTTGCTGTTGTTCTCATTCATAATCAATCAACATCCTTGATACTTATTTGACTTTGCATTTATTGACTCATTCTCGTTCGTAACACTTATTGTCTTTCCCATTTATTACTGTCTTCATCCTTACTCAATCAATATTCGACTTTTCATTTGCTGTTTGCTCTCATTCGTGACATTTATTGTCTAACCGGTTATTTGTTGTTCACATTCAATCTTAATCAAAATTCGTAATACTAATTAACTTCTCGCTGATTACTTGTTCATAGTTATGACATTTATTGTCTTTCTCATTTATTGTTCGCTCTCAATTACCTTCAATCAACATTCGAAAAATTTAATGTCTCTTGTATTTATTGTTGTTCTTACTTAGCATTCGATTTGCGTAATGCTTTTCTCATTCATTGCTTGTCCTCATTTATTCTCATATGGGATGCTTATTGTCGGTCTCATTTCTTGATTGTCCTCATTTGACACTCTATCTTTCAGTATTTACCCCTCTTGATTATTATTTGAACACTTTGATTCTCTCGGTTAATTTATTATTGTGTTGATATTCTCCATCCATCCTCTTTACTATCGTAATGATTTATGATTCCTTTATTTGCGTTTATTTGCATCATTATTGGTCCTTCTTTCACCTATTATTTCGTTTGTTTCTTTGTTCATCCTGATTTCAAACATGCCTTTTAAGCATTCTTTGTTCTTGACATCTAAACCTATTTACTATTGTTATGATTTATTGACTCTTTCGTTTGCATAAATCAATCGCATTTTCCTTCTCCACTTGTACATCTAATCTCCTTTCAATCATTCTTTGTTTTGACATCTAATTCTATTTGCTATTGTTGTGATTCATTAATTCTTTTTCGTTAATCGATAGCAGTTTGCTTCTTTATTCGTACGGATATTTAATCTTTCTTTCAAGCATTATTGGCTCATACTAGTACGAATGTTCTTTCAATTGTTGATCTCTTCGTTTGCAACCTTTCATCTTGACATTCTCTGTTCTTAAAACATGGTACTTGACATGATTCCCTTTTTATTCTTATGATTCATTAGTTCTTTCATGTGTATTGTAATGTACTTCTCACTCCTTCATTAGCATTGACATCTACTTCTTTTGGCTATTAGTACACTTCCTTGGTCATTTCATCGTTAGAACCCATCAGGGCTTGGAACAACGCTCCAAGTCAACAGGCTGCACATGATCGACATAATAAGCTATACGATGTGCGACGCAAACCATTAGAATTTCAAGATTGGCGACCAAGTTATGTGGAAAGTCTCGCCTTGGAAAGACGTGATATGGTTCGAAAAATGCAGGAAGTTAAAGTCGAGATACGTTGGCCCATTTAAGATATTGGCTAGAGTCAGCCCTGTAGCTTACAGACTTGAGCTTCCGCCGGAGCTCAGCAGTGTGCACAATTCGTTTCATGTTTCCAATCTCAAGAAGTGCTTAGCCGATGAATCCCTTATCATTCCGTTAGAAGAGATTCAGCTTGATGACAAGCTTAACTTTATCGAAGAACTGGTCGAGATTATGGATCGTGATGTCCAGTAGTTGAAACATAGTCGAATTCCTATCGTTAAGGTTCGCTGAAATTCTCAACAAGGTCCCGAATTCACTTGGGAGCGAGAAGACCGGATTCGTCAGAAGTACCCCCACCTCTTCACCAAAACACTCCTATGACCAACGCTGACTGGATCTCGCGGACGAGATTCCCTTTTTAGGGGGGTAGAATGTCACAACCCGCTATTTCCCAGGTCAATACTAATTTCTAAACTCGAATTTAAATTCTTGACTTTTAATTTGAAACATTTTTACATGAGCCTTTTACTTGAATCGACGCGAATTTCTAATTAAATTCTAAGAACTCTAGGACTTAGGTTAATTTTAGTCCACAACGCTCCGGTACCTTGCTCCTTCCCCAGTTCACCATTTTATTCTATAAAACGAATTTCTATTCTTTAAGTACTTACGGTTTTTAAATTCAACAATCGTTAATTTTTATTCAAGAATGTAACACTCGACATACCCGACTTTCTCAACAATTATTTTTAGGGTATTTTTATACTTCTAAAATTATTACAAAAGTCCCACAAATATTTTCCAATGGCCAAATTAAATTCTTTACACCTTACGTTTAATTACGTATAACTTTCGTTAACTACCAAACTAATACCCAATACATATTTTTACTACCCAATACATTCAAAATACACATTTTATACAAATTTAAACCAAACTCTTCCACTCCTAATTAATGAGCCGCCCTCCCCCCTATAATGTATAAAAATCTCACTACAAAATGTACCAAAATTTCAACCTTATAATATTGAGAGACATGTAATTAATTCTTGGTGGCTAGAGCAACTCATTTGCCCCCCCTCCTTTCCCATGAAAACCGGCCAAGCCACAAGGACAAAGACCCAAGATTTTTTTTTTACCAACTTGACCTCTCCTAGCTATATATATATCTCCCTAAACTAGCCATATATTTGTTACAAGAAAAATAAATACTCATCTCTCACTCATCTATACAAATCGATCCACACTAAGGAGCAAGGAAGGAAAGTGAGCTTGTTGGTTAATTACTAGGATACTTAGGATAGTTTAACAAGGGTTTGGGGTACTAATCTTGGGGTTACACTAGTGTTTTACAACCCTCATCTCACTAATCACCTTTGTAAGTAATCTTTTCTTTTACACTACTAATACTTCATGATTTTCATGATTTTTGTGCTTGTCTAGTATATATACTTAATATCACTTGGTACATGTTGAAACATCTCTTACATCCACTTTGATCTCTTGCCAAGAAAATATATTTTTACAAGTTTTGATCACAAGAAAAGTTATTAATAAAAATCTTTACAAGAAAAATAAAATAAACTTTATATACATATATATATATATATATATATATATGTTAGTTTTGAATACTTGGATGATCTTGAACAAGGACTCTTAAATATTGTTAGGTTATGTTTAGATCACTATTTTTTTCTAGTTGATGGATGACCTAGGACAAGAATTGGAGTTGTTGGTAAAATATTGTAGCCAAGAAAATACTAGGAAAATAACTTGACATTATTATGATGAATCTGTCCCTTTTCGACCCCCTGTGGAAAATCAGTACTTGGTTGGCCATATTGGACTTGAAATATAGAAAATAGATTTAATAACGAGAACGTGGCCGCTTGAACGGGTTAAAACGGACTTATAACGAAAAAGATATGCTATTTTCAATATTGCGACGAAAACTATAACTTTCTGAAAATAATAAGTCTGTCTCGATTTTCTACCTAGGAAAACTGAGGTTTAATGATTTCTAAAATAACCGAGACCTTGAAAATACTAGAGTACACTTGAATACCTTCGCGGGGATATAAAGAACTTGAAAAACGGAGCTACGACGCGAAAGTTATGGCCTAAAGAAGTTGGACAAAACTATATAATAATTGACAGCTTTTATTTAAAAGCTGATGGAATTTATAAAATGGACTTTTGGACATTTTAAGTTGTATTTTGGCTAAAATGACGTAAATAAGAATGGTAGAGCCTTACGTATACTTATTAGGTGCGTTAGGGTTTTTCAAATATATATTTTCAAGACGACTAATATTTGGTTGTGAGATTTACAAGCTACGTTTTCTAAAATGGTGGATGACTTAAACTCGAGATCACTTTGATTAAATACATTTTTGACGACGAATACTACGACGACATGTACAAGTGATAATATAGTGTATGACTTGCATGCTTGACCTTGTTTTCGAACCTAAGACATATGCATTATTTAGGCTGCGATTAGAGTACCCGGACTTTATTTCCAACTACTACTTTGTCTATCGGATATTACTTTTGCTAAGGTGAGTTCATAACCCCTACTTTTACTTGTTTTACAACTGTTTTGGGGGAAGATACATGCTCATTACTATTTAAATTCAATGCTTGTTTTACTTTAACGCGATTCATTTTCTCAAACATTACTGGATGGTTGAAATACTTGATTGATTACTTGAATACCTTATGAATTACTTAATCCATCCTTGATTACTTTCTTATGGATACAAGTTCTTGCTTTTGCGGACATAAATACAAAACTGTTACTTTGCCTGAGTTACCTATTACTGCCACTGAAGTCCCCTTTATCATGAACCGTTAATTACATGCGTGTGAGCGCGAATGCTGTGGATAGATCTATTTGGGTTGACACCCCGTCCGAGTTGGTCGCGCCAACCTGTCAAACGGACGCATATCATTCGGATTACTTCCGAGTGTTTGGCAAACACTTACTTGGGGCATTTTATGCTTGATTGCATACGATTACGTCGAGCTTCGGGGTCATGAGCTTTAGGCACTGTATACCTTATTTTTGGCTGTGACATTGTATTTGTTATATTGTCTTGCCTTCCGAAAATACTTGTTTACCGAAAATACTTGTTTACCGAAAATTACTTGTTTACTAAAATCTATGAACTCACCAGCTTTATGCTGACGTTTTAGCATGTATTTTCAGGTTCTTAAGGCGTCATCTTACCTTTGGTGGCTTTTGGCATGGCATGGTCATAGAAGACTCTGATAACTAATTGGGACCGCTTTAACTAAATTATGGGCCTATTTCCACTCTTCTTTTATAATATGTAAAATAAATGCTTTTGATAACAACTTCCATTCTAAATAAAGGAAATGAAACCATTCTTTGTACCTTATGTTATGATACCAATTGAGTTGCACCCCAGTGACACGTATGCTTCCGCTGGACCCGAATTTCGGGGGTGTGACATGATGAACCGGAACCTCAATCTTTACACACCTTTCCATCCTTAGATATATTTCTAGGAGACAAAAGAGGAACCGACCCACCCATTAACCAATATTATCCGGGTAGTTTTAGGATGAAGGAAGCCATTCACTCACCCCCTTCACCTCACGTGGAATATTCACACCCTAAGGGTGTGTATCGCTACTTTCACCCACACTTGATCCTAAGTGTAGGGAAAACCTCTCCCATTTCCATTAAATAAGGGTAGAGTCAGGCTCGTGACTCGAACAAAAACAAGCGCTTCTTGGGAGGCAACCCATGTTTTGTGTGTTTTTATTTGTTTGTTTGTTTGATTTTATTTGTTTCCGTATGCATGTTTTATTTTTGTTGTTTGTGGCTCATGTTTCAAAGTAAATTGTGAAAATGCTTTATTTTGTTTTTAACTTCGTCTTAATTGCATATAAAGGTATTTTGCAAAAGATAAGTGTAAGGGAGATCCAAATTTGTTTATAAGAACGAAATTGAGCATGAACCACAACAATATTAAATGGACACGTGTATTAGTACTTGTTAGAGTCAAATGCTTGTATCGAGTCGTAATGATGTTTTGCAGGATTTTCCAGGAAGTAGGACGAAGTTTTTCCAAAAATTTTCCGGAAACTTAACATAAGAATTTCTGCAGGTCACTTCTGACGGCGTCACGAGTTTACTCTTGACGGCGTCACGTGTAAAAATCTGGAAATTTTACCAGTTTTGTTTTTCTAACGGAGTCTTATAGTTTTTGTGAATTATTAAGTTTTATAATCTCCAGGAAATCTGCAAACTTCATTCCACAAACATTATATCTTATTTTGTTTTCTAGGATTTAGTAACTTATATAGGATGCCGCCGATTTTACGCGAGGTTGCCTTGTCTACTTTTGTCAGGATTTACAGGTTATTTGTGATAAGAAGATGATTTATATTCTGGAAGGGAAGCTTTGACTGTTCGTTTTCTTGGAAGAAGATTTAACCTGGCCAACTAAAATCCATACCGAGCGAATCAGGGGAGTATTTGATTTCATTCTCTTTACTTTTTAACTTTTACATTCTTTACTTGAACATTGGGGACAATGTTCATCTTAAGTGTAAGGGGAGGGTAAAAAGATGATACCTTACATATGCACTTTCGCTTGAGTTTGTTTTGTTTGATAGTAGATGAGTAATAAAACTATGAGAAATACTTGTTAGTGTAATTTTAGCGCCAAATTTAAAATTTTTTACAACATTTAGGAGTGAAACTTTAGCCATAGCAAGCGTCTCATGGATAGGAGGTTGTATGACTAGCACATAACCGTATATTCAGAAAAATTTTCCACCCAAAAATGTGAGGTTCGCCTTTAGATTTGATAGGAAAAGCATTCATTATTAGTGCTTATGAGTGTACCGGTAGCATTTAGATTCTAGAACTTGCGTTAGTGATGCATCCCGAGACCGCTAGTGAGACTACATTCGTGTGGTAGGATTTACTACATGATAAGAGGCATTAGGATCACCCTTGTGTTAAACCCGTATTATAATTACTTGACCATTTAAGTCATATTACTTGGCTAGTTAAGTCAACTAATTTTTCCCACACCCTTTGCGTTGTACTCATTTTTAGTACACGATACCCCTAGTACACCCCTCCGAGCCTATCTTTTCGTTTCTAACTTTAAGCATTTTACTTAAAGGAAGAATTTGTTACACCCCACTTAAATGTACACCCAAATCGCCTTAGCCTTCCGTGTATGCGCTCATTTTTAGTGCATTATTGTTATTTGTTAAACCCTAAGTTAACTTTTTAATTGATTACATGGTTGCTAAGTCGAGTCATATCCTTGTACATATTGTTTTGGGACGATTGGGACTCATGGGTAAGTACTTATTTTATGGAGTAATGGGGAAGAACATAATATTATTACCCCCATATGTACGTTAATCTTAAAAGTGCTCCAAGTGTTTTGATTTTCTTAATTCGAGTCGTTAGAATAGTTAAATGTAAAGTATGTAAAGATTCAAGTGTAAGGGGAATTCTCATCCCCTATGATGTATTATTTCGGATGGTAGGGTAAGAGTGTATGCAAAAAAAAAAAAAAAAAAAAAAAAAAAAAAAAAAAAAAAAAAAAGAGAGAAAAAAAAAACATACGGACTACCATCCCGTTTTTATTCTATGTTCTTTTTATGTTTTTGTTATTTTTTATTTATTAGCTTAAGTCGAGTCTAGCCTTGGCTTAGCAACGCCATCTTGTACATGTAATTAACCAAGATTGTTAACTCGCCACCAGTAAAATTCCCTTTATCCAACAAAACCGTGTAATTCATATCCCTACACCTAATGATATAACCCTTTAAAAAGACCTCTTTGATAGTTTATCCTAAGTGCTTACGCCATGTGGTGGAGGTTTGATCCTTTCCCAAGCCTATGGTAATCTATTTTGCTATGACAGGTAGTGAGAGATATCTTCCATTTCCATAATGTTATATTACTTTATTACACCCGAGAGATGTGAGTATCTAAACACTATTTGTGAGGTGCTTGTGTATGACCTCCGTGCTTGTCTATTGGTCTTTAGTGGAACGATTATTTGTTGTAATTACTTTTATATTAGTGTTAAATGACCCCTAACTTGTCTTTTGAGTAGAATAAAAGCTCATTTGCTTGAGGACAAGCAAATCTCAAGTGTAAGGGTATATGATGAGGCGAAAAATGATCCGTTTTTAGGGGGTCATTTAAGCCCGAATCCGAATTTATTTGATCAAATATTGCCCTAAATCGTTCCTTTTGTGATTTTAGGTGTTTGGAGAGTGAATTCTGGAAAAGAGGCTATTTTGGACGTTTTTGGAGCATAAAGTGAAGAAAACGACAAAGTACCAAAAATCCAAGCTGGAAATACAAGGTGACGGCGTCAAGGGTTTGCTCTTGACGGCGTCAGACATGAAGAATAATTTACCGTAGCTGGTGACGGCGTCAGATGGAGTTATGACGGCGTCAAAGTGGCCAAGATTAATTTACCGAAGGTGGTGACGGCGTCACATAGGCCGTCACGATTGGATCTAGGGCGTCCGAGGAAGTGTATGGCGGCGAGTTGACGGCGTCAGATTTTACTCTTGACGCCGTCAGGACGATTTTCCTATATATAGTTTTCTAGTTTTTTCATTAAAAAAAGAGAAGTTTTGGTGAAACCCTAAAGACGATTTTGGTGCCTCTTTTACAGGTTTTTCAAGGGTTCCAAACCCTTGAGACCTTGCATTGTAATTGAGATAAGTATACTCTTAATTCAATCAATATGTCTATGTGTTGGTTGTTTATCTTTTGTTCTTATCTTAATTCTACTATGCTAGGCTAGATCTCTCTTGTGTTTGCTTAGATCTAATGAAACCTAGATGTTGATTATGTGTTGATTACTTGTCTATTCTTGTTTTGAATGAATGATTTTATATGTTAGGCTTAAGAAAACTGGCAGATCTCCAAATGGTAACATGCTTGAACGTCTTAAGAAACATGAACCGAGGCGTACTAGGTCTTTATTGGTTGTATTTAATGCATGAGCCACTGTTTACAATCCCTATAGTTGTGCTGGGTCATGGTGTAGGAGGAGATAAGAGCTCATAGAGTTGGGGAGTTATGTATGCCACTCCACGAATGGTATTAAGGAATACAACCCGTCATTCATACAAGTGTAACAAGTAATTGACATGTAAAAGATATCTAGGGAGTAATGAAGTCTAAGTAAACACAATTTCTCCAATTACTGCTCACAACCTTAGTTTAATATTAGTTTAATTTTATTTTCATTAGTTTAATTAGTTACAAAGTAGTTTTTGGGTTAGTTGATTAGCAACTAATTCCGCCCACTCCTTCAAAAACCGAGATTTTACTTGCTTTCATAAAATATAAAAACACAAAAATAATCATCTTTCATCTCTAGAACTTTTAATTAGGTTTTCTAATCCTAGCGAAACTATTCCTAAACTGAACGATCAATCCCCCGGTACTTGTCACTATACTATACTACAACGATCAGGTACACTGCCTGGTGGGGGTTGTAAGCCTCGCGAGATCCCTCGAGAGGTAAAGCAAGGTGCGATTCCCACGCATCATCAAGCTAAAAATGTGAAGTTTAGAACACAAATTCACTTCTTTGATCATTTGTCAAGTTGTAAATTTGTTTTTCATACCTAGAGTGATTGACGTAGAAATCGGATATTTCGACTAAAAACTTGTTTACGTTAATTTTGACATAAGATGTTTTCACACTTTGTTATCATCAAAACATAGAGATATCGTAAGATGAGAATAACGTTTTTAGTCATTAATTGCATCAACAATATCCAAGTTTCTTTGCAAAATCAAGTTACTAATGAAATGGTCAATACATTAGATAATCATCCATAAAAAAAATGATTATAACTAGTTGGTTGATAATAACCCTTTCGACCTTTGAAATCACCAACAACTAATCAAACTTGATAGGCAAATGTAATTGATCAAGACCATAATTAAACACAAGCAATTCTCATATGATAAACATCATCCAAGCAAGTGTAATAAGAACTACTTCATATTGTTTCAACAAAATCCAATGTAGCGACAATCATGAAACCAACAATCATCTTGAAATATAAAAGTAAATTACCAATGTAAGATTACAATTGGTAATGGAAGGAATTATAGCAATCCTCGGGGATCTAATCAACTACAAGCTTCTAACCAACCAGAAAATTATGTCCAAACACTTTCTCTAGCACTTGAGCACTTCTTCTTGAATTGGTAGAGGTTCCTTGGTCTTTCGGGTTTAATAATATTGAAGGGATATCATGTCCTTATTATGTAAGGGAGGATAAATGGTGAGTGGTGATGTTGTGGTGTTAATTCTTGGTAGTTGATGATGTCCAAATGCTAGACAAATGGATGTATTTATGTTTGTGAATGCATTTGGCCAAATAAATGAAATACTTGGGCACTAAGGGTCATTAAGGTGATATAAAATACAGCCACAAGTAGTTAATGGAAGGACTTGAAGAGTTGGCATAATTAAACCTCACTTTAATGCATCTTTGGAGCACAATAAAATCTTCCGCCATCCCCTGCTGAGATCCAGCCGAATGGTTGAGATGCTACTGTTTGAAAGATAATATTCCAAGCTAAACTTGTAGATCTTTCTCTTATCTTTCCGTGGCCGCGAACGAGGGGTCAAACCGAGTCCATATGCTAAACTTATGGCCAAAATGGTGAAGGTGTGTCGGAAACAATGAGTCTTCCAATTTTTTCGTTTAAGCTTCTTTTCTTCACCTTTTCCATATTTCCTTCGACATAGTTGTACCTTAACCTAAATACATCTTTTGTACCTTTTAAGCGTAAAACGTTCACAAATACAACCAAATAATATGCACAAACATACGAATAACGCTACTAAAACATGTACAAAATGAGTGTTATCATTTTTTTCATATTTGGCGCGTGAAGGGTGAAGGGGGGGTGTCAGTGAGGGTGGTGCGTGATGGGTGGAGGTGAGGATGAGCCATCACCCTCCATTGCATCCAGTTTAAATGACTTTTCACTTTTTAGACTGTCATTGACATCAGAGTGTTGTTAACACATCGTTATCCCGATGTTAGGCTGGTGGTAATAGTGACCGTCATCATCACCGCTAACTTAGCGTCACATCATCTTTTCAACACCACCAACATTACCACCAAAATCACCACTAACATAGTGTAATAAGACAACCAACATCATCACCAAACATACCTGTTGGCCCCTTTTACTTGGTTAACTATAACTACAAAGCTAAAGTAACCAAGTTCTATGACATTAGACAAAGATGTATAAAAGATTAATAATAAAGAAACGTAAACATAAGAGACAATATTTTCCAACGTTTAATTCTTTATTAGAAGTTAATCAAAAAGAATCGTACCCAAGTGTTTGCGGAATAACACTTGGGATTGAAAACGACAAGTATGGTATTGACTCCTCACTAAACTCAATCTATGTTGAGTAACAACTTTCAGGACCCACTGAGCTATCTCAGGGGTTATGTTGTTATTTGGAGGAGTAAAAGTGGTTTGTGAATGCTTTGCATTAATTGCACAAACTTGTCAACTATTACTCCTCACATATGCTTCCTAGTTATACACAAGTATAGAAAAACTAGTTATACATTGGACATAAAGCTTCCTTAACAATATCTTGAAGGATATTATTCTTCTGGCAAGGAACCTTCATTGAGTTAAGTCCAAAAGGCACTTTCTGATGACAGACTGGTTTTAACCATTTTGGGAAAGTTTGACATTAAAGTGATAAAGCACTTTAATAATGCAGCTCAGACTTTCCTGCCCAGTCCCACCAAAACTTCAGGCTTCAAGTCATCAGTCATCAGTACCATGGTAGTTGTTGAGGAGTCTTAGGGTTCAGTGAGTTATTGTCATCCTCACTGAACCCATCACCTTCTTGGCTTAGATCACACTCACTGAGTACCGCCTCACTGAATGGAGAACCTTTCTTCTTAGGCTCAGTCTTAGCATCCTGAAGGTGACTCACTGAGTTACTGTTCACTCAGTGACTTGCTTACACTTAGGGGATTTTACGTTCAAATCCTTGTTTGAGAAAGATTGGGGAATTCAGTGTCCCAAAAATCTCCCCCTATTTGAACATACAAATAGCCTAAGTGTTTCTTGATTCAGCATGAGTTGTCAGGGTTCTTCTTCTCTTGCTGAATGTTTGTTGTAATTGAAGTAGGACATAACTTTTTTAAACAAAACATCAGTTTATTCATAATTATTACAATTCCTACAAATTACAAACAAAAAAAAGATAGTTGTTGCAGATCAGATGTTCAGATGATAGCCAAGTGCCTCAAGCTTAGCTTTCTTTGATCTCAGCAGGTGTTTCTCAGGATGCTCCTCAATCATAGCCTTAAGGTCCTGACAGAACCTTTGGTTTTCAGCACACCTTATAAGAGAAGCTAACATCAGGTATACTAACATTGCCTTGACCCCTGCCCTGTCCATATCAGACCATCTTTGGAACCCAGGGTTTCCATACTCATCCATAAAGCATAGACCTCTTTCAGGGTGTTCAAGCACAACGTTGTTCACGAAGGTGATTCCTTCAGGAACGGACCTATCACAATCCAATCCTGGGACCTTGATCTCAGGCTCGGATTCAATGTGCTTCCTCTTTCTCCTTGTGGCTTTTGATGAAGCAGTTCCTGTTGTTGAAGCAGGAAGAAGGGAGGGAATGTTGAGGGCTTCAGGCATTGCACTTAGTCTGTCATATCTTTCCTTCAGTGACTTGAGAAGGTCAGGTACCACGACATTGTTTTTCTTGGCAATGATGGGACGGAGCTCATCAAGTTCAGTAATCCCAAAGTCAGCAAATCTGAATGGGTTATGAATGTCAATAATTCTTTTATCAGCCCCCCTGAAGACCGTGACCATTGCGGGTTTGGTGTTTCTGTGGATTTGAATGTCGGTGATGGTTTCAGGTTTCAGCCTTTCCTTCATCACCCAATGATACCTTTCTATCCTGTTCTTCCTTATTTGAGCGTCCTTCCTGAGCTTGTTTTCCCTTTCCCTCTTAAGAGCATTCATTTCTTCTTCCTGAGCCTTTTTAAAGGCTGCACCAGCTTGCTCATATGCTAATGCTTCAGTATCCAGACCAATCTTTTTAGCTTCTTCATGAACAACCTGTATCAGTTCAGGCTTGCTCATTCTCTCTTCTTCAGCTAACTTTGCCATGTACTCAACTCTTTCCATATGGGCTTGTATTTGGTCATTGGTGAGTTGATATACTTTTCCATTGATGTCATACGGGACCCTGATGGGTTCATCAGGATCTGTTCTGACAATTGTGGAGGCAGGTTTGAGCACTGTTTCAGGTTCAGAGGTGGTGGCAATCATTTTTCCTCTGTCCTGTATGAGAGTGGAGGAGGCTGGTTCTTCTTGTGGAGGAACTTCGGTGATTGGTGTGGCTTTAGTGACATGCTCCCCCTCAGTGTGAGAGGGCTGTCCAACTTCTTGTTCATCAGTAATACGGGTTTCAGGAACATTCTCCCCCTCAACATTTGTCGGAGCTGCAGTGATGGCAAGTGTTGGAGTTACTGAAGATGAAGGAGAGGTACCCTTGAAGACTTGAAACATTTCCGTCATCATTGACTTGATCTCCGCAGTATCCTGATGGATGATAGATACCTTGGAGTCAAGTGCAGCCTGAGAGCTTTCAAGGGCAATCATTCTGGATCCCATTGTCCATGCCAGAGAAGTGGACTTCATGGATTGAGCTATCACTGATGCTTCCAACTGAGTGAAGGAAGACTTGAGAGACTCCACCATGAAGCTGAGATGCTGAACATTGGAACCCTTTATTAAGCCAAGTAACTCAGTGAGAGCCACCGTGTTTACCTGGTACATCTCAGACGCCTGAAGTAGTTTCGTATTGAGCTCAGGATCATCCTTGACTGATTCTTGAACCGACTTAACCCCATTAGTCAGCTCTTTAAGGGATTCCAAAAATGAGTTGATGCGAGAAGCCATTTGTGTCAAGGAGTAGGTGACATTAGAATTTTGCTCCCTGACATCATCGTTGTATTCTTCAACAGCATCTTTGAGGAGGTGATAGTGGACTGCTTGCTCAGTATGCATGTCAAACACCTCTTCAGTGACCCCCCCCCCCTGTACAAAACATTGGTCATTTTCTTGATGAATTTTGTGAAGGCTTTTTCAGTAAGAGGAGCTTGATCGTCTCCTGAGGTTTCCGGCTCGAAATGTGTTTCAGCTTCTGCATGGTTAGAGGCTTGAGGAGACTGATTAACAGGTTCAGGGACTGTCTCCTTAACCTCCATATCATCTCCGGCCGTGAAGACTTCCTCATCACTGTTGTATTCATCATCTGAAAATAAGACAGCTTGAGCATCTGCCAGGGAGGTTATCTGCAACTGGAGGTTATCCAGCTCCTCTTCATAAGAAGATTTTCCTTCGTTTTGGCCAGGTCCTGACCCCTCAAATCCGGTAGATTGGGTTTATCTACCTGGTCTTCAAGGCCGGTTCCCAAGTTATGCGCACCTTCGGGAGTGGTTATGGGTTCCATATCAGCGGGTGGTTTATATCCCTCAGAATCTTTGTCCCCCGTGACCCCTTCAGACACTGGTGGGTATTTCTCAGTGTCATCCTGAGGAGTCGTGAATGTTGTGTCCCTATCAGCGGGTTGTTTGTTTCCCTCTAAGTCTTTGGGATGAGTTTTTGTGCCCTCGGACAAAAGCGTTGTTTTGCGAATGTCCTCATCAGGCACCTAAGTGGTTATGTCCCCCTTTCCAACAGGCTTGTTCTGGCCTGTCGAAGGTTTAGGGACGTGAGCTCCCTGATGCTTGGGTTGTGATTGACCCGAGCATTTAGTGGGATGTGATTGTTTGTGGACCCCCTTCTCAGTGGAGGAGTACTGCCCCACCAAGGATTTAGGATCCCTTACTCCCTAAGACTCTGGTTGTGATTTTCCAGAGCCTTTAGCAGGATGTGAAGGTTTGGTTAGTTCCGGCTCCACTGTCTTGTTTATGACAGTAGAGTCTTTGGGAACGGGTATGCCCGAGGACACTGAGTGTGATATCTCAGTGCCCTCCGTTGGCTTTTGTTGCAGGCCTAGTGACTGGGTTATTATTCCCATGGTGTCAGCAGTCAAGGGCGGTTGTAGTTGCCCCATTTTGGTAGGCTTGGGATCAGAGGTCACAGTGTCGAGTGACTTGGGTTGAGCCACCTTCCTGGACCCCTTTACCTTCTTGGTGGGAGAGGGGACTGGTGAAACTTTATTGTCACCCTGGATAGCGGAACGCATATACATTGTCAGGGTGGCAGGTGTAACCTCAAGAGGGTCACGAGAGTAATTTTCCTTGTGTAGGACATGTGTTTTTGCCTAGACTTCCCCCCTAACTTTGCTATGAGGTCCCTGAAGATTATTTCTCCAAGGTCAATCATTTTACCCTCAATGAGATAGAACACTATCATTGCTTGAGTAGTGTTCAATTGCTCAGTAGAGGATTTATTTCCCCAGAGAACCTGAATGACAAAAGTTATTAGAATCCTCCAGGGAGCTGGGAGCCAGGTCTTTATTATAGGGGCTTTGGATAAGAGGGACCCTGGTGTCACCTCAGGGTGATTTTTGTCATAGGGCCCCAGTTCCAGTAAGACCTCCTTCACCTCTTTCTCAGAGGGTTGGGCAGTGAAGGTCGTGGTGTAGTCAAGGCCTGTGGCTTTGACAAAAGTTTTATAGTCAAGAGTTAGGGACTTGGTTCCATTCTTGACTGTAAACTTTATTTTGGCCTCTTTTGGCGCATCAGGGTTTTCAACCACTGCTGTGCACCAAAATTCCCTCAAATAGTCATGATAGATGACTGAGGGGGTTTTTGTGAATGAGGTGGTCAGAAAGCAGTTCTGAAGGAACTTCACCACCTCCCTGTATTCAGGGTACCCTTCAGGGTAGGCAAAGTTCCCCACCACATTGTTCTTGGTAAGGTCTACGCTTTCCATTTGGAAATCCACATTGGGTGTGTATTTTATGACATTAGAAGAAGCCATTTGGGTTAGATAAAAGCCTGGTTTTTTTTTTTTTTTTGAAAAAAATAGGTATCAGTGAGGGAAACACACGCAGTTTTGAAAACGATTTGCAAGAGTTTTGTTATGATTTAAAAAAAAGCGTGTGTGTTTTTCCCTTTTTTGTGTGGGGGTATTTATAGGGTGGGAGTGATGTTGCGGATACCAAAGGTTTAATTTATTTAACCGAAACAACATAATAATGTTGGTTTGATAACCGCATTAAATATCACGATTCCCATTACCCTATTTTCTCTCACATCGTGGGTGAACAGTTGTGCGGCTCTGCAAATAATGCACTTTTGCAGAGAAAAAATCATCACAACTTTTGTGTGTGAGGGAGCATTTAATGCTCAGTGGTGTTTGGTGAGAGAGATGTGGGGGCCCAAGGAGTGGATGCCAGTTGTGTAAGTGACATATATTCCTATATTTAATAGGATTCAGTTACCTACCTGGGACATTAACTAACTAAGTACTTAGAGCATTTAGTTAGGGTATTCAATGCCATTTTTCATCCTGAGCCCCCTGAATGAATTTTCATTCAAAAAAAATTTTCAGGAGGGGTGTGATCAGGGACCAAGAGAATTTACATCAGGTTGGAACACTTTTGATCAGTTTCCTGATTCTATGTCCAACATGCCCAATTCAGCTTTCAATCTTGTGAAAGTGGGTTCATCCAGAGGTTTTGTGAAGATATCAGCTAGCTGATATTCAGTGGGGATGAAATGTAGTTCAATTTCACCATTAGTGATGTGGTCCCTGATGAAGTGGTATCTGATGTCAATGTGTTTGGTTCTTTGATGAAGTACTGGATTGTTTGAGATGGCTATGGCACTTGTATTATCACAAAAGATAGGTACCATCTTATACTGAATGCCATAGTCACTCAGTTGGCTCTTCATCCATATTACATTTGCACAACATCCTGCAGCAGCCATATATTCAGCTTCAGCTGAGGACATGGCCACTGACTGTTGTTTCTTTGTACTCCAACACACAAGTTTACCACCAAGAAATTGGCAGGATCCTGAAGTACTTTTCCTATCCATATTACATCCTGCATAGTCAGAATCAGTGTACCCTTTGAGATCAAATCCTGAACATTTTGGGTAATACAAACCAAGGTTTAGAGTACCCTTCAGGTACCTGATGATTCTCTTGACAGCAGTGAGATGTGATTCTTTAGGATCAGCCTGGTATCTGGCACACAGGCAGACTGAGAATTGGATATCAGGCCTTGAGGCAAGTAAGTACATCAGGGAGCCAATCATTCCTCTATATTGGGTTTGATTCACTGATTTTCCAGTGAGATCAGGGCCAAGGTTGTTTGGAGGAACCATAGGAGTTTTTACTGAAGAGCAGTCAGTGAGCTCATACTTCTTCAGTAGGTTCCTGAGGTATTTTTCTTGGCAAATGGATATTCCTTTTTCAGTTTGTTTAATTTGAAGTCCAAGAAAGTATGTGAGTTCACCCATCATGCTCATTTCAAACTTTGTGGTCATCAGTTTCTCAAACTGTTTGCAAAGTTTGTAACTTGTTGAGCCAAAGATGATGTCATCAACATATAATTGGACAAGAATGACATCATCCTTTGTTCTGTAGATGAACAGTGTGTTGTCAATTCTTCCTCTGACAAACTTGTTTTGGATCAGGAAGGCTGAAAGAGTTTCATACCATGCCCTGGGTGCTTGTTTCAGTCCATAAAGGGCTTTGTTAAGCTTGTAGACATGGTTAGGGTATTCACTACTTTCGAAACTAGGAGGCTGTTGCACATAAACATCTTCTTTGATGTTACCATTCAGGAATGCACTTTTAACAACCATTTGGTAAACTTTAAAGTTCATGTAAGTTGCATAAGCAAGGAAGATCCTGATGGCTTCCATTCTAGCAACAGGTGCAAAGGTTTCCTCATAGTCTATACCTTCCTGTTGATTATATCCTTTGGCAACTAGTCTTGCTTTGTTTTTGATGACTATGCCATTCTCATCGGTCTTGTTTTTAAAGACCCATTTCATACCAATGATTAAAACACCCTGGGGGCATTCAACAAGGGTCATGACATCATTTCTGTCAAATTGTTCCAATTCATCTCTCATGGCCTGAACCCAACTTTCATAAGTCAGGGCTTCTTTGACATTTTTAGGTTCAATCTCTGAGAGATAGTCAGCATAAAGACATATATTGGCAGTGGCAGCCTTGAGTTTAGCAGCCTTGCTTCTTGTGAGCATGCCTTCAGTGGGTTCACCAATGATGTTCACAAGCTCAATGATTTTGGATCTAGTCCAGCTATCCTGAGGTTTGGGATAGGAATTTGAGCTTGTAGGAGCCTGATTAGGTTCAGACTCAGGAACATGAGGTAACTCATCAATATGTGCTTCAGTGACTACTGTAGGAACAATTTGTTCTGAGGGTTCCTGAACAATTTGTTCAGTGGTGTCAGTCTCATTTGAGACAGGCTGAGTTTCAATGAACTCACTGATAGGTGGTTGGGGTAGGTTGTGAGGGATGATGTAATAGGAGACATTAGCATCAGCTTGGTATTGGGTTGAGGGATTATTCTCAGGATGATACTCATCAGGAGGATATCTTGATGAGTCATCAATACCAATTTCTTCTACTGAGGAATTTGAGAACCTGATGGATTCAGTGCTCTCATCAACAGTAATGTGATAAGTTTCCTTAGTTTGTTGTCTCCTTGTGTTGAACACCCTGAAGGCTTTAGAAACCAGGGAATATCCCAGGAAGTATCCATCATCAGCTTTGGCATCAAATATACCTAAGTGATCCTTGTGATTATGTATAAACACAGGACACCCAAATACATGAAAGTAGCTGATGTCAGGAATCCTTCCTTTGAATATTTCATAAGGAGTCTTGTTATGCCTTTTCACAATGATTGACCTATTTTGAGTGTAGCAGGCTGTTTTAACTGCCTCAGTCCAAAAATGTTTTGAGAGGACTGAGCCATTCAACATTGTTCTTGCTGCCTCAATGAGTGTTCTATTTCTCCTTTCAGCTACTCCATTTTGTTCAGGAGTATAGGGAGAAGTGAAATTTTGAGAAATTCCTTTCTCATCACAAAAACACTCAAGGTCTTGGTTTTTGAATTCAGTGCCTTTGTCAGTCCTGATCTGTTTAACTTTGACATCATTTTGATTTTCAATGTTCCTGACAAATGACACGATGGTTTCAGCTGCCTGACTCTTCTTGGTCAGGAAGTAAACCCAAGTATATCTTGAGTATTCATCCACAATGACCAGAGTATACTTCTCATGGTGAATGGACATTGGACTGACAGGTCCAAAAAGGTCCATATGAAGAAGATGTAGGCAGCTTTTGATGGAAAAGGTTTGTTTGGTTTTGAATGATGCCCTGTGGTGTTTTCCTTTTTCACAAGCAGAACAAGGCTTGTCTTTGGTATACACCAGGCCACCAGGGATGGAAGGCCCAGAACTTTGTTATGTTTGGCCAGGTTGTTGATGTTCTTGAAGTTGAGATGAGAGAGTCTCCTATGCCATAGCCAGTTGATTGTCTCACTTGCCTTTGAGAATAGACAAGTCCCATTTTGAGTCAGGGATGAAATGTCAAGGACATATACATCATCCCTTCTAGGGGCAATCAACACAACTTCCTTATTGGCATTAAAGATGGTCCCTCTCTTGTCATCAAACTAAACTATGTATTTGGCATCACATAGTTGGGAAACACTTATCAGGTTGTACTTGAGACCATTAACATAGGCTATTCTTGTAAAAACTATACCATTGCAGTTTACTGAACCATAACCTTCAGTGGGAGCTGATGAGTTATCACCAAATACTACTTTGGGTCCTGGTTCTTCCACATATTTGTGCAGAAAACTTTTCACACCAGTCATGCTTCTGGAGCATCCACTGTCTAGATGCCAAGTAGGATCCTTGATGTGTTTCTGCACAAACAGTAAACTGGGTTAGTTTTTCTTGTTGACCCACTTTCTAGTGGGCTTGGTCCTCAGGGACTTTTTGAACTCAGTTAGTGAATCATGGTATGAAGTTGTGTGACCTGAGCTTCCACATGTTTTACATTTTGTGGAGGTTGATGCCTCAGGTGACTGAGAAGTGTTGGTCTGGTTTTTCCTTCTGGACTGAATAACTTTGTCATGTCCCCTGGTTTCATGGGAGGGATCTCCACAGATGTCACAGCAATCTTTCATCATACAATCATCCGGAAGATGATCATTGAAACCACAGTGAGGACATGGTGAGAAAGGCTTAGCCTTCAGTCTTTGTTTGGAAGGTGTGGCATACTGATAGCCTTGGTTTTTGTATAGACCCCTTGCTTTTAAAGAAGCAGTGTGGGGGATGTGATCACAAGTTCTGTGGTCCTCTTGTTTGCATATCATACAAAACAGGACTCTGTAGCATTTATCAGTGCTGTGATTTGGATAATTGCACAGTTCACATCTCCCTGAGGGTCTGGTTGTGGTTTTAGGTTTGGAAGAACCTGAGGATACTGAGGGCTTTGTTGATTTTGATTCAGAGTTTTTCTTAGTAGACTCGATTTTCTTACTCAGCATCCTAACAAGTTCAGTAAGCTGATCAACTTTTGAATCAGTGCTTTCATGCTTCACTTCAGTGGGTACTGAAGGTTTTTGGTGTTCAGTGGGTGCAGGAGTAGGTCTTTTCAGAATAGTCTTTCCTAACCCTGATTTCTCTTTGGGAGAATGTGGTTGATAGACTAATGGTGCAAGGTCAGAATTGGGTTCCGCTCCCTGAAGTTGTTTCAGTGGAGGGAGTGGTGAATCAGACTTAGACTCAGTGATGGACTTAGTAGGACTAAGTTCATCAGTGACTCCTAGCAGCTCCTTGATAGCCTGACTTTCAGGCTCCAGAATTCTTCTAGTATTAAAATTTGGCATTTTACTATCAGGATTGTTTCTTTCAATCCAATCACTGGGTTTGGGAGCAAGTTCTTTGCTAGAGAGTATGTTGGTTTATAGAAAAGTTGTAGAATGGCTACTCTCCCCAGAAACTTTAGTGAGTTGATCATCACCTAGACCTGCCTTTTTGGGGCTGGGTGTGAGACTCAGTGTTTCATAAAGTTTGGGGTTTTTCTGAGTCCATTTCCAAATAATTTCCTTTTCTTTCTTAAGTTCTTCCTGAAGAGCTTGATTTTGTTTTACAAGTTCAGAGTTTTGAATTTGAAGTGTAACACTTTCAAGCTTGGCTTGTTTTAAAGCAAGTAACTCATCTCTACAATGATTTAATTAAAAACTCAGTTTGTTAAATTTTGAAAACAAATTAAGTCTTTGCTCTTCAACATACTTAAGATCAATATTAATATAATCTCAGTAAGATTTCCAATCATCATTATCATCCATAGAAAGTAAAAGATTTACCTTCCTCATAGTGATGTTAACCCATTCACCATTTCTTGCATGACTCTTCCCCACAGCAAGTTTGTTGTCATCTGACAGAGCCTTCAGGGCACTGATGTGAACTTCATCATCATCAGAAGACACTTCAACCTCATCCCAGTCATATGTTTCAGCAACAAGCCCTTTGTTCTTGGCTTGAGAAGGCTTTGGAGCCTGAGGAGGCTGAGAGACTGTTGAGGATGATTCAAGAAGGGCAAGTTTAGCTTTTGCCTTTCTGTACTTGGCTTCAAAGTCAATTTGAGGGACTTTTTCAAATCTTTGACTAGACTGAAGCATTTTTGGTTGAAATTTGCTGGGGCCTGAAAAAGAGTTATTTCCTGAAAATTTGAAGGATGGTTCTGAGGTTGTTTTTGAAAAACAATCTTTAACAAAATGGCCCATTTTGCCACATTTAAAGCATTCAGTGTTGTCATTTGCTTTTGATGGAAATTTGTTTTTCTTAAAAAACCTTTTTGAATTAGCAAGGAGTGCTCTTTCATGAAATTCAATTTGAAGATCATTTAGGTACTCCTCACTGGTTCTTTGGTCAACCTCATCATCAGATCCATCCTGAAAATCCTGCACAACACCTTTTGAATAGAAAGCAGTTGATATGGGTGAAATTGTCAAGGCCTTTTTGGTCTCCTGAGCTTTACCAGGGTATCTCCTGGTGATAAGATTGTCTTCATAGACAAACTTCCCATAGATGGCAGGGAGCTCAAGGTTCTGAATGTGGTTTGCATTTCTCAATACCTGAGAGAAGTTTAACCACTTCTCAGGGAGACTGTTGACAAAACCAACATTGATCTCATGTTTTGACAGTATAACACCATCATTGGTCAGCTCATTCAGGAGGGTCTTATACCGAGTATAAGTCTCAGAGAGACTTTCAGAATCCTTGGCCCTGAAGGTATTGAATTCAAGCTTCAGGTCCATGATTCTATTCTCTTTGGTATCAGAAGGCCCTTCATAGCTATGAACCAGGTCAGTCCATGTCTGCTGGGCAGTGGGACAATTGATCACTGATTCCATTATATCATCAAGGAGGCATGATATAATGATGCTTTTCAGGCGCTAGTCTTGATTGACCACCCTCCTTTCATCTGGGGTCCACTGAGCTTCAGGTTTAATTAAACCTTAGGCAGTTGTTGGGACATATGGACCATCATTAATCAACTTAATGTAATATGGTTCCATCCCAGTTAAGTAGCAAAGCATTCGCTTTTTCCACTTATTAAATTTGCCAACTTCTAGTCGAGGGGCAGTTGCTGAATAACTTCCACCCTTTTTGTCGACAAGTTGGGGAACATCTATGTCAGTCATAGTGGGATCTTGATTTTAAAAACTTGAGCACTCTTAAGTTTTGAAAACAGGTTTAAGTTTTGAAAACAGGTTTAAGTTTTACAAATCTGAGGCTCTGATACCACTTGTTGGTCCCTTTTACTTGGTTAACTATAACTACAAAGCTAAAGTAACCAAGTTCTATGACATTAGACAAAGATGTATAAAAGATTAACAATAAAGAAACGTAAACATAAGAGACAATATTTTCCAACGTTTAATTCTTTATTAGAAGTTAATCAAAAAGAATCGTGCCCAAGTGTTTGTGGAATAACACTTGGGATTGAAAACGACAAGTATGGTATTGACTCCTCACTAAACTCAATCTATGTTGAGTAACAACTTTCAGGACCCACTGAGCTATCTCAGGGGTTATGTTGTTATTTGGAGGAGTAAAAGTGGTTTGTGAATGCTTTGCATTAATTGCACAAACTTGTCAACTATTACTCCTCACATATGCTTCCTAGTTATACACAAGTATAGAACAACTAGTTATACATTGGACATAAAGCTTCCTTAACAATATCTTGAAGGATATTATTCTTCTGGCAAGGAACCTTCATTGAGTTAAGTCCAAAAGGCACTTTCTGATGACAGACTGGTTTTAACCATTTTGGGAAAGTTTGACATTAAAGTGATAAAGCACTTTAATAATGCAGCTCATACTTTCCCGCCCAGTCCCGCCAAAACTTCAGGCTTCAGGTCATCAGTCATCAGTACCATGGTAGTTGTTGAGGAGTCTTGGGGTTCAGTGAGTTATTGTCATCCTCACTGAACCCATCACCTTCTTGGCTTAGATCACACTCACTGAGTACCACCTCACTGAATGGAGAACCTTTCTTCTTAGGCTCGGTCTTAGCATCCTGAAGGTGACTCACTGAGTTACTGTTCACTCAGTGACTTGCTTACACTTAGGGGATTTTACGTTCAAATCCTTGTTAGAGAAAGATTGGGGAATTCAGTGACCCAACAATACCTCACTTAAACACAAATATATCCCACAAAAATCAATATCAGACTCACACAACCAAGATAAGACGTCCACGTCGTCCCCAAGACCGACTTCTCCCTTTCTTCACCCTAGACGCGTCGATAGGGGTGTGTGTAATAAGGAAGAACACCTCTTCGGGGACATAGGACGCATCTTAAGTGACTTATTGATGGAAAATGATGGGAATCATAGTGGTGTATTTCTAAATTTTTATTCTTTACTTATTAAAGACTTTAGCAGATTTATCATATAGATCATGTAGCGGAAGACTAATTTAAGACTTTGCAAAGTTGTTTTCCAAAGTCACCCATAGAACCATATACAACCATACTTAATTAATCATGAAAAAACAATAGTAAATACATACCTTATGTACACCAGCAAACACGAACGATGATCTCCTTCATTCTCATTACTTTCCATGCCTCACCAGCAAGCTCAGGAACACTAGTTGACAAACCCTGATCTATGGATAAGATCAGTCTAGCCAGTATCTACATTAGCACTCAGACAAACCCGATAGGTACTAGGTTTGAGTGCACTACACGTCTAACGTATTAGAGAATGATCAAATCAGACAGAACATGAAAATGCAATGTATTGGTGTGTCTTGGGACTTACGGCTGAACAAAGAACAAGGGGAGGGTTTCAGGGTTTGTAATTGCATAATGAATCTGGTTCATTCGATTTATATTATACTATCTTTGTAACATATCAAGAAGAAACTGATAATCACTAAATATAAACCAGATAATTACCTAATTTAAATAAGAGATATGTTGATATAAATAATGCGTAAAAATGTTATTAATATTTCTCGATATCCCTATGTTTTGACGATCACAAAATGTAAAATCATTAAAAGTAAAATCATTACGTAAACAAGTATTTAGTGACAAAATATCATTAGATCCAACAAAATCACTTAAGGTATGAATAAACAATTGCCTAATACATTTTATGATCAAAGGAAGGTTTCTTTACAAACTACAAATTATATAAAATGGTATAAACATTTTATATATTTAGAAAAACACTTTTGGTAATTAAAGGAAAATGTGTAATTCATAATAAATATATGAATTCAAATTTTTAACCAAAATCAGTTAAATCTACACCAAATAAACTTTCCCCAGAAAAGACAAAACTTTCAGGCCGTTACAGGTGGGCGGCCCCCTTAATTTTTAAGGGGGCCGGCCATGATTTAAGGGGGCCGGCATACGCTCCTGTGTCAGAATCTTTTGCCTATAAATACTGGTTCAAATCTGTAATTTTTCCTCACCTTTTGCACTAAAACTTTCTACCAAATCCTCTCAAATCATTTTTCTAAAACCTTTGATCATATACATATTAGTTCTTGTTTCAAGTGTGTGGAAAACTAGAAGGGGGGGTTGAATAGTTTTACGTCTTTTTCGTTTTGCTTATTTTATAAAAGATAGTTTCTAAGATGAAACCTTCAAATCACTTTAATACATAAATATATATACTAGTTAATTTATGATTTTGTATAAATATTACTTATGTATAATGTACAATTTCAAAACACTTAACTACAAAAGCACAAATACAAGATTTATTAAAGGTTTTATATATACAATGCTTATGTATAATGTTAGGAAAGAATATACAATTTCATATATTTTATGTAAGCATATATATGTGTAGTAGTAGTGTATAGATATAATTTTATGTACTAGGTTGTTTTTGTAAGATTAGTTTTATGAATGGATTTTAGTTTGATCTTTATGTGAAATCAACATATGCACAATACTATCAATTATGACTATGTATGAAATGCAAGTAAGTAATAAATCAAAGAGTGAGGGATGGAAAGATCAAACCGAGACACAAAGGATTTATAGTGGTTCGGCTACAAGGACACCTTCCTTGCCCTACTCCACTCCCCGAGTCACCTACTCGAGAGTTTTCTTCACTAGATCAAAGACCTCCTTTATGGCGGAGAAAACCGTACACACCAATATACACACCAATTTACACACCAATCTTCACACCAATCTACACACCAATCTACACACCAAACTACACACCAATCTTCACACCAATCTACTATTTTCTTCACACCAATCTTCTATACACCGATCTTCTATTCTCTTCACACCTTCAAAGTACTAATGTCTTGACACCTTCAAGTCACTAATATCTTTGCAACTTCAATGCACTAGTGTCTTGACACCTTCAAGCCACTAATGTCTTCACACCTTCAATGCACTAATGTCTTGACACCTTCAAGCCACTAATGTCTTCACACCTTCAATGCACTAATGTCTTGACACCTTCAAGCCACTAATGTCTTCACAACTTCAATCTACAAATGTCTTCTAGTCTACTCCACTAGAGATCCTTAATTTCTTCACTACAAGCTCCTATTGCTACAATCTCCTATCACCACTACTATCTAACCCTTCTTCTTCACTTCAAGTCACACTTCACACTTACAACAATTCTAGATTCTTCAACTAAATCTAGTTAACTAATACATACACCTTATTCACCAAAGTATGAAAGATGTACAAGGAAATGTAAACAAACAACTTAGATAGCAAGATGATACTAAGTTGTAATACTTCTAATAGAAGTATTCTTCTCTTTGCACTTGAAAGAATGAGGCTTTGGATCACTTGGAAACAAAGGCTTATGAAATGAAATGATCAAAGGATTTTTAGGATTGAAATAGAGATCTAGAACAGAAAGTTTCTGTGCAAAAAGGTGGGGAAAAAATCCAGGTTTAAGGTGGTATTTATAGGCAACAAGTTCTGACAGAGGAGCGTGGCCGGCCCCCTTAAAGCATGGCCGGCCCCCTTAAAATTAAGGGGGCCGCCCCTTATAATTAAGGGGGCCGCCCAACTGTAACGGCCAGAAAACTTGTCTTTTAGTGGGGAAAGTTTATTTGGTGAAAAACTAACTGATTTTGGTTAAATATTTGAAATCATATATTTAGTATGATTAAAACATTTTTCCTTATTACCAAAAGTGTTTTTCAAAAATATATAATAAGATTATATAATTAAATAAACTTTGTATTAGTTAATTAAATACCCCTTTGATCATACATAGCACTAAACACTTTGTTTATTCATACCTTAAGTGATTTGTTGGTGAAAGTGATTATTTATTACTAAATACGTGTTTACGTCATGATCTTTGGATTTGATTAGTTTAAGTTTTGTGATTATCAAAACATAGAGATATCGGAAGATATGAATAATGTTTTTAGTCAATTATTTATATCAACAATCTCCCCCTTTTTGATGATTACAAAACCTAAACTTATTAAATCCAAAAATTAATATTTAGACAAGTATTTAGTAAGTTTACATTCACTTCTCCCCCTTTTTGTAGAATCAAAAAGGTTAGGCCGAATAAGCTTCGTGAGAGAAGTTTAAACGGGTAGAAAACTCCCCCTTGATGTATGCTCCCCCTCGTTTGAGGGCACCAAGGTTTCGAGAAAGTAATACTTGCAAGAAAAATATTAGAAGCACAAGCATGGCACAAGCAAATACATATAGCATAATATTAGCAAGTAATAATCATGGCACAAGGTAATAAGAAACATATATTAAACCATTTAATAATAGAGAAATGATTATGTCAACCCATAATCATTGTTACAAAGGTAATACAAATAGAATTCTAAATAACATAGAACATCCTATAGTGCCAACAAGGAGTGTCATCAAACTTTCTTGAATCCCAAAATGGTTGAGGAGTTTTATTTGAAAATGAGAAAACATAAGCATATCAAATGCTTGGTGGTTTAGTGGAGGTAAACTCTTGGTTCCATGAGTGTTGGTGAGTTTGTAGAGCTTGGAGGTGGTGGATTTGAGGTGGAGTTTGTTGGTTGAGGGTTGTGATGTTGTTCAAGTGATGGGGTTTGTTGAGATCTAGTAAGAAGATACTCAATCCAAGTGAAGTGCTCATTCAAAGCAATGGTTTGTTGTTGAAGGAAGATGCAACAAGGGCAATTGTTAACATGCTTCTCAAGTTGGTTTTTGTTATGTGGTGATGATGGTGAGCTTGATTGTGGTGGATCCAAATTGCGTTGAGCAAGATGTAAAGCTAAAAGAGCACTAAGCTCATGTGCCTCTTTTAGCTCCTCAACGAACTTCAAGTGTTCGGAGGAAGGTGATGGTGGTGGAGCATGATAGTTGTCTTGGGTGAAGGTTTGCACATGCAACATTGGAGTAGCATGTGAGGTTGTAGGAAGTGGTGGTGGTACTCTAGGTGGTGGAGATATGTTTGAACTTGGGTAATCATGAAAACATGATATGGGTGGAAGAGTTTCTTCATGAGTGGATGATGTCTTTGTTGAATGAGCAATATGTGAAGTGTTGATTGAGATATTTGGATTGTTGTTTTGGGATTGAGCATGCTCATCAAAAGAGGAAGCATTAATGAGGGTATTAGTGGAAGATAGGTTGTGGGATGACTCATTTGAGTGGGTTTGAGGTTGAGTTGTTGGTTGACTTGAAACAACATCACAAGAGTTATGACAAGAATCAAGTTTCCTCCTCCAAACGGGTTTGACGGAGATCCTTGCGGTTCTTGAAATCTTTGGTTTTTGGTTGTTGGGAGATGACATGTTTGAGTGTGATGGCATTAATGATGGGAAGAGGGTATTTATAGTGTATGAGAAATGTGGTTTAGGAAGGTAAATTTTGAGGGATAACATGGGACAAAATATGTTTGTGAATTTTGGGAAGTATAGGCTGAAATGGGTCAAAAAGTGATAAAGAAAACAGTATCCCCGACCATCAGATGGCCGGTCCCCTTAAATGGAGGCCGGTCCCCTTAAATTTAAGGGGGCCGCCCTTATGATTTAAGGGGGCCGCCCATCTGGTGATTCCCAGAATGCCAGAAATGGGTTTTTGGCAGAAAATTTTCAAAAAGGTTGTGTTTTTGGATTTGGATTCAAGTAAGTCCAACTCTTGAGGCAATATAGAGCATACTATTCATGAATGTAGGGAAATAATAAAAGTGAACAACAAATTCCTCATAATCATGTTATTTTCTAATATTTCAATTAAGTATGGTAACTAAGGAAGCAATAAAGCAAACTAGTTAAGCATGCAACTATATAAAGATAATGGTAAGTAGGCTTAGTGCAAACAAATTGAAGATTGCTTATGATAAACACGTGGGAAGATATGATTATATGAACTTCAAGACTTGTTACAAACAAGATCCATATGGGCAAACCATGATTCTCATGAAATGATTTGATTAAATTGTAGATGTCAATTTCACATAAGTGTATGACATATATGAGAAGATAATAACAATGTTTTAAACAAAATGTTTTTAGTTTTATTCAACAATGTTTGAAAGTAAGTTTTCACTTAATCCCATAAATCTGAGAATGAAAGAGTCTAATGAGAAGCAAAGTTCATATAAATAAATTAGCGTTAGGTATATATAGGAAGTGCAATTTAATCAAGTTGGAGAATGAGTATGAGACTATTACTAGTGGTGCTCAATTCAGGCTAAACACGACCGTTTTTACGGGTTACACACACCCAACTTCTCACATAGAAGCAATTCAACCGTTAGGTTAAATTGAATTTCTAGTCAATAGATTCTCCAGTAGTCATTCTCCTTTTTAGAATAAATCGAGTTCCTAAATTTACCTATCGAAGATTACCAAATATGAAGTTTACTTGATTCACTAATACTTAGCTTAATGTTTTGAGATACATTCAAGTTAGTATCCCAATAAAACAAAATTTGTTTTGTTTTAAAAAGAAAAATGTTTCTATCTTGATAAAGATCAAAATAATGTTATGATAGCTTATGATTAAGCATGTTGTTTGAAAAAGCATAAAATAGATATTCGAAAGGTTTTAATTCAAAGAAAGAAGTTTTTTTTTTTTTTTTTTTTTTAAATATGATGTTTTGATTTTGACAATCAAGAAATTTCAAGTGAAAGATACACTTCAAGAGAATCGATTAAGCCCATTGTCACATATAAAAATCTCTAATTGGCAACTAAAGATATGAAAGAGATATGGTAGACATTAAACATCTAAATGCAATGAGATAGGAAGGGACAAAGAAAATCATCAATGAATACAATATAGGCATATGAATGTATGCATGTATACAAGACACATTGTAATATTGAGTTACTAGCAAGTCTTAATTATACCACATCTATTAATGCAACTAGTAAGATCATATAGCATAAATGGCAAGCATTCTACTTTAAATCATAGAAGATTATCAATATAGATGAAAACTAAGACAAATGATAATAGACATAGCAACAAGAGAGTTAATTATCCTAATGTCATGTATGCATATATTGGTATTCATGATCTAAAAGCATAGCAACTTATAAATTAAATCATATTAATATACTAATTGAAGCATACTTTATCTTAATGTAATGTAGGCAAGTTTTTGAAAAGAAAACTTACCTCATGTCCAACTCTTCTTTAAGAGTGGTCATGAGAGCAATATAAAACGTCAGGAAGGTTTTCCCCAAAGCAAGTTGAAGAAGCGAAGTAATATCCTAATGCGAAAAGGATCAAGGAGACTTGATCATAGAAACACTATCGGTCGCCCCAATCATCACAAGTCGTGCAGATTAAGAATGGTAGAACAAGAATCCTTCGTCATGAGGTAGTAACGAACACACCATAAAGACAATGGTCATCAAATGAAAGAAAGCAAATAGAGCGATCCAAAAAGTGGTAGTTCCTTTGATCGTTAATTACCTACACATGACAGAGAGCTTGGTATCCAGATTCTCATGGGTCCGATTTGATTAGTAGCGAACATCCAATGCACTTAAATGCATATGAAGAGGATGTCGTCGAGAAGTACAAGAATTCATTATTTGTTTGTTTTAGCAAACAAACAATAACTTTCTTGACTAGAGAAATAATCAATGGATGTAAATAATAATAGTTCTAAATTTTTCCATTAGGTTTAACAAATTTTATTTGTTTTGATGTATTTGTCAAATACTCATCTGCCGTATATCCTAATCCGGTTTTATCATAAAATGACTTTTGAATGTTAAGTAGATATTTTAAAGATTTAGAACTATTTTCGAATTTTGCTAATATTTTAGCTTTTTCCTTTTCCATTCTAATTTCATGTTTATAGTCTTGACAATTTTTACATTCAAGATCAATTTCAATATTACTTTCAAGTCTAGACATTTTGTCTTCTAAAATTATTTCTTTTTCAAAGTTATTTTCAGCGGATGTTGAAGATTCATTTTTAAAAATAATTTTTGAGTCAATGTTGCAAAAGTGTTTGAAGCTATTTTCCATTTTTGAAAATTCTAATGTAAATTGATCATAGCAAAAATGTTTGGTTTTGAATTGTACCTTATTTGTACTTGTACACTCTTCACTCGCTATACGGTGATCAACTCCATTCTTCATGTCGCTCCATGTTTTGTTTGTAGCATTGCTTGGATCTTGGAGCATGTAATCCTTGTCATCACTATTTGTATTAACATTTGTTAGGATGTTCACGTATTCCGTATTTACATCGTCTTTATCGTCCTTGTTGCACCATGATTTATTAACATGCTTTCTTCGGATTTGACACATGTGTTCTTCATTATTGGTACCTTCAATGATCACATTTGAACTAGTAGTACATGTGTTTATTTCAACTAAATATTTATCTATTAAACTTTCTAAAGTAACAATTTCATGTGCAATATCAAGTTTATCATCTTTGGTTTTACATTTCTCTTGGTGAAACTTTAAAAGGCATTTCCAAATATCATTTGCCGTTTTACAAGGAAATAATCTTTCATATTCAACATTTGGTAGAGTTTTGAAAATAAGTAATTTAGCTTTAGTATTTTTATCAATTTTTATTTGAAGATTATTATGTTGATTTTCAAAATCCATTTTGGTTAGTTTAAGATCACCAATTGAAATAATATGCCAAAGATCAAGATCTATTGATTTCACATAATTTTCAAATTTATTTTTCCATTCAAGAAAATGATCATTTTCAAATAATGGTGGTTTTTGCGTAAATTCTCCTTCTAGATATTTTTCGAATTCCATAGATCGTTACAAGTTTTAAAATACAGTATATTTTAAAAATCTTGTTAAACGTGGCTCTGGTACCAATTGTGGAAAACTAGAAGGGGGGGTTGAATAGTTTTACGTCTTTTTCGTTTTGCTTATTTTATAAAAGATAGTTTCTAAGATGAAACCTTCAAATCACTTTAATACATAAATATATATACTAGTTAATTTATGATTTTGTATAAATATTACTTATGTATAATGTACAATTTCAAAACACTTAACTACAAAAGCACAAATACAAGATTTATTAAAGGTTTTATATATACAATGCTTATGTATAATGTTAGGAAAGAATATACAATTTCATATATTTTATGTAAGCATATATATGTGTAGTAGTAGTGTATAGATATAATTTTATGTACTAGGTTGTTTTTGTAAGATTAGTTTTATGAATGGATTTTAGTTTGATCTTTATGTGAAATCAACATATGCACAATACTATCAATTATGACTATGTATGAAATGCAAGTAAGTAATAAATCAAAGAGTGAGGGATGGAAAGATCAAACCGAGACACAAAGGATTTATAGTGGTTCGGCTACAAGGACACCTTCCTTGCCCTACTCCACTCCCCGAGTCACCTACTCGAGAGTTTTCTTCACTAGATCAAAGACCTCCTTTATGGCGGAGAAAACCGTACACACCAATATACACACCAATTTACACACCAATCTTCACACCAATCTACACACCAAACTACACACCAATCTTCACACCAATCTACTATTTTCTTCACACCAATCTTCTATACACCGATCTTCTATTCTCTTCACACCTTCAAAGTACTAATGTCTTGACACCTTCAAGTCACTAATATCTTTGCAACTTCAATGCACTAGTGTCTTGACACCTTCAAGCCACTAATGTCTTCACACCTTCAATGCACTAATGTCTTGACACCTTCAAGCCACTAATGTCTTCACACCTTCAATGCACTAATGTCTTGACACCTTCAAGCCACTAATGTCTTCACAACTTCAATCTACAAATGTCTTCTAGTCTACTCCACTAGAGATCCTTAATTTCTTCACTACAAGCTCCTATTGCTACAATCTCCTATCACCACTACTATCTAACCCTTCTTCTTCACTTCAAGTCACACTTCACACTTACAACAATTCTAGATTCTTCAACTAAATCTAGTTAACTAATACATACACCTTATTCACCAAAGTATGAAAGATGTACAAGGAAATGTAAACAAACAACTTAGATAGCAAGATGATACTAAGTTGTAATACTTCTAATAGAAGTATTCTTCTCTTTGCACTTGAAAGAATGAGGCTTTGGATCACTTGGAAACAAAGGCTTATGAAATGAAATGATCAAAGGATTTTTAGGATTGAAATAGAGATCTAGAACAGAAAGTTTCTGTGCAAAAAGGTGGGGAAAAAATCCAGGTTTAAGGTGGTATTTATAGGCAACAAGTTCTGACAGAGGAGCGTGGCCGGCCCCCTTAAAGCATGGCCGGCCCCCTTAAAATTAAGGGGGCCGCCCCTTATAATTAAGGGGGCCGCCCAACTGTAACGGCCAGAAAACTTGTCTTTTAGTGGGGAAAGTTTATTTGGTGAAAAACTAACTGATTTTGGTTAAATATTTGAAATCATATATTTAGTATGATTAAAACATTTTTCCTTATTACCAAAAGTGTTTTTCAAAAATATATAATAAGATTATATAATTAAATAAACTTTGTATTAGTTAATTAAATACCCTTTTGATCATACATAGCACTAAACACTTTGTTTATTCATACCTTAAGTGATTTGTTGGTGAAAGTGATTATTTATTACTAAATACGTGTTTACGTCATGATCTTTGGATTTGATTAGTTTAAGTTTTGTGATTATCAAAACATAGAGATATCGGAAGATATGAATAATGTTTTTAGTCAATTATTTATATCAACAAAGTGATCCAATCCCTCATCATTCAAAGTGCAAGAGAAGAATACCTCTTTAACATCTAGTTAAGAAGTATTATAGATGTGTGAATATTGTTAGTAGTTGTGTAAATTACTTGTAAAGGTCTAGAAGTTTTCTAATTGGTAGATCTAGGCTTGTTAGTGGTGTAGAGAAGTTGTGAAGAAGAAGTTGTGTTGTGAAGTAGAAGAAGTTGTGTTGTGACGAAGAAGGTGTGGTGTGAAGAAGTTGTGAAATAGGTGTGTAGTGACTAGTGGTGTGAGATTGGTTCTAGCTACAATTAGAACTCGACATTTAGCTTAGTGTCGTTAATTGGTGTAAGCAAAAGTCGTGTAACGTTTCTCCGCAAAAAAGGAGTTCGTTGTGTTAGTGAAGAAAACTCTCGAGTAGGTGACTCGAGGAGTGGAGTAGGGCAAGGAAGGTGTCCTTGTAGCCGAACCACTATAAATCCTTTGTGTCTCGGTTTGATCCTTCCATCTCTCACTTATTATTTTATCTACATCATTTTTATTTACGTAGACATAGACATTTACATATTGTTGCATCTTATCACATTGTGCTAATATTGATTTCATGCAAAGATCAAATTAAAAGTTCATTCACAAAAATAAAGCTTTTACAAACAACCTAAAATGATATAATACATATATACACACACATACATGTTCAATTAACGATTTGGATTAACTATAATTTTCTAAGCAATACTTTAATTGAAGTTATCTTTTGACAATCATTTTATGAAAATAAATTGACGTAAAACTATTTAATCCCCTTATAGTTTTCTACAAGATAAACTCCTTAGTCAAATCTATACTACCTTATAATGTATTTAGGACATCTATATTTAGAAGTCTTAAAATGTTTAAGACCAAAAATATTTCTTTAATAGGAAAGATGCATGTACAACATTTTAATGCACATAATTTTCAGACTTATAAGACAAGAAGCATAGTGTTCACCACTTTAATGCACATATTAAAAAAAACACCACATTAATGATATTTAATATAATCAATTAATTAATTGGTCAATAAATAAAATTAATACAATTATTAAAACACCCCTTATATCACAAATACAAATTATTAAGCATATTGTACAACCAAATTAAACACAATTCTTACATTAAATGTCACTAATACAAATAATAAAACACATTATACAAATATTCAGGCCCGAACGGGCAATGGGCTAAATGGGCTTGAGCTCGAACGAGTGCGGGCCAAACAGGGTTGAGCCCGAATGGGCACGGCCTAAACGAAATTCTTGATATCCGTAAATTTATTATCAAAAAGAACATAATAAACTAAACTACATGATTCACCGAAAAATTTAATTTCAGGGTACCCGCCACTGCAACGCGCGGGTACCCTGCTTGACAAAGTAAATATGAGGTATTTTACCATTTTTATTACATAAGTTTGTGCAGTTTATTACATAGTAAATATGAGGTATTTTACCATTTTTACCTCATAATAATTATTTTATCAAACAAAGGAAATATCATTCCTTCATTTTTTTTCTAATAAGCCAAACGCACCCCTTATAGGGTCTGTTCACATGTGGGCTCACTTTGAACTCACCGAACTCTTTTATTCTGCCCATCTTATTTAAATGTTCGTTTACCCATAATTTTAATTAAGCTCAATTGTTAATCAACATTATTACGCAAATAACCCATTTAATAAACTTTACTACTTAAAAACAATGCCAAACACATAAACCTACACCACTTAAACACAAACAAACTTCACAAAACACTCACACAAAAAAAAAAAAAAAAAAAAAGTGGTTTGGTGGTGTGGATAACCAAACCCTACCCAAATTTGGTGCTTTAAGTGTTATTGTATTAAAGTGTAATGTTTATGACGTGTGGTGATGGTGTCACGTCACCACAACCACGTGTTATGGTTTCATTACTATATATAGTAATTGTGATTTAATACGACGTCGTGTATGTATGTTGGACTACACGCAATTTTTTTGGCCCACTACCTATTGCCCCATCCAGTTTCATGTTCGGCTCGTTTTTATTTCTTTTATACGGGATAACATCCACGGCCTTCCATAATATTCCAGGCTTCCAGCATCTTCCAAATCACACAACACCATCACTTACCTTATTCAATTTTTGGTGGATGATGAAGAAAAAGTTAGGGTTTCACTTTTGGGGGTTTTTGGTGCCGGAGTATTTCTGGGAGAATCAACCGTTTATGTAAATCAACAAGGTATATAAAAGTCTTGATTTTTTAGGGTTTTTTTGGCACTTGAAGATTTAAGAGCATGATGTTGCGAAAGCTGTTGAGAAAGTTGGGTACTGATTGTGGTCAAATCTAATTGGATGCACATATATTACTGTGATTATATTTAGAAGTTGCTGGGAAATTTTGTGGCAGGTACAAGTGCTCATACTTTTTTATTTCTATTGTTTACTTTCGTTATAATTTTTTTAGAGTTTTTACCTTTATTGTAAATAAGATTAGAATTTTGTTGTGTTTATGTTTCTATGGATTGGTTCTTTTGAAATCAGGGCTGGAAGCCTTCCACAACCACACTGTCCACTGGTATGCTGTCTTACTGTTACTTTTTACGAAATTTTAGTTGACTGGTCTTTTTATAATAATTGTTGCACAAATTTTTTAATCTATTGATAGCAGCAAGCTTATAGCAGCTGCTGATATGGGAGAGAAGTATGCAGTCGCCGATCTAAATTTGGGTCTGCAGCTTTCGAGTTTTGCTATGAAAATGACACCAACCTTTTGGTTTTACAGGTTTCTGGAACTGTAGCTTTGATATACATATGCAATATAAGTTGAAAATGCAGTAAAGAGCAAGTGGTGGAGAAGGAAGGGAGTATGCTGCCGTATGCGAGGAGTTTGGGGTGTAATCATGTCTTGAAGACGCCGGAAGGTATAATGTTATTTTTATTGCATGTTTTTGTGGTTAAAGGTAAATTCAATGCCTATGAATTAGGCTCGGAGGTTGCTTCTACAACTTTGATATAATATAGGATAAATAAAATGAATGACACATTCATTTAAGAATGATTGGTGATATTTTGAGGAAAAGTACGCGGTATTTGGTCACTTAACTCTTTTACCTCAACTTGATTATGTACATGTTCTACCCATTTCCAGTTTTACACTTAACTCTTTTACCTCAACTTGATTAGGTAATGTAGGTTTGAGGAGGCAGGAGGTGATGCGCTACGAGCATTTGAGGTGGACCCAAGCCAGGAGATTTTTAGTGTAGGTTAGTTTTCGTCTTAAACACACTCTAAACTGCTAAGATCTGCTAGTTTTTCATTTCACGTACATTGCACTGTTCTGAGTTTGCTATTTTTTTCACGGAAATGACACGGCAACTATTTTGTAGGTGCAGAAGAAGGTATAGCCGTAGCTACAACAGGAACGGATGTCCATAAAGCGGACATCAAAACCATGATCATAAGTTCATAACCAAAGGTATGATGCCATGGTTCACTTTGCCTTCATGTTTAAAACATTCAAAATTCTTAAATTTGTTATCTGTTCTTAAATTGACAATCATAAATGGAAAAAATATATGACTTATGAAGAAACTGCTCTTGGTCGAGGAAGGAGGCAAAGATAGGATGTTTTATATAAGAAAGCGCATACCCCCAAGGCTATGGATACATATGAGGTATCTCTTCTTCTTTTCCTTTATTTATTTATTTATTTATTTATTTTTATTTTTTTATTTGTAGTATACTGTAAAAAGACGTGTGGTGTGATGCCTAGGCATGTGCAATTGGACTAACGAAACTAGAACCATATAGGTTTACCATTTACATGTAGCCAAGTGACATATTTGTTACAATCATTTTCAATGTTGATGCAACCATGTGTTGCTGGTACATTGAGTAGTTGTTCGGTTACAAACATCTAAGTATCTAAACATAAGGACATATGACCTGCTGAAACAAAATCATAGATAAAGTTAGGTATAAACATGTTATATTATTTGGGTTTTCATTTGTTTAAAGGCCCAAGAAAATAAGTATACGAGTTTCATGGAAGGGTTTTATGAGGGTAACACAGACACCTCTCTAATAATTGTCTTTTTAAGTTTATTGCTAACTGATATATATTAAACTGAATGTAAAAATCTTACACCTGCAAACGGTTAGCTTACAGCAGCTATACGAGATAAGTAGTATGTATACCAATGACACATACGGCTTAATTTTCCTTTCTCAAGATGTATATCAAAATCATGTATAACAGCTAGAAGTGGCAAAAGGGCAACTTAAGTAACGAGTTTATCTGAACTTTAAACACTTTTAACCATTTTTGGGGAAAAAAATATTGCGTTAGTATAATTACTATAATTATATTGCCTTAACAACAATATAAATTTTGAATAAGTTGATTCGGGTGGTCATTATATTATGCCTTAGAAATACTTTCGGGAACCTCCTAACCCAATATGACCTTTTTCTAATCATGCTAATTAGCATTACTATTTTGGTAAGGCCATTATGAAACAACAATAGTAATGTCGTCTACAAATATAATATCATTGGTATGGTGGGGCTATACCTACCTTTCATAGGCAATTGAATATGTGATAATGGCGATGTGGTATAAGATAATTTCAAATCGATAATGTAACTTTAGAGGTGTTTGGGATATTGCTTATTTTAATATCTTTATGTTGGCCATGGTATTGTAATCTGATGCTACTAATGATCTAATGTACAGTGACACAGTGGCCATTTCTTTGTGTAGAGTCCTTCGCCTCCTGCTTCTTCTGCAACTGCATTTTTATTGATGTTTGGGTTTATCGCAAATGTACAGCTTCAAGGAGTATTTCGCTATGGCTTAAAGCTGTTAACCTTATGTAAATTTTTAGGATTTTTGTTGCATGAATAACATTTATAAATAACAGTTTTAAAAAATATTACCAAATACGACGCCCCGCCACAACGCGACGGACCGGTGCCCAACTCGTTAGTTATTATTGATCTAACATGTACTTTAATTATATTGTTGAATAAGTTACTTGCAAATTTGGTTCTTAAAGTTTACATGCATTTACTCATTTTGTCCTTTTTTCAAACTTGCTGCAAGATTTGTCCTTATGGTTGACAAATCTTGTGTTGTTAGTCCTTTCCACCGAAGTCCATTAGATTTTCTCGTTGTGTACCTCACGTGCTAAAATCATGACTGTATTTTGGTCTTTAACACATAGTCATCTTTAACCTCTCATTTATCCTTAAATACCTATTTTCTTTCCAAGTCATAACAACAAAACCCAACACAAGCTTTAAAGTTTAAACCACTATCAAATTGAACATACAAAAACTCAATCTTCATTTTTTAATAAATAAATAACATTGAGCACTTTCTCTTTAAAGAACATGTCAAACATCTGATGTGATATTTGTATTCAACAAAACACACAATAACTTAATTAAGATTTTTTTTTTTTTTTTTGAACAGAGATATCATTATCACACCTCACAAAAGGAGGAAAATAGAACATAACAAGTTACATCGAACATAACAAGTTAAGCTAAAACAAGACATACACCAAAATAGCTGTGACACACTATAGCAACACCATTCAGAGGTGGGGGGAATCACCAAAGTGAGCTTTTTGTAGGCACAACCATTTAAAGGTGTAGCTTGACAAAAGTACACTAAGTACATAAAACATACAAAGAAGAAAAAAGTAAGCATCCTAACAGGAGCTAGACCAAAACCTAACAGATCTAAAGACAAATCCCTATGCAGCAACAAGCCGTCGATGACAGACCACAACAGCTCTGAGCAGAAGAGACCAACTGGGGACGGATCTGAGCAGAGAACCGCGGCGGCAGCAGCAACAACAGCAGCAACTACAAAAAAGGGAGATGACAGATCTGCAGCAAAGTCTTTATTGTGGAAAAGGAAAGAACAAAAGGAAGATCCGGACGGCCGGCCAAAACCGGCCGCCGGAAAGGATGATTTTGGTCGGATTGGTTTGGTTTAGTAGAGAGAGGTGGGAGAAAAGTATTAGTAGAGAGAGAAGGTTGATGGGTGGGGTATTACTTAATTAAGATTAGTTGTGTTCAATTCGTCAAAACCTTAAACCAATTCGTGAAAACTTGAAATCAATTCTAAAATGTTACATGATTGTTGATGTATGGATCTCGTTACATATTCGACATAGAATGTAGTCCTTAACGCACCGTAGTTTGTGGCCACCCACGGCCGCTGCCGTATATATGTCGAGCTTTCTGCCCACAATTGTCGACCTGCTGGCCCATGAGTTTTTTTTTTTTTTTTTTTTTTTTTTTTTTTTTTTTTTTTGTGCTGTGAAGATGATGATGGTGGTTGAGTGATAGAAGGTGTTTTGCTAGTATATGGGTTAAGGGGTGTTTGACAAATTTCTAGGTGTTATGCTTGTTTATTGATAATTTTGGTTATGAAGGTTAAGATAATCTATACTACATATAAAGCATGAATGACTTTCTCTTCAAAATTTTAAGACTTACAAGAAATTAAGCATGGTTTACAATACTTTAATGCATTCAATTTTCAGAATTACAACAAAGTAAGCATATTGTACAACAAAATAAAAAGTGATGTCATTTTAAGACCAAAATTCTATCAAACAACATTAATGCTATTAAAAACACCCATTCACAAAAAATTACAATCATTTAAGCACAATGTACAATAGCTGCAACCAATTTTCAGATTTACAACAAAATAAGCATAGTGTACAGCAAATAAGCATGATGTAATTTTCAGACTTACAACATTAATGCTATTAAAGTGGTCAATGTTATTAATGACTATAATGACTACTAGTTACAAGAAAAAGAAACATATGGTATGTTTGGCAAAATTAGCTGTAAGCTGTAAACTGTAAGCTGTAAGCTGTAAACTACAAAGTTGTTAACATGAGCTACAAGCTATATTATTTTTTCAATAAAAGTGTTTGGTAAGTTAGCTGTTAAATGTAATTATAAGATGTAAAATGACATAAAATGACATATCTATAATTATAAATAAATGTTTGGAGGGTATATCAGTAATTTAAAGTTTTAACAGCTCCAATATGTTTAAAAAGCTTTATGGATCAGCTTTTCATTTAAGAGCTATTTGTCTGAAATAAAAGCTTGAAGTTAATGTATTCAAACGGGGCTATTATTTTAGAAGAGATTATTTTTGTAACAAAAAGTTAACAGTTCCTCTAAAAAGTCCCTACCAAACAGGCCCATAGTGTACAACACTTTAATGCACATAATTTTCATACGTACAAGACAAGAAGCATAGTGTACAACAAAACACCACATTAATGCTATTTAATGTAATCAATTATTTAATTGGTCAATAAATACAATTAATACAGTTATTAAAACACCTCTTACATAAGAAATACAAATTATCAAGCATATTGTACAACCAAATTAAACAAAATTCCTACATTAAATTTAACTACTACAAATAATAAAGTACATTATATAAATATTCAAGCACGAACGGGCAATGGGCCAAACAGGCTTGAGCCTGAACGGGCGCGGACCAAACAGGCTCGAGCCCGAACAGGCACGGGCCAACGGGTACGAGCCCGAACGGGCACGGGCTATACGAAATTCTTGATATCCGTAA
This sequence comes from Artemisia argyi, assembly GCA_030686995.1. NCBI lineage: Eukaryota > Viridiplantae > Streptophyta > Magnoliopsida > Asterales > Asteraceae > Artemisia > Artemisia argyi. The sequence goes on along the minus strand of CM060677.1, from coordinate 32,677,450 downwards.
ATTTATTGTCAAAAAGAACATAATAAACTAAAATACATTATCCGTCGAAAAATTTTATTTTATGATACCCGCCGCTACAACACGCGGGTACCCTGCTAGTTAGAGTTATTTACAGACATAATTTAGTTTGCTTTGATTTTTGGTTTTATGTGATAAATGAATGTTAATATGAAGTATTAATTAAATTTAAAGAAAAATAGATATACTGAAGAAAGATCTAAGGTTAAAAATAAATGGGTGTAAAAACAAAAACAGAAAACAATTTATTAGTGAAGATAAAACAAATATAGAAAAAATAAAGTAACACCTAATACCGTCTTCCACAGGTTATGGATCTCAATACCGTCTTCCACAGTGTATGGGGAGGTTGAGACGTAGACAACTATACCCCTACCTAAGGTAGTGAGGATGCTTCCGGTTCTACCGAAGGTAGAAAAAAGACGAAAAATGTTTAATAACTAAGAAGTGAAAAGACTAAAATGCCCTTACGTTTTTATCACTGCTTAATGAATAATACTAAGTTATTGACGCATGTCGGTCAAAAGGACGAATGTTGCAAGATTTTGCAAACACGGAGACGAATTTTGTAACATGTTTGAGAAAAGGATAAAAGGTGTGAATGTGTGTAATCACAAGGACGAAATTTGTAATTAACTCTTGTCAATATATGCGCTCGGATTTTGTTAAAACATTTGCTGACGTGCAGCCGTGATTAAATGGCTTGATTTTAAGAGATAAATAAATCAGTGAATCATTTTATTAATCAAACCATGGTTATTAAGATCCCGATCTTGATATTAGGATTCTACGATTTAACGATATTATAAAGCGAAAACGATCTTGATCCCACGTAAGATCTTTAATAGGATTCCGATCTTGGCAATAGGATCTTAAGATCTTGATCGTTCCGCTATTACTTATCTCAAATCACAAGCTAAAAAACTACAAATTTATGTACAAAGTTTTGAAAATATGAGCTAATTGTATTAAACACTTAATTTTAATATACATTTTCATGATATATGGATATATAATAATATGTGGACTTGCATAATTTTAGTTAAAAAATGACACTATAGTTAGATCTTAGAATCTCGATCCGATTTTACGATCATAATCTTACAAAAACGAAAACGATCCTGATCTTAAAAACCTTATCACACTTGTATACACAATCAGTTATTGTACATATACTCCTGTAATTACTATTTTCCTCATATAATTAAACAAAGTCGTGAATGTGGAAATAAAATAATGGCATTAATGCGCACATAAATTAATGGAAATTTGATCTTTGTTAGAATACAATTAAGGTAGCAACAACATACCTTACAGGCGACTAAGCTTCTACAAACTTTAAGAAAATGAGCAAAAGCCAATTTTCTTCTCACATATACCCTTGCATAAAACTCATAAAATATAGCGCAGAGGGTTGTTTTTGGCCTTGAACACAGCAATAGTATACCATCATTCACATGCAAGCTTTGTCCCAAAACTCGTTAGGGAAATGGCAAAGGCTTGAAATGCCGACAGTGGCTGTCTGTAGTCCATAGTGAACACATTGTCACCAACTTTTCCAAACTGGAGCAAAACTGTTTCTCCATCCCCTTTTCCTCCCAGCTGGCTCTGATCCAATGTTGCCACTAACTGAAAGTTCTTCACTGACGCAACCGTCACTCGACCATGAAAATTTAAACACCAGCACTGCAGATGCTCATGCCACCTTGGCGCTTTGTTTCTCAAGAGGGTTTGACTTTGACCAGAAGCAACAGATTCTGACCTTTCTAGATGTTTATGGGACACAGGCTCGGGCTGTTCATTTCGGGATGTGCACCTTAAGGAACATTCCATTCTTCTTGGACCTCTTGATTTTAAAAGGTTGAACTTGTATGATACCTCTCCGATCTCAAAATTGCCTGCAGGGACTTGAGGGCTTATTTGTTTGCTTGTAAAGCGTCGTCCAGATCTACTGCTTGAGGGTTTTGCTCCAGTGTGTGGAGGCTGGCTGTCATATATTGTGAACTTTGTGCCAAGGAAATCCGACCTTCAGATTTATATTTTGAAAATTAGAATGATCGACCTTACCCACTAAGATAAAGTGTGTAATGTGCACCCAGAAGGACATGGTACTGAATTAAAAAACATACCGTAATTTACCAACATAGGCATTGCTTCCTTGAGATGAATCATCTGGATCAAGTGATATTATGTACTCTGTGTGAGCACCATTTCTATATCTCCGTGCTGCCAATAGAAACTTACCCTTGTTTGTAAATGCTGCCAAAAACAGTATCCCAATCATTAAGATGTCAATTAGATGTGAAAAAGCACTACCAAACAACATTTAGAGTACATTCTGAACACAAGAACTGAATAATGTGACAGGCTCAAGTATATCACAACTTATCAGCATGAACAAAGACCTACTTCCCAAAATCTCATAATACCTCCCAAAATCCTAGGTGAAACCTTTAGCCCGCATCTTTGAAAGTGTTGTTTGAGCTAATGACTTTAAACCTAACTCCTATTATTTCCAATACCAATATAAAGGATTTGTTTTCACAACGCCTAAATCTGCACATTTAAGTTAGTTAGCTTCTCTATAGTTGGGGCTTAAAGTTAAAGTGCTTAACGTGAAGAACACGAAGAAAAGGAAGGAAACATAATTTCTCATGACATAGAATATGGAGAAAACGATCCTTTCGAAGGACAAAGTAATGAACCAGCTGAAACTTGTGCAAACTTCATAAAAGAAGCTTATGTGAAAAGACGTCATTGATGGGGCTACTTTTAGGAAATAGGGAGTATACCATTGGATCAAATTGTAGTCTTGTACGCAACAAACAACATAGTACTCAAATTTGGAATCTCTTATTGTCATGTTTCTGTTTGTGATAATTTATAAATTTCCGAAGCAAGTGGTTACAATCTTGATAAAGTACTCCGTAAATCATTATATTAAGAACCATCTGAACTCCAGATTTTTTCCTTAATACAATCTTGATAAAGTACTCCGTAAATCATTATATTAAGAACCATCTGAACTCCAGATTTTTTCCTTAATTTCACATCCTATAGACTATATGTAGTAGGTTTAGACATTTAAGAGAAGCATGGGAGGTCCAAAAAATCATGCCACGAAGCAAGTTATACCAAACCATGAGATACAATTCACCAATAGTTACTTACATGGACTAGCAGCAAGATAAAGATAAAACACCGAGTTCTTCTTGTTCCTTTTTATAAGGCATTGAATCGGAGACTCACGTGTACCAGGCTGCAGGAAAAAAAAAAAAAAAAAAAAAGACAATCAAACATCCACCACTAACAACGTTGGTAAATTTTAAACCTATCAAACTTTAGACCACCAATCAATATCTTCTCACTTCTAGGTACCCAAAAGGATACATTATATTGAAAGACAAACAAAGCAACTTAGGTTTGCAAATTTCAGTATCCCCTACCAACCATATATATAACAAAGACATTAAGAATCAAGAAGTTCATAGTTGTGCATTCATATATAGCAAAAACATCGGCCGTTCAAAAATATATATATATATATATATATATATAGCAAAAACATCGACCATGCATCGGTCATTTCTATAAGAAGCATTACTTTTCCAACAAAAACTAGGCATAACAATTAAAAAGAATAACCGACAAACCATCAGTGATCGAGAACCACTATATTAGATGAGAACCGTATATTAAAAGTAATTATTGCATTATGTAACGTGAATATATGTACACGTAATTTCTAGCTCTAGTTACATTACATAACGCCATCTTCAAATTAAGAGCACTAGGTACCCTGTGGTGCCGTGGAAAAAGTGCCGCCACCTCAACACTTTTTCCTAGAACACAAAACACCAGAATCTATTACTCAACACAAAACACCCCTCATTCCAACAAAACTGGTGCCATGAACCCAAAAAAAAAATAATAATAATAAAAATAAAATAAAATAAATAAATAAAGGAAAACACCCCGCGCGGGCTGGTGGGTACGGTGCCAAACACGACGGCACGAGGTCCAGTATCCTCTTGGCACCATGGGGGTCGTGATGTGGGATGGCACGACCTCCACCACACATGGTACAAGGTATTGTGCAATGCAAGGATTTTGACATTTTGAAAATGATAACATGCTGAAATGACTTACAAATGGCTAACGAAAATGATACATCACATTAATTACTAAAAAAAAAAAAAATAAAAAAAAAAAAATAAAAAAATAAAAAAAACGATTAATTTCGATACCTTAAAGTTAAATTGGAATAAAGTACACTACTACTATATTATTATATTTATTTAGCTTGTCCTAGATAATGGCTGTGTTTGGGTCGAGCCTTTTAGGGGCTTATATGACTTTAGCTGCTAAAATAAACTAGCTTATAAAATTATATCAAATCTCGCACCACTACAACTTCAAGTTATTTACAATCAAACCACCACTTCATTTCCACCCAAAGTCAGCATCATCAATACCATCAACACAAAAAATCCATGAAACAACTTTGACTTGTACAAAAACCAACATAACAACAACATCAAATTAACTAAACCATCATCATTAACTATATATAACATCTACCTGTTTAAGACAAGAAGGAAAGGTGATGAGCCCACACTTAACAGGAGGCAAGACAACTTCCCTCGTAACATGTCTCCATCTTTTACAAACACACCCACACGCCACCACGTCTCTTCTCACTGGCCACGTGTCATCACATCTCTCAACTCGTTTTATTATCTCAACTAAAAGCTCAGGCAGCATGTTTGACCAGTAACTTGTTCCTTCATTTTCATCATCATTCGATGATGATTGTGTAAGGAGAGATGTTTTCATGGTGGTCGTCTCTTGTGGTTTTGATCGGAATGAACGATATGAGCGACGTAACGAAGACATTGTTTTCTAGAGAGAGAAAGATGTGACGAGACTCGAGAGAGAGAGGAGTTGAGGAAATGTCGGGAGTTAAATCGTGGGGAGTTGTGGTGAGAGGTGTGGGTACGTGGCGTTAAGTAAATTATGAGTTTTTGTGTGTGTTTGTTTTCTCACGTTGTAATATGATTGAAAAGAAACGAATCTTGTAAGAAGGGTGAGCAAAATCGCCCGAGTCTCGATAATCAACCCGATCTCGATAAACTGATAGTCTCGAAATTGAATAATAGCTTTTCGAGTCGGGAGTCGGAATGAATTTTTAGCATTTTCGGGATTCGAAACGGGTTAGGACAGACCAAAAACTGACAAAATACAAGAAAAACCAACTACTTTTGGGATGGGTCGGGACGGGCCAAAAAAACCGACTACTTTCGAGTCAGTATTCGGTTTACGATTTAGATGACTTTCGGGATCAGGATTAATTGGGACGGGTCGGAATCCGGCCTGATGTTCAGCCCTACTTCTATGAATTGATGCTTTGCGGGTGTTTGGTATTTTTTTTTTTTTTTTTTTTTTTTTTTTCGGTGCTTGTTTGAAAATAAGTGGTTATAAGTAGTTTAAAAAGAGAAATTTGATTAAAATAAAAAGTGCCTAACTGTGCATCTTTTATGGGTTAAGTTTTATCGATTTAAGTTATGATGATTATGGGTTAAGTTTTATCGATTTAAGTTAATAATTTAATGGGATTAATTATCATATAATCATTATATGATTATGTGATAGAGGGGTGTTTAAAGATGATTAATGGTTGTAGTAACCATGATATAGTTAATTAATTATGTGTTAATGCTTATAGTGATTTGGCTTAGATTGCAAGAGTGGAGAATGATGAATTAGAGATGATGTATGTTCTTGTAGGGCTGTAAACGAACTGAACGTTCAATGAACATTTCATGAACCGTTCGGTAAAAAGTTCGTTTATGTTTGTTCGTTTATTAAATGAACGAACATGAACAATATTTTACGTTCGTTTAGTTAAATGAACGAACATGAACAAAAGTCTCGTTCGTTAATTTATGTCCGTGAACGTCCGATTAAGTGTTCATTAAAGTTCGTTTATGTTTATTTATCTATTTATGTTCATATATCATATATTTTAATTTTATAATTTAAAAATTGGTTTATTTAAACAAAGCAACTACTTATAAAACAATATATTGTGAAGAATTCAATAAAGTTTATGTTTGTTTGTCTATTTTCATTTATGGTCGATCGTTTATGCTCGTTTAGCGTTCGTTTAGTGTCTTAATGAACGGACATAAACGAACATGAACAATTCATTTTCTTATTAAACGAACATGAACAAGAAAATTCGTCCGTTTAAACGTCCGTGTCCGTTTATTTGTTCGGTTAAAATTAAATGAACGAACATGAACAAGGCTCCGTTCGTGTTCGTCCGGTTCGTTTACAGCCCTATGTTCTTGGTTATAAAATGATGTTATATTGATCTCATCATATTACGTGTTATGTGATTATATGTTAAGGTTATATGAAATGTTTGTGCTTATGTGAAAGTGGATTTAAGGTTAGTGCGATTTAGCTCGCAAAGGGTGTGTTAGTTAAAGTGTTCTGACACGGTTGAGATAGAATAGTGATTGATGTGTAAGGAAAGCTCTAAATTTATAATACTAGTTTCACCGATTTTAATAAACAAAACACACGGGTAAAGTATAACCCCCGTTGGTAGTATTAGATTAAGGTAAGACCAATTCGTGTCCATAGGGACTTAGTTCGTTCAGTTTAAGTATAACAATTAGTAAAAGAAGACAAGTAACGATTATAGGAAAAAGGAATTCAAATATTAAGACAAATGATTGCTTGGATAGCTTAGACAATCTAGTGACAATGTTTATGTTTGATCTCAGTTTGATAAAGGAGCACAACTTATAAGAGAGCTATTTTCGTCAAAAGAGCAATTTCATAACTCGTAGGTTCAATTCAAGATTCATATCTACCCATTAAGTGATTTATCTTGAAATAGTATTTCATATCAAGTCTAGATTATTACTGATTCTTCTAAGTGGATTTCTCCATTCAAAGACTAGTAACGCAGACAAGTTCCTAGAATTGCGTTTAACACGTTGGTTCTTTCGACCTATCCCAACATATTATATTCAACCAGTTTCAATAAATAAATGTGAAAAGACTAGAAATGAAATAGTTCGCAATATAAAATTGAAATTGGTAGAGATCAAAACATAATCATAAGTCGCTTTATTATATTCACATATCCAAGTAATCACAAGAGGTTTAGTCTCTCATGGCTAATGAGTTCATAATAACTGAAGTGCGTAAATGATAAATAATACGTGGGAATCGCACCAGGCTTTACCTCTCGAGGGATCTCGAGAAGCTTACAACCCCCACCAGGCAGTGTACCTGATCGTTGTAGTATAGTATAGTGACAAGTACCGAGGGATTGATCGTTCAACTCAGGAATAGTGTCGCTAGGATTAGAAAGCCTAAGAACTAGGTCTAGAGGTGAGGGATGATTCTTTTTGTATTTTTTATATTTTATAAAAGCAAATAAAATCTCGGTTTTCGAAGAGTGGGCGAAATTAGTTGCTAGCCAACTAACCCAAATAACTAAGATGCAATCAAAATAAAATAACAAAAATGAAATGAAAGCTAATAAAACTAGTGATGTGAACAATAATAGGGAGAGTTTTGTTAACTTAAGTTTCATTACTCCCTAGATATCTTTTACAGGTTGATAGTTTGTTACAATTGTATGGATGACCGGTCATATTCCTTAATACTAGTCGTAGGGCCGTGTACAATATTACCTAACTCTATAGGATCCTACTTCACTCCTATGTCGAGCCGTTAGAAGCTCCTAACATGGGATCATTAGAATTCTCCTACGCATTAAATACAACCAAAAATCATAGTACACCTCTGATCATGTTTCTTAAGACATTCAAGCATATCACCAATGGAAGTCTGCCAGTTTTCTTAAGCCTAACATCAAATACAATCATCCGTAACAACTATAAACAAACAATCAACCCATAATTAACATCTAGGTTTCACTATATCTAAACAAACACAAAAGAGATCTAGCCAAGCATGTTAAATTCAAGACAAGTGTAAGATATATTTAAACAACACATAGACATATTGAATGAATTGAAAGAGTACTTATCTCAATTGAACATGAAAGGTTTCAAAGGGTAAAACCCCTTGAAAAAGCTGTAATATTCGGACTAGGGTTTCTCTCCAAAGTTTCACCCTAATTGTTACTCTTTAATGAATGAAAATTCCAAAACTATATATAGATTTTACAGGGTGACGGTGTCAAAAAGAAAATTCTGACGCCGTCAACTCGCCGCCCATAATGAAATCGGAATGCCTAGATCCACTTTTGACGCCGTCATGTGTAATTCTACTCTGGGCCGTCACTGACAATTGGACCATGACGGCCTATGGTGACGCCATCATCTTCATACTACAAAACTCTTCTGGATCGTCACGGACTTTATCCACTTCCACCCCTTGTATTGCTCTTGACGCCGTCATTATGAAACTCTTGACGCCGTCAGGTACTATTCCTAGCAAGAAAAATTAAGACTTTGCCATTTTCTTCACTTTTATGCTCCAAAAACGTCCAAAACGCTTCATTTTCCAGAATTCACTCCAAAAGTACCTAAAATGGCAAAAGGAACGATTTAGGGCAATATTTGATCAAATAAATTCGAATCCGGGCTAAAATGACCCCCTAAAAACGGTTCATTTTTCACCTCATCAAATACCCTTACACTTGAGATTTGCTTGTCCTCAAGCAAATGCAAGTTAGGGGTCATTTAACACTAATATAAAAGTAATTACAACAAATAATCGTTCCACTAAAGATCAAAGACAAGCACGGAGGTCATACACTAGCACCTCACAAATAGTGTTTAGATACTCACATTTCTTGGGTGTAATGAAGTATATATCACAATATGGAAATGGAAAACATCTCTCACTACCTGTCATAACAAAATAGATTACCATAGGCTTGGGAAAGGATCAAACCTCCACCACTTGGCGTAAGCACCTAGGATAAACTATCAAAGAGGTCTTTCAAAGGGTTATAATGTTAGGTTCAGGGATATGGAATACACGGCTTTGTTGGATAAAGGCAATCTTTACTGGTGGCGAGTTAATCATCCTGGTTAATTACATGTACAATATGGCGTTGCTAAGCCAAGACTAGACTCGACTTAAGCTAATAAATCAAAAATAACAAAAATGTAAAATAAACATAGAATGAAACGGGATGGTAGTCCGTATGTTTTTCTCTCTCTTTTTTTTTCTATTTTTTTTCTTTTTCTTGATTTTTTCGATTATTTTATTTTTTTTATTTTTTTTGCATACACTCTTACCCTACCATCCAAAATAATACATCATAGGGAATGAACATTCCCCTTACACTTGAATTTTTACATACTTTATAATAAACTAATCTAATGACTCGAATTAAGATAATCAAAACACTTGAAGTACTTTTAAAATTAACCCACATATGGGGGTAATAATATGATGTTCTTCCCCATTACTCCATAACATAAGAACTTTACCCATGAGTCCCAATCGTTCCAAAACAATATGTACAAGGATATGACTCGACTTAGCAACCATGTAATCAATTAGATAATTAACTAAGGGTTTAAACAAATAACAATACTGCACTAAAGATGAGTGCATACACGGAAGGCTAAGGCGATTTTGGGTGTACATTTAAGTGGGTTGTAACAAATTCCTCCTTTAAGTAAGATGCTTAAAGTTAGAAACGAAAAGATAGCTCGGAGGGGTGTACTAGGGGTTTCGTGTACTAAAAATGAGTACAACGCTAAGGTGTGGGAAAAATTAATTTACTTTACTAGCCAAGTAATATGACTTAAATGGTCAAGTAATTATAATACGGGTTTAACACAAGGGTGATCCTAATGCCTCTTATCATGTAGTAAATCCTACTACACGAATGTAGTCTCACTAGCGGTCTCGGGATGCATCACTAACGCAAGTTCTAGAATCTAAATGCCACCGGTACACTCATAAGCACTAATAATGAATGCTTTTCCTATCAAATCTAATGGCGAACATCACATATTTGGGTGGAAAATTTTTCTGAATAGTATGGTTTTGTGCTAGTCATACAACTCCTATCCATGAGACGCTTGCTAAGGCTAAAGTTTCACTCCTAAATGTTGTAAAAAAATTTAAATTTGGCGCTAAAATTACAGTAACAAGTATTTCTCTTAGTTTTATTACACACCTACAATCAAACAAACAAACTCAAGTGCAAGTGTATCCTATAAGGTATCATCATTTACCCTCCCCTTGCACTTAGGATGAACATTGTCCCCAATGTTCAATTAAAGAATGTAAAAGTGAAATAGGTAAAAGAATGAAATCAAATACTCCCCTGATTTGTTTGGTGTGGATAGTGTGTCAACAAGGTTAGATCTTCCTCCAAGAAAATGAACATTCAAAGCTTCCCTTCCAGAAAAATAAATCATCTTCTTGTCATATATAACCTGTTAAACCTGAGAAAACAAACAAGGCAACCTCGCGTAAAATTGGCGGCAATCTATATATACTAACAAGTCCTAGAAAGCAAATTAAGATATAATGCTTGTGGAATGAATGTTTGCAGATTTTCTGGAGTTTATAAAACAAAAGAATTAACAAAAACTTCAAGACTCCGTTAGAAAAACAAAACTAACAAAATTTCCAGAAGTGACCTGCAGAGTTCCTGACGCCGTCAGAAGTGACCTGCAGAAATCTTTACATTAAGTTTCTGGAAAATTTCTAGAAAAACTTATGTCCTACTTCCTGGAAAATCCTGCAGAACATCATTATGACTCGATACAAGCATTTGACTCTAACAAGTACTAATACACATGTCCATTTAATATTGTGGAGAATCATGATCAATTTCGTTATTAAAATAAATTTGGGGTTTCCCCTTACACTTATCTTTTGCGAAATACCTTTGTATGAAGTTAAGATGAAGTTAAACGACAAAATAAAGCATTTTCATAATTTAGTTTTGAAACATGATCTACCAACAATAAAAATAAAGCATGCATACGAAAACAAATAACAATCACACAAAACATGGGTTGCCTCCCAAGAAGCGCTTTTCTTTATTTTACGAGTCTTGTAGCTAGACTCAAGGTCATGGGCAATTACGTGACCTCATCGTTGGTCTCATTTTCTATGTCATCTCCAATATTAGTTTTGTATTCCGGACCTAGTTGCAAGCATTCCTTGTAGAAACCAAGTATTCTATTCATAACATATTCTACTCCTCTACGTCTATCCTCATCATTCCTATAGTAAACAGCTTGCTTGTGTTCCTTTTCTATGTTTGATAGGAGGCGGTATTGTTCAATCTTATAGGGCATTTGGTAAACAATCTCATCATTCTCTTCCTTGAATCTAACTATCCCTAGGGTCGGGTCATAACTCATCTTAGAGGCCTCAACAAATGGTTTTCCGAACACTACTTGGCTAAGGCAAGAATCTATTACCGGACGAGTATCCTCAACTATCACAAAGTCGGTAACATAAGCGAAGTTTCCTACAAACACATGCAATCTGTTAATACAAATATCGCCTAAAAATGTTATTTATATTTTAACGATCTTTGCTAAGTTTTGTTAATGACAAAGTACAAACTTTAGATTGTAGTAAAACATCATTTTAGTTTTAAGTCTTGTATAACTAGTCTTTACATTTCTTTTTAAACTTAACATTGTTTTTATTTCTTTAATAAGAAAGTGTCACATCTCATCAATGTACATTTATGGTAAGTTTATGTGTTTGACTATCCATGAAGTTCTTACACATTTTGGAAGTATTCCATGTTTGGTGCAATGCATGTTGACTAGTATTTAGTAGATGTGACATTGTTTGTCTTGGAGTGATTTATTGTAAGTTATGTTGAACAGTTCTGGCGGAACCCTGGAGGAACACGGGCTGAACCCTTCTGAGGGTGCCGCCGTTTCCGCCAGACTGCTGACTTCCTTTGGTATAAATACCAAAGCACTTGCAAGAAATCCCTCATTACTTAGAATCACATTTTACACATATTCTCTCATTATACTCAGTAGCTACTAACTTGTGTGATTCTCTTATGTAGCAAAGGAGTTCACATATTCATCTAAGAAGTTACAAGTTTCAACTCTAAGTTGCAAGACTTGTTAGCTTTGTTGTGTATAGACTTTGGTAGTTTATACTTCATGTGTATCTTGTGTAGAAGTGGTCGGTTAGTATTTTAGGCCTCAAAATACATAGTGTGTCAGGAGTTGTTGTACCCTTGTAAAAGAACTCACGGGAGTGGTTGTACCCTTAGTAAAGAACTCGACATCTAACTTAGTGTCGGTAAAAGTGTAAGCGACGATGGGAGTGGTTGTACCCGTGTAAAAGAACTCGACATCTAGCTTAGTGTCGGTAAAAGTGTAAGCGACGTTGTAAAGGTTTCTCCACCGGGAAAGGAGCTTGTTGATTAGTGCTTATAACTCTTGAGTTGGAAACTCGGGGCGTGGATGTAGGGCAAGGAAAAAGAGTACTTGTAGCCGAACCACGATAAACTATCGTGTTGTGGTTTCATCGTTTCTTTCTTTATCTTTGCTTATTACATATTGTCTTTAGTTAGAATTGCTAATCACACGTAAAGCTTTTCAAAGAATTAAACAAGTAAAGTTGTGTTTATATCTTTAAACAAACGTAAAGCTTTTCAAAGAACTAAACAAGTAAAGTTAGGATTGTTATTCACACGTAAAGCTTTTCAAAGAATTGAACATGTAAAGTTGTGTTTATATCTTTAAACAAACGTAAAGTTTTTTAAGGATAATCAAGTTAAAAAGCGGTAAACTATTCAACCCTCCTTCTAGTTTTCCATAATTGGCATCAGGAGCTACATTACTCAAGATCTTTAAAATAGAATGTTTTTTAAAACTTGGATCGATCCATGGATTTTGAAAATCTCAAAGAAGGGCAACCTATTCAAAACCCACCGCTATTCGAAAAAGAAAACTTCCTTGAATGGAAAAGTATATTTGAAAACTATGTAAAATCAATTGATCAAGATCTTTGGCATATTATTTCTTTTGGTGATTTCAAACCAAAGAAAACAAGTTTTGAAAATCAAGTTGACTATTCTAAACTTGATAAAAATACTAAAGCTAAGATAATGATTTATAAAGCTTTATCAAGTACCAAATATGAAAGAATGTATTTTTGTCAAACGGCTAATGATATTTGGAAAAATATAATCAACTTTCATCAAGAAATATGTCAAGTCAAAGATGATCAATTTGATCTTACATATGAATTAGAAGTTTTAGAAAAACTAATAGATAGACACTTAGTAGAAGTTAATACATATGCTACTAGTTTGAATGTTTTAAATGAAGGTACAAGTGAAGATGAGTATGTGTGTCGCGATGAACTTGCTTGCGAATCATGGAATGAAACGAATGTAGACGAAGACAATGATCCGGTGGGTGATTGTAAATTTATTGTAACAACAAGAAAGGTACATGTTGAAACCAAACATTTTTGCTTTGACACATTTATCTTAGAATTTTCTAAATTAGAAAATGAGTCTAAACTTTTAGGTAACATGAACCTAAAAACTATCTTTTACAATGAGTCTTCAAAATCTTTTGTGAATAACTTTGAAAAGGAAATCTTGTTAGAAGATAAAATGTCTAGACTTGAGAGTAATGTTGAAATTGATCTAGAATGTAAATTATGCCTAGATTACAAACATGAGATTAAAAAGCAAAATGAGAAAGGAAAAATGTTAGCTAAATTTGATGAAAGCTCAAAATCTCTTGAAAGATTGTTGAGGAGTTAAAGGTTGTTTAATGATAAAACCAGATTAAGATTTAACTCAAAAGCATCATCAACTAGTGAAACTAAGCAAGTAAAATTTGTTAAACCTAGAAGAGAGAGTTAGAGATAATTCAATCTCTAATATAAACTCATGATAAAAGGATTAAGATATCATGTTCAAATATTTTTATGTGTTTATCTAACCTTCTTGGATTCATAAGTATTTGAGTTTAGCTTTTCTACGAGTCAAGATTATTTGCTTTATGATTATCTTCTTGATGGCTAATCTATGGAGCTTAAAAGGTACACGTCTCTTCAACTTACCTTTCAGTGTTTCATATTGATTAGTATTAAGTTCTATCATGAGTGATACTTGTAGTTTTTACTCTAAGATGGTTAAATTGTGTAAGTAAAAATAAGGATTAGATCCTTTGTGATTAAAGGACTTAGACACAACTTTTAGTAGGCGATATAAGGTGTTTTACTTCTTTTAACCCTTTGGGAAAAGACACGAGTAACTCTTGAGTGAGTCTTACTTAATACTTGTCTACAAGTGAACTAACTAAGAATATCCTAAGTGATGAGATAACCAACACTTTTGTGATGCTTGCAAATCTAGCAAAACCACAACATTTCATAGATATTTGTAGTACAACGTCTTTTGACATTATACCTTACATTTTCAATTGTGTCTTAAATTCAACCATTCTTTTGTTAAAATTTCATATAAGACACACAAAGAAAAATAAATCATTTGAATTCATTAGGATGATTGGGAAAAAATGATTTATAAACATCTAGGATTTGCACATCAAAATTTGACCCATAGTCTTATGATGTTGCATCTCTTGGACATTTACACTCATAGTGTTTTAAGTAAATAAACCCAAAGAGTCGAGGAGTCATTGAATTTAACATTCGATGAAAGACCGCCTCTTTCTAAGATATCATCTTTGGTAGATGATAACTTAATCGAAAGTCCAAAATTGATAATACAAGTAAAAATCAATAACAAGGAATATGAACTATTAAGATTGAAAAACAATATTCTTTCGTCTTGTGTCAAACAATGAGTCAAGCAATATTGACAAGGTCATAAAAACTTGATTCATAAGTCGTAGTTGTGATTTAAACAAATTTAATAAAAAGTGTTTTTGGACATTAGAGTAAAGCAACCATTAAAACAAAATGGATATTTCAAAATAGAAATTAATGTAAATCTATGAAAGATTTTTTTTAAGCAAGCTCCAAAAGTAAGGGATAATCACTCAAAGACATTCCCAGTTATTCACATGTTCACAATGATTAAGTCCTTTATGACTTATCAAGAATGAGATTAATAAATCCGTAAGTAAAACTAAACATAAAGAAATGTTTGGAAGTTTACTTGTTCTCACAACAAATAGATCCAATATTATGTTGAGTGTTTGTCTATGTGCTTGTTTTAGAAAAGATCCTAAAACAACTCTCTCAAAAGAGCTTGTTTGGATTCATCATAAGGTACTACACAACTAGGATTATGGTATCCCAAAAGAACGAAAATAGAAACCATAGTGTATGCCAAATGGAATTATGTCGGTAATAAGTTGAAAAGAAAAGCCCAAGTGGTACTTTCACTTTTATACTTACTTACCCAATGATTCTCCTATACGCGTAAGGTTCTCAAATTAGTATCGGATGGAGAAGCACATCAACAAGCTCCGCTTGAACAAGCAAAATCGTGTCAACAACGGAATTCATTTTATCAACATTGTTATCCCTTCAACAAAGGAAGCATCGACTTTGGCGACAATCCAATCTATTATTTTCTTAATTGACATATTGTGATCCATCATCATCGCCTTGGTAAAAATGTTCATTGAGGAACATCTTAACTAAAAAAGTCTTATACGTTAACCATCTTGTCAACGTTTTTCACAAAACCTCTTGAATGAGAAGCATTCATCATCCCTAGGCTTAGTCAAGGACTCATAAGACCTAAAACCTTAGTTTTGAACATTAGGATAAAACCACAAAAATCAAGACAATCCCTTTTGAATTTTTCCCTGCAGTATCCACGGAACCCTCAGACCATACGGGCGGAACCCTCCTTTTGGTTCCGCCTGGTCCGCCAAATCCGCAGCATGTTTTTAATTTCAAAACCAAACACCCTCTTAACTTAATCATTCACTTTTCAAACGGCCATCACCCTCTCAAAACACATAACCATACGAAATTTAGGGCTTCCAATCTAACCTCTTCAAATCCAATCAACTTTGTAAGTGTTCTAATCATAATTGCATTTTTTATTCAAGTATAACATTCTCATTTACATTCATTAACTAGAATCTTAGGGTTTATGCATAGAACTTTTTGATTCATGAAAAACGTGGTTGCTAACCAATCATATCTTCCATTAGTTAAGAATTGTATCCTTTTTGTTGTTATTTTGATTTGCCAAACACACCAAGTGCATTGTCGTTCAAAAATTGCAATCCACAACTAGAACATAACTCTTCACCACATTGTTAAAACAAATGAAAAACGTCATTGAAACATCACTTGCATATTGTCTATTGAATGCTAAAGGAAATACATAACTAATATGTATTCTCGGGTACATTAAATCGAAGACACATTCAATAAGGAGAGTTTTGGCTATCTTTTGTTTTTACAACAAAACTTGCATAACAAAACAATTTGGGCATCAAAATGAGTCAAGATAACCAAGTCTCCACATTGTTTGCATATAGGAACACATTAGAACATCCACATTGTTAAAAGTCGTTAACATATAATTTTGTGTTTTCTAGGAATCAACATGCCTCCCGCAAATTTCTCCGATCACAAGGAAACCCTTAACTACTTGCCCAAACACCATAGGACTAAAGGTCTCAACAAAGTTCAAGTAGAAACCTTTAAGGCATTAGAAAAACACTATGTTCACGAAGGTAGAACCATTGATCCATCCTTTCTAGAAGGAACATCTATTCGCCAAATCTTTGCCGCAATCAACTTTGATTGTCTCCTTGATATCGATGAGCCAATTTGTCCTAGGTTCATCTTAGAATTCTATGCAACCATAAGCCTTTCCACAAATGATTTTGGTAAGATATCATTAAACTTCACAACCAATCAAATACCAAATTTCTTAGATTTAAAAGACTTAGCTATCATTCTTGGTGTCCCAAATGCGGGTACTTGTCTCTACACGGATAAGTGGCCAATTTCAAGTCTTAATTTTATTGAGCGTTTTCATCCATACAACAACCCTTTTGCTAGTAAGGAAACAATTAAAGAACATTCTTCGTTAGAACCTCTACCACTAGGAAGAATCGTTCAGGGAATGATGTAGATAAGGATCCTTTTGGTATGGAGCTCAATGAGCTTAAACCACAATTTAAGAAGTGGGAAGAAATTCTTAGAGCTAATGTCATAAGTTCCATAGGAAATAAAGATCATGTCAACACATGTCTTTGCTACATGCTCTATAGCATTTCCACCAGTCAACACTTTAACTTAGCCTACTACCTAGCCAAAAGAATGGCCGACATACCCTTAGATGGAACAACCGCTCTTCCTTATGGAATGCTTCTCACCCGTCTCTTTAGAGCAATCTCACCCATTCCTCCTAACGATAAGGGAATGCGCCTTGACTATTCTTTCGTTCCTCACATCTTTGTCCCTCTTAGTGATAAATGAGTCTTCAAAGCTAAGGGCAAACGTACTCGCTCACCTTCACCATCATCATCCTCATCCGACATGAGCGAGGACGATAAACTTCCTAACTCTAAGTTACCTCCTTTAGACTACCTTCAAGAACTCCCCGTCATTGACAATGCATCCGAAGAGTTCAATCAAACCAAAGGAATTTTCAAGTGCTTTGGAAGGTACCTAAGCAAGCTCAATAAGAAGATAGACCGTTTGTGAGAAGCGTGATTAAGGAGTGTTAGGCTTATGAAGGTTTTAGAACCGTGTATGTGTTAAAATATGTGATTTGTATTGTTTTTCACGTTCATGCTTTATTATGTTTGTCGGATTATGTTTGTATGAGCTTTTATGCATAATGACAATATTTGAGGTGTTTGTCAATTTTTATGCTTATGGTAAATTTCACTAAGTTTAGTGAATATCGCTAGCCCCCGGTCAAAGTCATATGATATGAGTGTTTACATGTTCATTTTTTGCATTTCCTAACCAGATATGCATTATATTTTTGATTTTAGGAGTTTTCAAAAAAATTGAAAATCGTCTCGCGGGTCAAAATCGCGGACTGTCTTGTTTTTTAGGTCTGGCGGATCTGGCGGCACCCTAGAATGGGTTCCGCCAGTGTAATTTCTGGGCAACCCAGAAATGGCCCAACGGACCAGAC
Organism: Artemisia argyi; assembly: GCA_030686995.1. NCBI lineage: Eukaryota > Viridiplantae > Streptophyta > Magnoliopsida > Asterales > Asteraceae > Artemisia > Artemisia argyi. The sequence goes on along the minus strand of CM060677.1, from coordinate 32,659,320 downwards.
GGAACCCAAAACAGGGTTCCGCCTGTGTATCGCGAGGGTTCCGCCAGTCACCTGCAGAAAATGTTTGTCATTTTTCTTAAGTTCAAAACTCTTAAAGTGTCAAACCATTATCTTTAGTGAGAAACATCTTTCCATAACTCCAATAACCATATTAGGACAACTCTCACTCACTAAAACAATTAGGAAGTTACTTCCCGCCAAAAATTCAAATTCAAACATAACTAACCAAAGGAACCCTTTTAAAGGATCCTTCAAACCATTCGAACATTTTCAACCAAATCACATCCCATGATCACAAAGCATTGAGTGCATATGTTGGTCTTTCACTCCACCCTATTCCATTGGATTGACATCCAATGATGTGACATGTTCATGAAAATCATTTGAAACCTTAATCTTTGAATGGTAGAACATCAAATCCAAACACCCATTTCAACATCTCTTCCACCCTATAAATTTGAAAGTTTTGCAACAATTCAAATCACACCATCACCATCAAAATTTCTTCTCACAAAACATCAAAACCACACCTTTGTAATGACTAAATCCAAAACCTCATCCGAGTCATCAAAATCTTTGGCAAAAACCACTAAGATTAGTGTTAAACCTTGTTGCTTCAACAAAACCGTCAAGTCAAGCTCATCCTCTTCAAATGATGCTTCACTTAAAATTTCTTCACCTATCCAAGATTTCCTTAACCTTACTACCTCAACACCATCTTTAATACCTTGCAACACCAACATGACCACTATTCAAGATCTCTTCAATCTTGCTACTCCAACATCCTCTCCCAAACATGGCAATACAAACATACACACTTTTCAACCATCAACCAAAACATCAAGTGATTTAACATCACAACTCAACCATCAAAAACTCCATCACCTCAATCACCAAACACTTACACCAATGGAACTTCTCCATACACCACCAACATCACCACTACCCTATTTAGAAACATTAGAAGACCTATCACCCAAATCATCAAGTCCACCATCCTAGTCACTCTTTGACACCATTGCTCAAATGGAAACCCAACAACAACCTAGTGAGCAATTAGATGATGAACCCCATCAACCATTATTGGTAGAACGGTTGGCCTACCGTTTTGCTAGACCCTCAATTTTTTTCCAAATGATCAAGGTCATACACACCTACAATCATTTGTGTTTCACCCCATTTATGGTAATCCTTCCGGAGAACCAAGCTTCCATCACTTTGATCAATGACAACAACCACAAGAACCTTCCCAACACTTTGAATCTCTATTTTCTTCGTATAAGAAAATAGAAGCATCTCAATGATCTTCCACCAAGACCAACAAAACCACCACCTTTCACAAATGAAAAACCAAGGTCATTACTTGACCAAAATGAGTCTTTTGACCACAACCAACGACCACAACAAGAGTCTCACCACCCAAAACCATTGTTGTTTCACCCTATCTACAAAGACATCCATGGTCCTCTAACCAATGAAATGAGGTTTATCCTAAACCACATTTTGGATCGTCTCATGTTTAGAGTCTCCAAAATGAAACAAAACCGTTTCTTTTGGAAAATGTTTCTCATCAAAACCAACAAACCAAGTTTAGAGCACCAACACCACCTCATGTTTAGAGTCTCCAAAATGAAACAAAACTGTTTCTTTTGGAAAATGTTTCACCATTTAAACCAACAAACCAAAAACGTGTCACCCTCTCAACCTTCAAAATAAAGCCCGCTACAACCTCCAACACACATTTTCATCCTTAAACAACCTTAGCCTTGTTTTTGGAAAAATGTTTCTCATTAAGGAAAATGATGATTTCCTTGTAGCTTTTTATGTTCTTAGTTTATTTTTTTGTAGGATAATGTCGTCCTAATTTCTTATATTTGACTTTCTAAGAGTCAAAATTTTAACATGAAATGAATTTCATTCTACTACAAGGTTTGCATTGTTTGTTGACCATTTAGGTATAATGAGTAAACTATACCTCACTATGGTAGCATACATATATCTTGTGTTTTAGAAACTAACCTTTCTGTTAGGATATAAATTATCAAAGTACTTCTGTATGTCAAAGTACTGCTGCATGAAGAATAAAGTCAAAGTACTGCTGCATGAAGAATAAAGTCAAAGTACTGCTGTTATTGAAGAATGTTTAAAGTCTTCGAAGGAAACAAGGACTAATGTGCAATATTAGTTAAGGATTAATGTGTAATATTGAACGAATATTCTAGAATTAGTTAGGGATAATGATTTGTGGTTCAAGGATTATATGTTGTAAACCGACTTAAGGTTATCTATATAAAGAGCCTTAAGAGGTATTTGTTGATACAAGTTTAGAAAAGTTCTCATAAGTTCTAGAGTCGATCAAAGTTGATAAATAGTTAGGGATTGTTAGTGAATCTGTGTAACAAAGCAGGTTCAAAGTTTGGTTAATATAAAAGTTCTTCTTAAGCTTTGTGTTAGTAGATTCCGCATACTTTACAAGGTTAAACAGTGTTTCAATATTAATAGTGTTAAGTTTACTTAATATTATTAAATCCTTACAAGCTACAAAGTAGTTTGGTCAGAGAATATCGATCCAACAAGTGGTATCAGAGCTTGTGTTGGAAACTCTGATTAAGAAGACAAACCTTTAAACCTTTAAACAGATTTCACTACAAACCCTTCAAGATGTCGACTGAAGCTGCACCTGCTCCCTCAATCACTATTGTTAGAATCCCTATTGTTAAGAAGGGAGAATACAATCTATGGGCCATGAAGATGAGACAGTACATTGCCATCACAGACCATGTACTGTGGGATGTGATTGTCAATGGTAACATGCAAATTGATGAACCAGTAGAGGTACCTGGACAACCAACACCACCAAAACCTACTGTACCTGCTGCTACCAAAAGAAATCAAGACAAAGCTTTCAATATACTGCTTTCTGCTATTCCTGATGGTCACCTATTAAAGTTTCATGATGCTAAGGATGCCAAACAACTATGGGCTGCAATAAAGAAGAAGTTTGGAGGTAATGATGCTTCCAAGAAGATGCATAGGAATTTGCTGAAGCAACAATTTGAAACTTTCACTGTTGTTGAAAGAGAAGGTCTTGATTCTACTTATGAAAGATTTCAACATCTTCTGAGTATGCTAGAACTATATGATGCTGAGGCATTAGTTGAAGATGCTAATTTAAAGTTCCTGAGAAGTTTGCCATCAGCATGGCATGTAGTTGCTACTATGATCAGAGGACAACCAGGGCTGGATACTATGGACTTTGATGATCTTTACAATAATCTGAAGGTGTATGAGCATGAGATAAATGGTACTACAGGTTCAAGCACACATCAGCAACCCCAAAACATTACTTTTGTATCTTCTGAAAAAAGAAGCAATACTTCTAACAAAGGTACTGCTTATCCTGTTCAAAGTACTGTGACTTAAACACAAGTTCCATGTACAACAATGGTCACCACTAATTCATCACAATCACTTACCCCCACCCAAGATGAAGTTCTATGTTCATTCTTTGCTCAACAAGCATCTCTACCTGTCACCTATCAAGAAGATGTATTGCAAATAGATGATGATGCTTTGGAAGAAATTGATATCAGATGGCAAGTTGCCATGCTCACTTCAAGGATCAAGAAGTATGTGAATAAGACAGGAAAAGGCATCAATTTCAGAGCCAAACAAGGAATAACATTTGACAAGTCCAAGATTGAGTGTTTCAACTGTCAAAGGACTGGTCACTTTGCAAGGGAGTGCAAATTTGCAAAGTATCAAGCAAATAAGATGATTGAGCCACCCAAGCCTGAGAGAAAAGAGATTCCAATTACTGAACCAAAACCAAAAGCTTTGGTTGCTTAAGAGAATCTGTCAGAGATTGATTGGTCCAATGAGTTTGATGATGAACCTGTAACCTATTCAATGGTTGCATTGGAAGACTGGAGCACAGCAGTTGATGTAGAGCCTGGATATGCTGCTTTGGAGTCAAGAGATGATCTAGGAAGCTTTGATTGGAGCATGGAGTTTGAAGAAGCACCTGTTCAGCTTGCTATGGTAGCTGCTTCACCAAGTTCATCCACTAACTCTGAGGTATGCTCTAAGTGTAATGATATGTATCAAAAGTTACTTAGTGAATATATAGCTGAAAGAGATAAATTTCAAAAGGCTATGGCTGAGATAACTGGTTATCAATTGACTTTAGAGTCACTGGAAGCCAAAATCATTACACATGAAAACAATGAAGTAGCATGGCTTGAAACATATAAACAACAGGAGTACCTAGTTAAGTTAAGTGAATGGAAACTAGGATGTAAGGTGTCTGAACTAGAGAAAGTGACTGCTGAAAGGGATAAGTTGTTAGAAAAACTTGCTGTATGGAATGAGGCGGGTGTGTCACATGTTCAATTTGTTGAAAAGCAAAGAACGTCTAATATCAAAACAGGCCTAGGTTATGATAATGATAGCAATGAAGGCATTCCATTTAAGGGCAAGGAACTAAATCTTACAATAGATACCTCCACTAGTGATGAAGAGTTCATAAGTCTAGATGAAAACACTTCTAGTGATGAGGAATCCCCTAGTCCAACACCTCCTGAATTTAAGAAAGAAAAGGGATATAATGCAGTTCCTCACCCCCAGGTAGCTTTCAACCACCTAGAAAAGATGTTGACTGTTATGGTGTAGATAATCTAGAGTTTAGGAAAAAGCTTAAAAGTAAATCTAACCCTGAAACTTTAGAAAAGTCTGTTGAAGCACCTAAGATTGAAAAGAACAGGTTTTTAAAACAAGCAGTACCTCCAAACACTTTTCGAAGTACTGCTAATCACTCAGCAGTACCTCAGAGAAAATTCTTTCAAAATACTGCTAATTTTAGAAAATCTTATGGAAGGGGATTTGGGGATATTGGTCCAAAGGTCTGTTATGTTTGTTATAGTCCTCATCATTTGATTAAAGACTATGATTATCATTCAGAATACCTACATAAATATCCAAAGACCAGAACTGCACAACCAAGTCATAGGGAGAATAAGCTAAGGGACAACAAACCAGTTTGGAATTATGCAAATAGGGTTAAACATAGTAATTTCTCAAAATACTATAGGTATCCTCATCAGAAAAGGTCATACTCCAAACCCTCAATACCTTCACAAAGTACTGATAGAAAGTTCCCTAACCAAGATGTCTCTAGCAAACACTCAAGTGTAAGACCTAGGAGGTACAATCACTACAACCCTAGAAGGCCTTACAACACAAGAAATGATGCTAGAACTCAGAACCCAACTCCTAAAGTTACAACTAAATGGGTTAAGAAAGAAAGTACGGCTAGGGTAGAACCAGTACTTTCAGAGGTTAAGGGTGAAAAAGGGAAAATTGATCATGAAAAAACAACAGTTTTGGAAACAAAAACCTTAATTTTTGATCATGCTTTCAAAGACAGTGGTGATTACATACTCAAAAATTTTGAGTATGTCACTCCACAAGGGGAACACAAGTCAGTAATGGCTTGGGTTCCTAAAAATAACTAACCTTTTTTCATGTGAATGCAGGGCAACCCAGAGGAGGAGGTTAAAGATCATCTTATTGTAGATAGTGATTGCTCTGGCAGTATGACAGGAGAAAAGGAGCTCTTGTCAGATTTTAAAGCTTATTTTGGAGGAAAAGTTGCATTTGGGAATGATCCTGATGGAGGAAGAATTACTGGCAAAGGAACTATCAAGGCAGGAAACATTGATTTTGAAGATGTTAGATATGTGAAGGAGCTCAAATTCAATCTTTTGTCAGTCTCTTAGATTTGTGATAAGAAGTACCATGTGTTATTCTTTGACACAGAATGTCTTATACTTTCTCCTGATTTCAAGTTAGAAGATAAAAACTTGGTGTTACTGAGAGCACCAAGAATTAATGATGTGTACAGCATAGACTTAAAGAATGTAAATTCTGCTGAAAGAGCAACATGTTTGATTGCAAGAGCAACTATGGAAGAAGCACATCAATGGCACAGAAGATTGGGGCATGTCAATTTTAAGAACATCAATAAGCTGGTTAGAGGTAATTTAGTTAGAGGTTTACCTTCTAAAACATTCAAGTATGATCACTCATGTCTTGCTTGTAAAAAGGGTAAACAGCACAAGGTTTCTTGTAAGAAGATTGATGAGAAAACCATTAGAGAGCCTTTGGAATTGCTGCACATGGATCTGTTTTGACCTGTTTCAGTTGTTAGTCTGAATAAGAAGAAGTACTGCTTGGTTGTAACAGATGACTGTAGCAGATTTAGTTGGGTCTTTTTCTTATGCTTTAAAGATGAAACTTTTGATGCTATTCATGACCTTATAATAGCATTTGAAAATCAGTTAAGACTCAAGGTTAGAGGCATTCGATGTGATAATGGGACTGAGTTCAAGAATCAGCTAATGGATGCATTTTGTGCCAAGAAAGGAATTAAAAGAGAGTTCAGTATTGCTAGAACTCCTCAGCAAAATGGAGTTGCAGAAAGAAAGAATAGAACTCTTATAGAAGATGCAAGGACAATGTTTGCAGACTCTCAATTACCTGTTCCATTCTGGGCTGAGGCTGTAAGTGCTGCTTGTTATGTGTTGAATAGAGTATCAGTGACTAAACCTCAAATGAAGACACCTTATGAATTACTCATGGGAAAGAAGCCAAGCATCAAATTTATGAAACCTTTTGGATGTCCCCTAACCATCTTAAACACTGCTGATAATTTGGGCAAATTTGATGGGAAGTCAGATGAAGGATATTTATTGGGATATTGTACCAATAGCAAAGGATTCAGAGTGTACAACAGGGCTACCAAAAAGGTTCAAGAATGTCTTCATGTTGATTTTCTGGAAGAACAAGAGAATTCTAAAGGTAAAGGTCCTTATTGGATGTTTGATCTTGATTTAATGTCTTCATCAATGAATTATGTACCAGTAAGGGAAGAAAATCAAGTTGCTCCCACTGAAGAAGAAGCACAGTGCATTGTTTATGATGTTAATTTAAGATCTGAAAATGAGCCAAAGGATAATGCCAATGATAAGAAGAAGAGTACTTCTGAGCCTCAAGGTACTGCTGAACCTAACAGTACTGTTGATCCTCAAAGTACTGTTCCACCACAAAAACCAGTATCTGATGAAGATCAAGCCATTCAAGATGAACTGTCAAGGATGCTTTTTCAAGAAACAATGGCTAAGTCTTATGAAGATGAACAAAGGAGAGCTTATGAAGCAGAAAAGAAGAAGGCAAAAGAAACAGCCAGTACTTTACCCCAAAGTACTACTAATCCATTTGAAAGTACTTTTCAACCTTTAGATACTTCAAATTGGATAAATACTGATGCTGTTAAGGATTCTAATATGCCTGACTTATAAGATACTGATGATCCAAACAAGATTACTCTAGAAGACACTCATGATGAATTGGATCAAGAAGGCATTTTGTCAAATTCTAATGAAGATCCTGATATAACAAATTTGGAAGATAATCTTGAAGTCTCACCAACTCCTACTCTCAGAATTCATAAAACTCATCCTGTTACCAACATAATTGGACCCTCAGCTTCAGGGGTGCTCACAAGGACTAAGGTTAAGAATATGTCTCAACAACATACTTCTTTACTTAGTTTTATTTACAAGCAAAACCGGGTGAATCACAAGGATCAGAAGTTGTGTTTATTTGCTTGTTTTCTATCTCAGGAAGAGCCCAAAAATATCAAACAAGCACTAGCCAAGGAAAGTTGGGTGGAAGCTATGCAAGAAGAACTCCTACAGTTTAAACTTCAAGAAGTTTGGGTATTATGTGATTTACCTGATGGAAAGAAACTTATTTAAGTGGTCTTCAGAGTAAAAAGAGATGAAAGAGGGAATGTTATTAAGAACAAGGCAAGGTTAGTGGCTCAAGGATATAGACAGGAAGAAGGAGTAGACTATGATGAAGTTTTTGCTCCTGTGGCAAGGCTTGAAGCCATCAGGCTATTTCTGGCTTTTGCATCTTATATGGGATTCCCTGTATATCAGATGGATGTTAAAAGTGCTTTTCTATATGGCAAAATCACAGAAGAAGTTTATGTCAAACAGCCTCCTGGTTTTGAAGACCCTGCACACCCAAACAAAGTCTACAAGGTAATCAAGGCTCTGTATGGCCTTCATCAAGCACCTAGAGCATGGTATGAAAGACTTTCCAATTTTCTACTACAACATGGTTATAGAAGCAGAGCTATTGACAAGACTTTGTTTATCAAGAGAGATAAGAAGGATATCATGCTTGTCCAAGTGTATGTAGATGATATTATTTTTGGTGCTACTAAGCAATCTATGGTAAAGGAATTTGAAGATCTTATGCAGAAAGAGTTTCAGATGAGTTCAATGGGAGAATTAACATTCTTCTTGGGACTTCATGTGCAACAGTCAAGCAGTGGAATATATATTTGTCAAGATAAGTATGTTGCAGATATTCTTAAGAGATTCAATTTCACAACTGTTAAGCCTACATCTACACCAGTGGATACTAACAAACCTTTGGGAAAAGATGAAGATGGAGAAGATGTTGATGTCATACTATACAGGTCTATGATTGGATGTCTCATGTATTTAACTGCATCAAGACCTGATATAACTTTTGTTGTATGTCTATGTGCAAGACATCAAGTTAATCCAAAGGTATCTCACTTGAATGCTGTCAAGAGGATTTTCAGGTATCTTAGGCAACAACCTAAGCTAGGCTTATGGTATCCTAGAGATTCACCTTTCCATCTCCAAGCTTTCTCAGACAGTGACTATGCTGGAGATAACTATGACAAAAGATCCACAACTGGAGGACGCCAGTACCTTGGAAGCAGATTAGTGTCTTGGCAATGTAAGAAGCAAACAATTGCAGCAACTTCTTCCACTAAAGCAGAATATGTAGCTGCTGCAAGTTGTTGTGCACAAGTACTTTGGTTACAGAATCAGCTTTTGGATTATGGATTCAATTTCAAGAATACTCCTATCAACATTGATAATGAGAGTACTACCTGTATTGTCAAGAATCTAGTATTTCATTCCAAGACCAAGCACATTCAGATTAGACATCACTTTATAAGGGATTGCTATGAACAAAGGCTTATCAATGTGGTTAAAGTGCATACTGATGATAATGTAGCAGATCTACTCACAAAGGGCTTTGATGTTTCAAGATTTACCTTTTTGGTTGTGAGTATTGGCATGATTAATATGTAAGCTATTTTTGAGGGGAGGCATAAGTAGTTATTAGTTAGTCATTATTTGAGGGGAGGCTACATGTATCATTCAAAAGAAACAAATTTATTCATCATTCAAACACTGAATTTACAACCACCATTTAGAAGATTCATACATCACCATTGTTGTTATCAAGATACAGACTCAGACACAGAAAAGATAAGATAAACCAAACAAACAACTACCACAGACTACCACCAAGCTCCACACATCTACTCCACAGGCCTTTTTCCCTTGCCCTCATAGTCATGCTTTCCTTTTTGAGCAGTTTTTCTCTTGTCATCAAAAGAAGCCTGCTTTCTTGGGCAAGCTAAGCCAAGAACCTGTTTGGGAGGTCTATCTTTCCTTGGAGCAGGCCACTTCATGTTTTGAATTGCTGATTCCAGGGCTTGAGTCAAAGCTTGTGGAAGCTCATTAGCCAAAGATGAACCAGGGACAACTTTCTTCTTCTTGGACTTTTTGTTGGTAGTACTATCTGCATCAGTTATGGTAGAGTTGGCAGCACTTATTACTGAGGAAGATTCTTGGAGTCCCATCCACTGAACATGAGGAGGAAAATAATCTAACCATCCTGGATCTTCAAACTCAGAATCAGAGAAGTAACTTATCTCTGAATTTGTGGTGCCATCTGAGTCTGAAGAGATGTTCAAAATTGGAATGTGACTCATTGTGCTTGTTAGTTTTTGTGTTATGCTAAGGAAAGATATGGTGATTGCAAGTTGTTGAAGGTAAAGTTGCTTTTATAAGCAAACTAAAGGTAAACGTGCATTAAATGAAATGTATTGATGTTCACTTACCATAGTAGCTTTGGGATTTAATATGGGGAGATAGTCATTAATCATGGTTGACTTTCAAAGATATTTTGGTCAAATGGTCAACATTCAAGATTTTTTTTGGGAAAGTACTTTGGTCAACATACTATGTGAGTTTATAACGGAAGGTACTGCTCCATATTATATGGAACGTACTGCTTGGTGTTATTAAAGGGTACGCTGACGTGTCAGATACTGTTCCAACAGTCGGATTTGCGGCTAACAAACTTTCAAAAGATATGGGGATAATTACTTCCAAAAATAATGGTAAAGTTATTAATTAACCGTGACTTTTTGTATCTTATCCTTATATAAAACCTCATATCTTTTCCTTTTATTCACCTTATTCACCTTTCCTGTTATTTAAACTCATACCTACTTTACATTGATCATCACTTTTCTCACTCTAACCCTAATCACCATGGCAAATCGACGCACCAACACCAAACACAACATGATAGCAAACCTTGAGAAAACCCAAGATAACCTTGACTTTCTTGGTATTATTGACTTTCTCACTGGAACCAACATCTGTTACTCAATCCTAGTTAATCCAGAGATTATTGGACCTTGGATTCAAGCTTTTTGGGATACAGCAAGGTCACAGGTTGAAGATGGAGAGGATATTATTACTGCTACAGTTGCTGGGAGGGCTATTCGTGTCACAGAAGCTTCAATCAGAGAGGCTCTGTTATTTGATGATGAAGGAGGCTCTGTTTTGTTTGGAAAACAAGAGATTTGGAACACACTTAGAGACATTGGGTATGAAGGTCCTTTGAATAAGCTTACTTTTCAGAAGGCTATGGTTAGTCCTCATTGGAAATTTCTTATTCATGTTTTGCTTCATTGCTTGAGTCCCAAAAGTACTGCTTGGGATCAGTTTAGCCATTCCATAGCTTTTGCTTTTGTTGGTCTTATTACAAATCAACCTTTCAATTTCTCATACATGATCCTTGAAGGTATGCTTACTCATATTAAGGCTGGAAAACCTTTTCTCATGTATCCTAGATTTGTTCCATTGCTTTTGGAAAATCCACTAGATGGGATACCCAAACCTCAGGATTATGTACCTACCATTAGGATGCCACCTAAAGTTTTCACTTTTATGTCTCATAAGGAAGTTAATTTTTCAGGTAGGAATACACCTCTTAATGCTTATGTGTTAGAGGTAGCTCAAGCTGTTAGGGATGAAGAAGACAATAGTGGTTCTGCACATTCTAATAATGATGATCAACCTGATTCTGCTGAGCATTCTGCTTCAGTACATACCACTACACCACCTATTGTTTCCCCTCAGCATGTTGCTTCAAGTGAAAGGACTCCCTCAGTGACAGCTTCCTTGGATACATCTGCTTCTACTCAAGGTATTTCTCCACAAAGTACTTCTTCTAAAGGTACTGCTTCAGCAGACTCAAAGGTACCTACTCCCAATGATTATACTTCCACAGGTGGGCTTCAAACACCTGGAGGAGATGAGGGAATTGAAGGTGCTGAGAGTACTTCTGATTTGGCTAAGGATTTGGAGAAGATGAAGAATACTGTTAATGCTCAAGCTGAAGAAATCAAGAAGCTAAGAAAGAAGTTCAGAAGGTTGAAGAAATTTGTTTGGCCTCTTGTTCATAATTTTAGGCTTCATGTGAAAGAAAAGAAGCACTCTCAGAAGCAAAAGTCAAAATCCTCAAAGAAGTCTTCTAAATCCCAGAGGAAGCATAAGAGGTCATCATTTACCAAATTGGGGAGGAATCAAGATGAGAATTTGGATAAAGATGATGCTGAAGTTTAATATTCAAAAGATGCTCATTTGTGGCAATATCCAGAAAGTCCAAAGACTTTTGTACCAGAAAGCTGTATTGAAGAGGATATGAATATTGCACAAGAAGATGAGAAAATTTCACAAGAGAAAGAGAATGAGCAAAAAGATACTGAGCAAGAAGATGATGAGCAAGAAAATGTTAAGCAGGATGTAGATGCACAGAATATTCAAAGTGCTGATGTTCAAAGTACTGCTGCAGAAAACATAAGTCTGCAAGGTACTGCTGAGCAAAGTACTTTTTCCAGGAATATTGATGAAAGTGATGTCACTGCAGCTGGACCTTCTACAATGAATTATGCAGATGAAGCTGGTCCTTCTACTCTTGTACAGCAAGAAGAAGTAAGAGTACACACTGCAAGTGATGATGAAACAATTGCTCAAGTTATGATGAATTTGATGAGACCTACTGGAGGAATACATATTTCTGAGCCTGTACAAAAAGATGTTGAAAGTACTTCTGAATCTGAAGAGTTGGATCCTAAAGATAAAGGGAAAAGGATAATGGTTAAGAAAGATAAGAAAAAGAAGAAATTTTCTCTTGCTCAGATTAGAGAGTTAGAGATTGCAGAAGATTTAGAGCTTGCTAGAAAGCAACAAGCTGAATATGATGCTGAGTATTTGGCAGAAGTTAGTAGGCCAATTACAAAGAAGCCAATGACTAAAGCTCAGGAAAGGAACTGGATGATAAGATTCTTGAGAAAGAAGGGATACAAGAATTTACATAAACAAAGGTATCCAGAAGTGAAAGCTCTGTGGGATAAAGTACAAGAAGATATCAGAAAAGAAGTAGAAAACTTTGTGCCCATGGAAGTTGATAGAAAGAAGAAATTAGAAGATATCAGAAAGGAACAAGCTAAGGAAAGAAGATTGAAAAGGAAGAAAGCAGTTCAAGATGATCAACTGTCAAAAAGGCTGAAGATGATTCATGAAGATACAGTTGATGAACTTAGAAACTATTTCAGAGTTGTTGACTTTGAGAATAAGAAGATTGAAGATTTTGGAAAGAAGTCCAAGATAATCTCATTTTCTATGGTTGAATCAAAAGAAGGAAATTATTTTATGATTCACAGAGAAGATGAAAGCTTCACAACACTCAATATGTTATGGGATGTTTCGCATTGTATTACAAGGGCAGGTTTGTATGACTTATATGTGCAAGTGCAGACATACTATGCAGAGATTGAAGCTTCAGAAGTGGGATTAATTTTGGTTGGAGACTTAATTATCATCTGGGAAACTGAAGAAACAAGTGTTGATCCTCTGTGGAATGATCAAGAGAATTGGGAAATAACAAGATGGAGATTCTTTGAGTCATCAGGAGTTCATACACTAGAGATGGAAGATGGTACCATGATTCATATGCTGGTTGAGAGGAGATATCCATTGATCAGAGAAATTATACTCAGAATGCTGGATCATGGAATGGAACTTGAAGATGAATCTGAAGTAGCTTTGGATGTTATCAAGTTATTTATCAGATGGATCAAGTATGAAGACTAATATTGCATAATACTGGTATGATTTGTTTTGTAAAATAAAGTGTTTTTCAAAGTACTGCAAAAACAAACAGTACTTTAACAAAGTACTGCTTGCTGATATAAACCAGTATAAGTTCTTTAAAATAAAAATAAAATGTTTTGATGTTTAAAAGAAAAGTAAAAGGATTTGAAAAGTAACACATGGTGTTAGTATTTATACTTCACAACAAATGGTAATCAACTCACCATGTTTAACAGACAAGAAAGATTTTGACTCATCATGAGGGTACGGCTCTGATGTGATAATCAAATCCGTTTATGGTTGATAGTTTACCAAAAACTATATGGTTATCAACTCACCATACTCCAAGTGATCAAGAGTTAGCTAGTCCATAGCAAACGGCTATTGGTAAAGACTAATCAAATCCGTTGATAGCTGATGATTTGCTAAAAATCATAATTTTCAATGATTCACCTCTCACAGGAGTTAACATATCTGGAAGTGATGAGAATAGTATGAAACTTTTATGATTTTATGATCACTGTACCAAAATGTTGCTGAGTTGCTGAGAAGATATATTGAAAGACAAGATGCTGATGAAGAGTACTTTGACATATGACAGATAGAAGACAAAGAAATAAAGAAACAATCTTTTTGAATGATTAAAGATTTGAAGATTTAAGATAACAAATAAACTTGAAATCAAGCAAGTGGAGTTCAAGTTAGGGAAGGATTGTTGGGATATAAATTATCAAAGTACTTCTGTATGTCAAAGTACTGCTGCATGAAGAATAAAGTCAAAGTACTGCTGAAGGAAAAAGTCAAAGTACTGCTGTTATTGAAGAATGTTTAAAGTACTTCGAAGGAAACAAGGACTAATGTGCAATATTAGTTAAGGATTAATGTGTGATATTGAACGAATATTCTAGAATTAGTTAGGGATAATGACTTGTTGTTCAAGGATTATATGTTGTAAACCGACTTAAGGTTATCTATATAAAGAGCCTTAAGAGGTATTAGTTGATACAAGTTTTAGAAAAGTTCTCATAAGTTCTAGAGTCGATAAAAGTTGATAAATAGTTAGGGATTGTTAGTGAATCTGTGTAACAAAGCAGGTTCAAAGTTTGGTTAATATAAAAGTTCTTCTTAAGCTTTGTGTTAGTAGATTCCGCATACTTTACAAGGTTAAACAGTGTTTCAATATTAATAGTGTTGAGTTTACTTAATATTATTAAATCCTTACAAGCTACAAAGTATTTTGGTCAGAGAATATCGATCCAACACTTTCTTTTTGTAGGATTATTTTCCATGTTTTCTTTCCTTGATACTCCATTTAGGGGAGTAATATTCAAGGGGGAGCATGAGTATTGCATTATTCCGCTTCACAACTCTTAGTTGTGATTTAGACATGAAATGCTTTCATGACTTGTCTTGTGCGGCAACTAACATTTTTTCTTGTAGGTTCAAAATCCACGTCTCCTCTCTTGGCACTCCATTTAGGGGGAGTATCATCCAAGGGGGAGCAAGTGCATACTTCCGCTTCGCTACTCTTCTTTTTGTTTCGACAAAAAGGGGGAGAAGTTATATTAAACTTGTTTTCATCTCTAACTCTTGCATATCATATCACATCTTTTTCGTAAAACAAGTTTTAATACAAACTTTATAAGACTTAACACAAAAACTAGTGGCTTACTTATAAATAAAGTTTAAGTTTTGTCATCAACAAAAAAAGGGAGATTGTTAATACAAATATCGCCTAAAAACGTTATTTATATTTTAACGATCTTTGCTAAGTTTTGTTAATGACAAAGTACAAACTTTAGATTGTAGTAAAACATCATTTTAGTTTTAAGTCTTGTATAACTAGTCTTTACATTTCTTTTTAAACTTAACATTGTTTTTATTTCTTTAATAAGAAAGTGTCATATCTCATCAATGTGCATTTATGGTAAGTTTATATGTTTGACTATCCATGAAGTTCTTACACATTTTGGAAGTATTCCATGTTTGGTGCAATGCATGTTGACTAGTATTTAGTAGATGTGACATTATTTGTCTTGGAGTGATTTATTGTAAGTTATGTTGAACAGTTCTGGCGGAACCCTGGAGGAACACGGGCAGAACCCTTCTGAGGGTGCCGCCGTTTCCGCCAGACTGCTAACTTCCTTTGGTATAAATACCAAAGCACTTGCAAGAAATCCCTCATGACTTAGAATCACATTTTACACATATTCTCTCATTATACTCAGTAGCTACTAACTTGTGTGATTTTCTTATGTAGCAAAGGAATTCACATATTCATTTAAGAAGTTACAAGTTTCAACTCTAAGTTGCAAGACTTGTTAGCTTTGTTGTGTATAGACTTTGGTAGTTTATACTTCATGTGTATCTTGTGTAGAAGTGATCGGTTAGTATTTTAGGCCTCAAAATACATAGTGTGTCGGGAGTTGTTGTACCTGATGAGACGAAAAATGATCCGTTTTTAGGGGGTTATTTAAGCCCGAATTCGAATTTATTTGATCAAATATTGCCCTAAATCGTTCCTTTTGTGATTTTAGGTACTTTGGGAGAGAAATCTGGAAAGGGAAGCAATTCGGACGTTTTTGGAGCATAAAAGTGAAGAAAACGCCAAAGTCTTAATTTTCCTTGCTGGGAACAGTAGGTGACGGCGTCAAGAGTAATTCTCTGACGGCGTCAAGAGCAGAATTCCATGACGACCCAGAACAGATTTGACGGCGTCACGAAGGTAGGGCGTCAAGAGTAAAAAGTCATGACGGCCTGGAAATGATTAAGTCTTGACGGCGTCAAATGTAGATCAAGGCAGTCCGAGAATAGTTTTGGCGGCGAGGTGACGGCATCACAAGTTTATTCTTGACGCCGTCAGACCTATTTTTCTATATATAGTTTTCTAATTTTCACATTAAAAGGAGAGAAGTTTTGGAGAAACCCTAAGTACGATTTTGGTGAAACTTTTACAGGTTTTTCAAGGGTTCCAAACCCTTGATACCTTTCATTGTAATTAAGATAAGTGTTCTTTTAATTCAATCAATATGTCTATGTGTTGGTTGTCTATATCTTGTTCTTATCTTAATTCCATCATGCTAGACTAGATCTATCTTGTGTTTGCTTAGATCTAATGAAACCTAGATGTTAATTATGTGTTGATTACTTGTTTATTCTTGTCTTGGATGAATGATTTATATGTTAGGCTTAAGAAAACTGGCAGATCTCCAATTGGTAACATGCTTGAACGTCTTAAGAAACATGAACCGAGGCGCACTAGGTCTTTATTGGTTGTATTTAATGCATGAGCCACTGTTTACAATCCCTATAGTTGTGCTGGGCATGGTGTAGGAGGAGATAAGAGCTCATAGAATTGGGGAGTTATGTGTGCCACCCCATGAATGGTATTAAGGAATATGATCCGTCATCCATGCAATTATAACAAGTAATTAACGTGTAAAAGATGTCTAGGGAGTAGTGAAATCTAAGTAAACACATTTTCTCCATTTATTGCTCACAACTTTAGTATAATTTAGTTTAATTTCATTTTTTGTATTTTATTTTGATTGCATCTTAGTATTGGGTTAGTTGATTAGCAACTAATTCCGCCCAAATCCTTCAAACCCCGAGATTTTAATTGCTTTCAAAAAAATATAAAAATACAAAAATAATCTTCCATCATCTTTAGCACTAGTAATTAGGCTTTCTAATCCTAGCGACACTATTCCTAAGCTGAACGATCAATCCCTCGGTACTTGTCACTATACTATACTACAACGATTAGGTACACTGCCTGGTGGGGGTTGTAAGCTTCTCGAGATCCCTCGAGAGGTAAAGCCTGTTGCGATTCCCACGCATCAGTACCCTTGTAAAAGAACTAACGGGAGTGGTTGTACCCTTGGTAAAGAACTCGACATCTAGCTTAGTGTCGGTAAAAGTGTAAGCGACGATGGGAGTGGTTGTACCCGTGTAAAAGAACTCAACATCTAGCTTAGTGTCGGTAAAAGTGTAAGCGACGTTGTAAAGGTTTCTCCACCGGGAAAGGAGCTTGTTGATTAGTGCTTATAACTCTCGAGTTGAAAACTCGGGGCGTGGATGTAGGGCAAGGAAAAAGAGTCCTTGTAGCCGAACCACGATAAACTATCGTGTTGTGGTTTGATCGTTTCTTTCTTTATCTTTGCTTATTACATATTGTCTTTAGTTGGAATTACTAATCACACGTAAAGCTTTTCAAAGAATTAAACAAGTAAAGTTGTTTTTATATCTTTAAACAAACGTAAAGCTTTTCAAAGAATTGAACATGTAAAGTTGTGTTTATATCTTTAGACAAACGTAAAGTTTTTTTAAGGATAATCAAGTTAAAAAGCGGTAAACTATTCAACCCCCCTTCTAGTTTTCCACACAATCCTTTCACTCTTCCTACAAAATTACTTATCAAATTTTTGCTGGGCATCATCCTATAACCAAGTTGCATCTTCATTGCCCAATTATAATAAGTCCTAGTCATGATGTTTATAGGAGACCTAGGATCAATATAAGCTTTCCACACATGCATATGCCCAATGTTGCATGGTATGTTGATGTTAGAGGGATCACCTACTTTAATAAGGGGTGAACCAAGGATATATGGTGTCTCGGGATCATCGAATAAATCCTTGTGATATTCCCGTTCTTCATTGGTGGGCAACTTATCAAAGTAATCTTCTACGTTTTCTACTTCCTCTAACTTTCCTCCCTTATTAACCTCAACTTCCTTAATTTTGTCCCTAGTCTCGGTTTCTACTCCAACTTCATCCTTGTCACTCTCTTCTATATACTTATCTTTTAGCTTAATAATAACAACATTGACAAAGTGGACGTGTTTGGATGACGAGGGGTCCTTAATTTGGATTTCGCTATTACCGTCCCTAGTGTCCTTTCTAGGTGTAGTTAGCGCTTGGTTGTTGAGGGCTTTCAACAAGTTGTCAATCTTATTTGTCATCTCCATTTGTTGTTGATTGAATTCGGTTTCAATCCTAGCTATGCGAGCTTCTTGAGATGCCATGAACTTGGACATCAATCCTTCAAGATTATTGGTACTACTATAGTTATTAGAAGGATTGTTGTTGAAAGTACGGTTGGAGGGTGGACCGTTTGGTTGGTAACGATTAGGCAGATTGGAAGAATTGTTTTGGTTGTGTTTCCACCTAAGGTTCGGGTGATTTTTCCAATACGGGTTGTAGGATTCACCGTAAGGGTTTGGCTCGGGTTTGAAAGTGTACCATTTATCTCCCGCTTCTTCGGTACGCGAGGATGCGTAGTCCGCAAAAGCTTGTCCGGGGAGTTCCACGCAATCACGAGTGTCAAGTATAGTATAGTGACAAGTACCGGGGGATTGACCGTTCAACTCAGGAATAGTGTCGCTAGAATTAGAAAGCCTAAGAACTAGGTCTAGAGGTGAGGGATGATTCTTTTTGTATTTTTTATATTTTATAAAAGCAAATAAAATCTCGGTTTTGGAAGAGTGGGCGGAATTATTTGCTAGCCAACTAGCCCAAATAACTAAGATGCAATCAAAATAAAATAACAAAAATGAAATGAAAGCTAATAAAACTAGTGATGTGAACAATAATAGGGAGAGTTGTGTTTACTTAGGTTTCATTACTGCCTAGATATCTTTTACAGGTTGATAGTTTGTTACAATTGCATGGATGACGGGTCATATTCCTTAATACTAGTCGTAGGGCCGTGTACAATATTCCCTAACTCTATAGGATCCTACTTCACTCCTATGTCGAGCCGTTAGAAGCTCCTAACATGGGATCATTAGAATTCTCTTACGCATTAAATACAACCAAAAATCAAAGTACACCTCTGATCATGTTTCTTAAGACGTTCAAGCATATCACCAATGGAAGTCTGCCAGTTTTCTTAAGCCTAACATCGAATAGAATCATCCGTAACAACTATAAACAAACAATCAACCCATAATTAACATCTAGGTTTCACTACATCTAAGCAAACACAAAAGAGATCTAACCAAGCATGTTAAATTCAAGACAAGTGTAAGATATATTCAAACAACACATAGACATATTGAATGAATTGAAAGAGTACTTATCTCAATTGTACATGAAAGGTTTCAAAGGGTAAAAACCCTTGAAAAAGCTGTAATATTTGGACTAGGGTTTCTCTCCAAAGTTACACCCTAATTGCTACTCTTTAATGAATGAAAATTGCAAAACTATATATAGATTTTATAGGGTGACGGTATCATGAAGAAAATTCTAACGCCATCAACTCGCCGCTCATAATGAAATCGGATTGCCTAGATCCACTTTTGACTCCGTCATGTATAATTCTACTCTGGGCCGTCACTAACAATTGGACCATGACGGCCTATGGTGACGCCGTCATCTCTATAGTACAAAACTCTTCTGGATCGTCACGGACTTTATCCACTTCCACCTCTTGTATGATGAGGATCAAGTAGATGATTAACATCACCTAGAGATGGTGGAATACGCTTGGTAAACATGAGAAACTAAATCCTTACTATCCTATTTCGTTCAAGAATTCCCCGCTAGAACTAGACCAGTAAACTCTCGATACTTATGCTTTTTTCGGGACTTGGCAAGTCTACAAGATTCATGTTGTGCACAATTCGGAAGGACACTTCCGGGAGAGACTGCACCTGCAAACCCTAAAATTTTCTTCTCTATGATGATGAACATCAAACTCCCTTGAGGAGCCTGTTGAAACCACATTCGTGAAAACTCTGGTGATCTAAGCCACATTGTACTCTTAACATTGAGCTTTGTTAGAAATCTTGCGGTAATCTGGCACTCATGTGAGAACATGAGGGTGAAACCAAGTAAACCTATCCTTATCTCTTTTGAACCTTAACGAGTAACTTGAATTTAAACCCGGGACGGGTTTCTTCTGAGGCTGGGAGGCTGTGACAATTGCTAAATTTGAAAAACCGGTTTAAAATGCCACATCATGGTTAAAATGAAACGTTAAATTTCTTAACAATAGTTTTCAGAAATTATGGGAATCGATGATTGATTACGTGAATTATCGTGTTATATGTTGAACGTTTGAATTCATGACTATATTTGGCACTACGTGACGTCGGCACTAGAAATCCTAATAAAACAAAAATATAAATGAGAAACAGTCACATTTTATTTAATAAAGGTGTTTATAAGCAAGATTCGTGGAGAAACAATTACGTTTTATATAATAAACATATCTATTATCAAACTTTATGGAAAAACTATTTTGGAGTCAATGGCGCAAACTAGAAAATATATTGAACAATCCTAGAATAAGTTTTGAGCTCGTAAGAGTGTTTCGGGGAAGTTTAAGAAAATTTCGCGTAAGGTCCTTGTGGTATTATGAAACCGGCGCCCCTTATTGTTTTAGAAGAGTTGCAATATCGGTCCTTGTAGGGAATAATTATCCACCACACCCCACCTTATCTCATTTGTATCATCATCACCAAAATATCACACACCTCTCTCTCTCTCTCTCTCTCTCTCTCTCTCTCTCTCTCTCTCTCCCTCTCTCTCTCTCTAAAAACCCTAGTCGCCCCCACATCTGCAGCTCATCGCCGCTGCACCACAACCACCATCACCACGCCACACCGCCATCTCTCACGACCAAACAACACCAGATCCACCATGAACCCACCCTCTTAAGCATCATTACGTGGAGCACTCGCCTAAATAAACACCACCGTGACCTTCACCGTCGCTCCTCACCATACACCACCACCATTAATCGACTTCTCTCAACACCCTCACCACATACATAAACCACACACGCTACCTGATAGTCTCTACCACCTTTCTTGTCACCACGCGCCGTAAACAACCATATACCGCCACTCCTAGCCGTCTCTATTTGATTAAGTGAGGAAGAAAAATGTAAGAAATTGAGTCACGCGCGTTGGTGACTCGGTATGGATTAACTCGTGACTCAACTCATGGTTTTATTAGATTTCGGGCTTATATACATATGGGTTTTGATATTATAATGGTTTTTGATGAATAAAAGCTTGAAAATTAAAGGTATCGTTGTTGTGATTGTGTGTGTGTCGAGTAACCAAACCGTGAGCATAAGCTCACGGTATTCTTGATTTTCGTACTTGTTGTTGTTGTGTTGATCTTACGGTATGCTTGATACTTTTGTTTCTGTTGTTGTGATCTTGTTTGGTGGCTATGGTTAATGTTGGGATCGAGTTTGGAAAGAATCTTGTATCGTTTGGTTTTAAGTTGTTTGTTGGGATTAAAATTTTTGGAATTAGTTTTGGGTTTAATGAAGGTAGACAGTGGATGTGGTTGTTTGTTGTTCGGCAACCGTGGGAATGAGCCGAGACCACTAGGATCTCAGCCAAGATTGAGTAAGGTGATGATTTATTGTTGTTAAATGTTGATGTTGTTAGGATTGTGGCCAAGAAGTGGGAGAGCCGAGACTAAAGGTCTCGGCGAAAATGTTATTGTTGGAGATTGATCTTTTTGGTAGAAGTGATTATGTGTGGTTGAGACGATTAGTAGTTGTCGGAGATAGGACTAGACGCGTGCCATAGACGGCCGCGATGTATTGAAGTTATGAGTTGCGAACATTGAAATATTATGGACTTGGTTGCTTGACAGGGGGCTTGTTATTATTATTAGGACATATTATGATTATAACTTGTGAAGCTTTGCGCAACGTCTTAGTTACCTTGACTTTTTAGTCAACGGCTGACTTTGACAACGCCGTAACATGGACTTTTGGCTATAATGGAACATTTAGACGCTATTTAATTATGATAACAATCCAAGAGTGATGACTCGGACCCGTGTACTCGAAATACATAATAATTTACAAACAAATAATTTCAACAACAAACTTTTATATATATATATATATATATATATATATATATATATATATATATATATATATATATATATATATATATATATATATATATATATAGCGAATAATAATAATAATGCCGACGTCAAATATTAATTAACGAACATAAGTGGATTCAGATTTAACGGAGGCCTTATTATTCGAAAAGGAAATATTTGCAAATAAAACGTAAAGGATTCTTTTTATGAACCGTATGTGGAAAACTAGAAGAGGGGTTGAATAGTTTTACGTCCTTTTAAAATTTATAAAAACAAGTTTGTTTTAAAAACTTCGATTCTAGTTTATGTGATCTCAATACTTGCACTATATGAACAATTATATAGTAACTAACTAACTAAGCTAATATAGTATAGGTAAATAAGTAAGTAATGAAAAGAGTTGGAGAGATCAAACCACAACACAAGGATTTATAATGGTTCGGCTACAAGGTCACCTTCCTTGTTCCTACTCCACTCTCCGAGTCACCCACTCGAGAGTTTTCTTCACTATGTCAACAAACTCCCTTATGGCGGAGAAAACTTTACACACCAATTTACACACCACAACTACGTCACAACTTGATCACAACTTCTTCACACCTATCTACTTCACACCTATCTTCTTCACACCTTTTTTCTTCACACCTATCTTCTTCACTTCAATCTACTTCACACCTATCTTCTTCACAACTACACTACTTCACTAGTAATCAACTTCTACTTCCTACACAACTTCTATTTCTTCTAAACTACTTATTACAAACACAACACAACTTCACAAATAATATATATACACTATGCACAACTACTCTTCAATACTTCTTGAACTTAGTTGTAGAAGGAGTGTTTTTCTTTTGCACTTTGGATGAGGATGGATAAGAAGGGATTGAATCACTTGAAACAAGGATTAGTATACTAATAATCAAAGGGTTTTGGAGGATGTTTAGAGAGTTTGAGATCTGAAAATTTCGTGCAAAAGGTGGGGCAAAATTCCAGAATTAAGATGGTATTTATAGGATAAAAATTCTGACAATTTCTGACACAGGAGCCTGGCCGGTCCCCTTAAATCATGGTCGGCCCCCTTAAAATTAAGGGGACAAACCCTTAAAATTAAGGGGGCCGCCCAGTTAGAGCTGGCAAATTAGGTACCTGTTAGGACCTGTTAAGGGAAAAAATATACTATGCAATTTTTTTATTTTTTAAAATAATTATTTTTAGTATTCTAGGGTTCAATATTTAAATTTTTTTATACATAAAACGTCTATCTGTCATACTCAAACCACCAAAACCAAGTGTTAAACGAGTCGTTTTCATGTTTGAAACTTATGTTATTCGCACGCTCAAAACCTGTTAAGACACGATTTGCCAGCTCTACGCCCAGTTGTAACGGCCAGAAAACTTGTCTTTTAGTAGGGAAAGTTTATTTGGTGAAAAACTAACTGATTTTGGTTAAAAATTTGAAATCATATATTTAGTATGATTAAAACATTTTTTTTATTACCAAAAGTGTTTTTCAAAAATATATAATATGTTTGTATAATTAAATAAACTTTGTATTAGTTAATTAAATACCCCTTTGATCATGAGATGTATTAAGCACTTGTTTATGCATACCTTAAGTGATTAAGTTGGATATAATGATATAAACTAGCTTAATACTTGTTTACGTAGTAATCTTACGATTAATGAGTTTACATTTTGTGATCGTCAAAATATAGAGATATCGAAAAATATAAATAACGTTTTCATACATTATTTATGTCAACACCGTATTTAAAGGTATTGGATTCTTTTTATGAACAATATATAACAAGAGTTAGTACAAGTTTCGAGTGAACGCAAACCTAGGAAGTACTGTTTAAAAGTAGTATTTAATACACCATGTATATTGAGTTACAGATAGTTGACGTTAATATAATCAACCTATATGGTTATTGGACCTATTGGGCCGACAAGCTCAATAGGGGCCCGACAAGTGTGTTGGGTGACAATATTAATGAGAAATGTACCATACGAGTACTAAATGACGATATAACTTTGGAATTAATAAGTAAACGGAAGAATGGTTAAACTTATCAAGTTTACGAATTTGATAAGTAATCAACGCTTTGTACGAGAACTTATCAGATATGGACTTAACCTAGTATATTGATTCACTTGCTTGACTAATTGAGATGAACATGAACTTGGTATACTTTGAAGTTATTCTTGGTGTGAGTTCACTCGAGTCGAGACTATATATCTCTCACACACACACGACGATACCAAACATTACTAAACTGTTTTTCACAAAGATTGATTTGATAATAAATGGAAAAAATCGGGGGAATGAAATTTAATTGGATTATGCTATTGGAAATCTATTAAGGAAAATTTACATGAATAGGTTGTGTCGAGTCAGTAGTTGCCGTCACTT
This sequence comes from Artemisia argyi, assembly GCA_030686995.1. Classification (NCBI taxonomy): domain Eukaryota; kingdom Viridiplantae; phylum Streptophyta; class Magnoliopsida; order Asterales; family Asteraceae; genus Artemisia; species Artemisia argyi. The sequence continues at coordinate 32,634,688 of CM060677.1, read as the reverse complement.
GTTAGATGCTACCTTGCTTTGCTTTTGTTGATGATCTGTGCCAAGTTGACTTAGTCGCTATTGAGCTAAACTACCTTTGAGCTGTTCATGCTGTTTTTGATTTGGATTATTGTGCTAGTCTACTTCTTATATATCTGTGATTTTGCTTTGCTGAACCGAGGTGAGTTCATAACCCCACTTTTACTCATATTATTGTTTTACTGAAATATTGGGGTGAGAAACATGCAAAAAATTTCATAGACCTTAATTTCATTTATGTTTTCATCAAGCTATTACGTAGAATGAGCCTAAGTCATAGAATCCCATTCATGCCCACTTTCATGCACCGTCAATTCCTTCGGGGAAGCGCAAATGCTATAAATAGATCTATTGGGGATGACTTCCTCTGTTCGGTTTGTCTAGGATGACCAAACGCAAGCGTTTAACATGTCGAGACACAAGTGTCACAGGATAGACACTTACAAGGGCCTTTATTTAACCTGCTTCTAGAGCATGCACAATAGTCAAGCTTCGGTTGCTGAACTTAGTGCTGAAGTAATAGACATCATCTTGTGTGAATACTAAAACTGTTTAAGGACCATTCATTGCTTTATATTTAAACCTATGGACTCACCAGCGTAAGCTGACATTTTAGCATGTTTTCTGAGGTGATTAAGATGATGTTTATGGATGCTAGCTATTGGAGGATTGGCGAAATGGCATGGGTGAAGGATCGACTGAAACTCTGATATTATATTGGAGACCTATCTTTTAATCCTTTGGGCCTTATCTTTTATACTTTTGAATAATTGTAAACTTTTAAACTAAATCTTGGGATGTTTTATGTAATAAAAATTGTTATCCGGTTTCGCTATGCTTGTGTTGTGTATACCAATCCCAGTAGCATCCCGAAAGTTTGTAAGTCTTCCGCTGTACCAAATTTTGGGGGTGCTACACGCGGGCAAAGCTACTCGTGTACATAGATTAGCATACGTAAAATACTTGACTATTGTTGTTATAAAGTTTTTCGATTTTTTATAGACATTTTTTTTTATAAAAACACATACGTTTTTATAAGTTATTATATATGTATTTATAACAACATATACGTTATTATATACTTTTTTATATACACTTGTATACGCGTTATTATATATTTTTTATACGTTTTTATAGATGTTTTTGTATACGCTTTTATATAAGTTTTTGTAAATGTTTTTTTATACCGTTTTATACACATTCTTATATACATTTTTGTATATATTCTTATTTACGTTTTATACGCTTTTATATACGTATTTATAAAATATATACTTTTCATATGTTTTTATATACTTTTGTGTATACATATATATACGTGTTTGTTTACATATATATACATATACAAAAACGTATATATACGTATACAAAAACATGTATAAAAAACGTATACACAAAGATATATAAAAGCGTATGCGGAAACGTCTATAAAAACGTATAAAAAGTATATAAAAATGTGTATAAAAACGTATATGTAATTATAAATATGTCTATAAAAACGTATATAAAAACGTATATAAAAGCGTATAAAAATGTACTCCCTCCGTCCTAGAATTATTGTCCCATTTTGACTTTTTACTATGAATATTTTGTGTTATATAATTTTTGATAAAAAAAAATAATAAAAGAAAAAAAAAAAAACAAACTATACCAAGAAAAATACATTTAAAACTCAATCCGTTCATATATTTTTTTATCAAGTATTATGTAATATAAACAAAAATACTTAAGGTCAAAGTTGAAAAATAAAGACCGAAAAATTCAAAATGAGACAATAATTTTGGGACAGATGTAGTATATAAAAAGTATAAAAAATGTATACAATATATATATATATATATATATATATATATATATATATATATATATATATATATATATATATATATATATATATATATAAAATAACGTATATAAAAACGTGTATAAAAATATATATAGAAACATATAAAAACGTATATTTTTATATAAAAAAAAAGTATAAAAAAATTGAAAAACCTAAAATAAACCAAAAAATTTAAATTATTAACAGTCGTTAGTTTAAAGGATGAACGTTGCAACGGTCGTTGGCCAAAAGGGCTAACGTGTAACTGCTAATGGAATGTACTTAATGCCAGTTAAGACCAGAGACCAAAATGATCCCAAAGTTTCGCCACAGGGAGGCCGCCAGCACTTATGGAAGATCAGGGATGATTTCTGCAATCTTGGCAAACCACATGGACGATTTCTACAATTTACTCAATTTTATATTTAAAATCTTTTGAAATCTTTCTATTTCGGTATTAAATTCCACGTGTAGTTTTTGAGGAGTTTTGAGGATTTATGATTTCTAAATATAGGAATCAAACTTGTGCTTTATATAGGTTGTGATTTGTTACCTTGAAGATTTTCGATCTACTGTTGTGCTAAGAAGCTTAACCTGTATAAAATATTTGGAAGTGCTTCAAGAGAATCTAGATGAGCTTTGCTAGAACCTCTTATTAAATCATCATACAAATTCTTCTACACACACAATAATATTAAATAGTTTTTTTTCACTTATTCTCTATTCACATCTAAATCGTCAGTTTTAACAAGTGTCAGGCAGCATCATGTGATTAGACATACTTGTAAGAGATTTTAATAGGAGGTTTTAGAATTTTTGAATCTAGATTTTCATTTTTATAATCTTGTATGTAGGACTTGTAATTAATATATATATATATATATATATATATATATATATATATATATATATATATATATATATATATATATATATATATATATAATTGAAAAGCATAAATTAAAAAGCTTTAAAATTTATGTCCGAAAAAAAGAATTTTCAAAAAGTAGATTTCAAAAAGAAAAGAAAGAGTGACATTACGGGTATATTTGGCATGGAGCTGTGTAGAGTTTTTTGGAGCGCTGAGCGGTAAACAATGAGCATTTTGATTTTTATTGGTCGTTCGGCAAATGAGCGGTGAGCTTTGTTATTTTTTAGAAATACTTATTTTTCCAATGCTTTTTTGAGAAACTATGAGCAGCAGTGGCTACCACTCATAGCTACTGCTCACAACTCACTGTTACAGTTCACTACTACTGCTCATCGTTACTTTTGACAAACACAGCTTATATCTTCCTTTGCAGCTTTTTAGTTTTTTGAAAAATATTTAATATATTCCATTACACTATATATCATTTCTTGCCGGACCGAAATCCCAGATTTCATTATAATAATATTCCCAATATAATACTATTTACCAAACTTTCAGTTATGTTTGTGCCACACTGCTTATTAGACATTTTTTTTTTAAATATCTCTTGATAACAAAACACGTAGTTACTCTTTGGGGATACGTGTTATTCCGTTTATGCATCCAACACACCTTCACACATACAAATCAAAAAACACACACATACAATGAATTCATCTCTGTCTTCCGTCTCGCGTGAACCCCATGAAAAAACGCACCGCAAATCCGAAAACAAAAAATTGAACGGCTCAATTTCGACGCTCTTTAACAAAATCTGAGCTGGGTTTGGATTACTTTCGTCAAATTTATTATGCATAAAGAAAGGTAACTTATTTTATATACTAACGGAGTATATTGTTTTGGGTGTTTTCTTATACTAGTACATATTAATTGTGAGTTATAGTTGTTTACTTGGTTTAATTGTGTATTTAATTTGGGAGTTGTTAGACTTGAGTTTCATTATTGTTTCAAACAATTTTTTATTATGATTATTCATAAATTGGAACCAAAGCTGCATGCCTAATTTATCCATGTACTTATGGTTGTCTTCTTTTTTTTCAGGTTAATAGATTTTGGTCAACAAGTTTCTCTTTTCCAGGTTTGTCTTGGTTAACTATTAGTGACTGACTTTTTTTGGGTTTCTTACTGTCGGTGAGGGTCAGTGTGAGTGAGATTGAGGGTTAACAAAACAAATAGACTATTTTTTAATGAAAATTTTGGGTTTTTGTTTGGTTGCACACCAAATGTTCGATGAAATGTCTAGGTAAAAATAGTACTCACAGTTTTGGTTTGCTTTGTTTGTAGTTGCTGATGGAAAATGAAGAGGATCTGGTAAAAAGGTAGCAGGTTATTGATGCGCGGCCGAGATTAATTGGTCATAATGTGAGATGTTTAGACTGAGGTATCGTTGATTGCCATTGTTTCATCTAATTCACGAAACCATCATATCTAGGTCCTGATATTAACAAGCCTATTAAATTAGTAGACGCGATTTCAAAACTTACTGCCAAAAATTGATACTCAGTAGGTTGGTTTGTGTCACTGTTTCTAAGGGTAAAATGTATTGAACTACTAGATGAGAAGTGATCAAACAATATGATGGTCTGTATTTTCATTGTCTTATGTCGCGTTCTTGCAGTTCTAATGTTTTACGGGCTTCTATTGAAAGTGGCGTTGATATACAATATTTGTTTGTACAGGTGTGGGTTATACTTGGCAGGCGCAACTAAAGTTTTGGGGCCCTTATAATTCCACACAAAGCTTTGACAAACCATTAGCTATCATGGCAAATCATTAGGTTTACAGCCATGGTGGGCGTATTCGCTTTTTCCGATTCTCGGCCTATCTCAGCCTCATAGACACGGTAAAGTTGAGAGAATAGATGGATGTGAAACGTATGTGGAGTGTCACAGATTTCGGCTTGGTTCCGTTGACATAATCGTCTGATGAACAGTAAAGCCAATACCAAATTTCTTCTTTCTACTATCTAAGTATTAGTTTTACAAGTCTAACGTATAAATTCAGACCCCAAAAGTACTAATTGGCTGAAATATGAATGCAGGGAAAAAGGAAGCCAGCTCTAAAAAAATGGAAACAATGGAAAAAACTGAAATCATATAAGTGTTGCAGCAGCTGGGTGTGGGTTTCGGCAACTTGATTGCAACGATGGAAAACATCTCATTAGGGTGTCAACCGAAAATGTCGGACCAAGCAGAATCATTGGTGAGTTTATGTGATTACTAATAGGAATGCGGAATGTTTGGTTCAGGATACAACAAGCAAAAATTGTCCTTATTTTATATCAACGTAATTGAATATTCTTATAGGGAGGATAAGTTACGTGAGCAAAAAGAGCAAAACATGGATAATTGGTCCCAAGTAAAACCCGCGTTAAATCTGCTCCTGTATTTGTTTGATATTGTAGAGGCAGTGGATAGTGGAGTGGCAATATTGTTATCGGAGGCATATCAGACACAGTGGGTGTGTCTATAGCTACAGTAGCTACGGAGTCACCCACAAGTATAGAAACGAGGATCCGATCAGCCCACCCTATACCAAGTGCAGGAACTAGGCGTGCGCGTGCAGATATGGCTTTTTAATCGTTATAGTTTTGCTTAATCTTCTTCATCTTTTACGTTTATAACATTTTTAACTGAAGATGAAACTGTTTGTCATCACACTTACTAACCTTTTATTAAACCTTTCAGATTGTTGGCATGTAGACGTGTCCGAGACACCAGATGCGCCTATACCTAGAACAAGTCCACGGTCGCCTGCAGGTAATACACTCCAGGTTTCTCTTAGGTACTTTAAAGGTTTGTGTTTTAATATTAACTTAGTTGAGGTTATCTTAAAGGTAAATTTTAATTTGTAGGTAAGTCATATAATGTTTTGCGAAGGTACATGGAATATTTTTGCAGTGCGCTTGCTTTCAGCTTTGCTTTCTAGGTATACTTTTACAAGACTTCCTTTACTGATGTAGGAAGTATGTGTATCTGTATTGGGGTATCTGAATAAGTTCAGTAAGGATTAGTTCCGGTAACTTTAATGCTTTTGCCCAAGTTAGATGACAATTAGATGTATATATTATTTGCTTTGTAGATTAAACGATCATTAACTCTTTATGTCATAGTAAAAATATCCGGTTATCTATTACATAATGAGCTTACACTAGGACACTAGGTTGCATAACATGCTTATGATTTGATTTAAAAGAAAATTTTGAGATATATCGCTTTTTTTAAGAAAGTTACAAAGGTCTAAGGAGGTAGTACGCAGTTAAGAGGCATATTCGTTTGCACTATATGAGCTGCTAAGATGAACTCATATCCTGTATCCGCTATTTGAAAATACATTTTTGGTACATCGTTCTTTTACTCCAGTAACATGCTAATGTACTCATTACATCCAATATAGGGAAAGTCGTAGATGTTCATTGGTTTTGGTTGAATCTTTGAAAAAAAATGGAAGATCGAAAGTGTACAAAAGATGGTCTTATCCGTAAGATGGTCTTAGAGCAAGTGCAACTCAAACTTACCTTCTATTCTTGCAATACCTATCAACATGGAATATTAATTTTAGGTTTTAATGTGCAGGTTATGAAGACAAAACAAAGACGCAAACTACGGATGAACATTCATGCTTTAAAGAGGCTACACACAATGCTCATTGTAATACCTCAACTCCCAGGTCCATCATGAAAGTATTTTATGAATTTAAACATGCTCGAGTAGGGTTTTTTTTTTTTTTTTTTTTTTTTTTTTTTTTTTTTTTTTTTTGAACTACAACGAATGTATCTATGTTTTCTCCCTTTTCTGGGAGAGCCTCTTGCGTAATGAAATAGGTTGTACTATATATGCGTGTCACTAAATAAGTTCTAGCTTTATACGCAAAAGTGATGGCAGTCCGACGGTGGTTTCGGATGTAAACCTATTCTGTATTTATTTGTCTAATTCGTCTATGTTATAAATGTATGCCTGAGTTCGATTTACCTTTACTGTATTTGTTTAATGGTATTGTGTACTGTTACCCATACATTTCATTGCATCAGGTGATTTTTATCTAATATTAGTTTTTCAACACTTTCAGTCTGCAATTGTCCGAAAGGAGTTATTCAAAGATACAGAAGAAAGCCTGTCCGGCCACAATGCTCAAAAGGTGAACCACGAATGACACCATAACGTAAGTTCCACCGGCCTCCATCCAATATGTAGCAAGTGCAGTAAGTAGGAGTAAAGTAGCGTAACCCGGGATGTAATATCCACAGCAAACGCCGCATTAGCAGGCAACCTTTGAGTCAATTTTCCCCAGAACGCTTATGTAAAAGCTTGCTATTTTTGCTGTTCAGTGGCACCTCTAATATAAATACCATGGTTTCTAAAATTGTTTCACTTGCAAACGCCAATTTTACAATCGCAACCAGCAAATAATAGAGCAAACGCCCCTGACGCAACGCTACCAAACATATAAACAGGTTTATCGCACACGTATAGAGGCCCCCGCCGCAACGCGGCGGGTTCCCTCTCCTTGTTCTCAATATGCTCATACCAATAATAATACGAATTCCAAGATATTGACATTTTGACCAAACTAAATCTCACTAGTACCCATATATTTTAAGGAGTGAGTTATCCACACTTTTTCATAAAGAAGGTATCTAATCATTTGACATATCACCATTTTATATGATGTGTATCGCTATTTATACGATTTGATCAAACCGTCTCATGTTTCAATAGAGAACCAAAAAGCAATTGGATTGTATTTTCAGATATGTGCCACGTTGGCTAGTAGGTGACACGTGTTCTACATGCATGCATGCTAGTTGCCACCTAGTTTGATCTCTCATCCAAGCAGCAAAACACTCGTAACATTTGCGGCTCTTAACATTAAAAAAGATAAAAAATAAAAATAAAAAAATAATAAAATAATAAAAGTAAATTAAAAAAAAAAAAAAATAGTTTTATCCGACTATGCTAATAGTGTAGCGATGCGCACGACCGCGATTATCACTCTCTTTACTATATCTTTTATGACCAATTTAGTTTTCTCTTTTAAAACATACCCCACGTAAATTCAAATATCCTTCACAAAAATTTATAAAAACTCCATCACACCAAAAATTAATAAAAACACCCTCACACCAATGCACACGACTCGGTCATGCAGTTGACCAAGTCCTACCATTTTAGCTTAGGAGATTCATCGGGTGAGGTAGGCAAAACAGGGGAGAACGCGGCCACACGGCCATTTATGTGGTGGCCTTGTATGACGACCATCCATCACGGATGATCTAAGAAACATAATATGCTTAACAAAACATAACATGCTTAACATTCGTACGAACAACCAATTATATGAGGTGCATATTTTTGCGACTACAACAGCATCTCATGCCAAACTTTTAGCTATCAAATGATGTTTTCCTTGTTAATAACGTAGCATTACCATCCCTAACGAAATCACAGAACTAGCCAAATGAAATTATGAAAAATACTACAAATGTTTTGAACTTGTTAAAATGTAACAGAATTTCTTTGTTACAGAAAAGATGGCATTTCTCATGCCAGTTCAGACAGGCATCGATCGAGTAAAGCCATAAAACCAACACATTTAGGACAAAATTACTAAATTATACGGAGTGAAAAAACCATAAAACCAACACATTTAGGACAAAATTACGACTGTAAGTTACGTAATTATAGAAGTCGGATAAAGGATGATCTTCTAGCGACGAAACAATACAGCGAAAACGAATTAACGTGTAATGCAAAAACGAGCAGCGGCTATGGTTCTAGCAGCCCATGGTATCCCAAAGAAAAAAGAACCGTGCATCATTTCTCGGCACGTTCGCGGTCATGATTTAAACCCCATCTGTGGATACCAAAATGTAACTGCGCCGCAGCAATCAGAAATTCCACCGCTTGCTGCGGCGTTAGTAGCTCTACCACTGCTTTTAACGTCCGCATACGGAGCTCATCTGCTTTCTCCACAATCTTTACCAACCGCTCGATCTTCTTTTCTAGATCTCCACATGTCCCACCTATTAGCTCACTTGCCTCATCCTGCTATAAACCGATAAACATCAGAAAATAGAGTAATTAATTCATGAACTACAACAATTATCAACCAACAAGGATATCAAAATAAGAATCAGAAATCGAGCCACAAGTATTTCTCCAACCCAAAGACTGATTTTTTTGATGTGGAGATGAAAATTTTATCAAGCGGGTTCATTAGAAATAAATAAATTATACTCGTACTAAATATAAAACTCACTGATCTATCTTAAATGAGAGCCAAATTGTCCGGCAGGTTAAACTAAGCCTACAAAAGGATTGGTAATAAAGTTACTAATCAAACATAATTGAAACTGAAATAGGAAAGTAGCATGCCTGCCACTCGGATAGCTGATCCGTGATAAAATTTTCTTGATGTACCGTCTCACACTGCAACTCACTAACACGAGTAAACTGCACCGGCGAAAGGTCTCCCAGGTCGCCGGTGCGTAACCCATGCAAAATATCTAGTATTCTCGACTCAAAGAGAATACTAGATTCAGTATATATAAGATGAAAAGCAGTGGTGGGCCGCCACCCAGCGATCCAATGAAGCGATCGCTCTAGGGTGGTGGACCACTTTGCAGAAAATATTGAAAGGACATCTTTGTTGGCAGCGAGTGACTTGACTTGGTAGTATTCTGAGAAATGGAACATGACTTTGTTAACGAGTTGTGTGAGTTGGTGGTCATCGTCGTCAGTAGTGGGTGGTTTTGGGGCTTTGTTGAGGTGGTTAACGAGGTCATGGAGCTGCTCGTACCATGTTTGGTAGAAAAGGTGGAAGTCCATATATTTGGATGCGTGTGGTTTTATTAAAAAAAAAGATACGGCCTTGTTGGTTAATACTACTATTTTTGGTCTATATATGTCCTGCTTTTGAGGTGGGGTGGCGGTGTTTAACGAAATTGTAACACTCCACAACTTGTAGCTTATTGTCTAGATATTTAGATTTTTAAACATTTGAATGTGTAGGATAAGTCTTTGAAAATATAATAAGTTATCTTGTATATAAATCTATTTAACTTCGCTAATGAGTTTTGATATTTGTTTTTTCCCCTCCGAAAATTCGACTTATTTAAGCAAGAAGAAATATATGCAGCAGAAGCCGCTAGTGAACATTAAGTTGCTGTATATTTTGAAGTGCTCAAGTGAGTTAGGATCAAATAGGAAGAATAATAAAAATAGAAAGGATAAGAAGTAACCACAACTACACATTCTAAATGCACCTACAAAAATGGATGCATCTTCATTCAAATTTTCCTTCCCATATAAAAATGTGTGGCTAGAATTACTTTTTACCCTTCTCATTTTAATTATTCTTCTTATTGGATCCCTACCCGTGCTCAAGTTTATATTATCTGATAAATCGGCTAGTGTGATTGAAATTAACAAATGAATAACAAAAGTAAATGTGTCTTAAAATTATACCTCCGTCTCAAAATCTAGGTCCAATTTAACTTTATTAATTAAACTTTGACCTTAAATATTTTTGGTTGTGTTATATAATACTTGATGTAAAATATATTAATGGATAGTGTTTTATATGTATTTTCATTTGGTATAATTTTCTTCAAGTGATATATAATACAAACAAAAATATTTAAGGTCAAAATTCGATACAAAAAGTCAAACTGGACTTATATTTTAGGACGAAGGTAGTAGCTTGGTTTGTCCATGACTAATGCTTAGAGGGAGAGGTGTGGGCTCGCCATGGCTCGCCACCACACCGGATGTAGCTCGCCACAGCTCGTTGGAGGGCTCCTCGTCACCCAGACGACGAAGCAAACCTTCTGACACCAACTGAAAATATGTCCTTTTGTTTTTTGTTTTTTTTTTCTTTTTTCTTTTTTTCTTTTTTGGGTTTTATGGAAGCTTGAAGTTTTAAGGTGGTGATGGAGGTGTGTGGGTGGTGCAGCTGTGGTGATGGAGGTGGTGCAGCTGTGGTGATGTTTTATGGAAGCTTGATGTTTTAAGCTTGATGGAAGCTTGATGTTTTAAGGTGGTGCAGCTGTGGTGATGGAGGTGGTGCAGCTGTGGTTTTAAGGTGGTGCAAATCAGATTTGGTTTGTTGGTTCAGGAAAGAAAGAAGAAAATATACAGGAAAGAAAAGGAATAAATGAATAAAATAAATAAAATGAATAAATAAAAAAATAAAGGTGTAAGTGGCGGGCCCCAAATGAGTTAGTTGAGGTTAGTTATGAGTGAGGAAGAGTTAGTTGAGGTTAGTTGTGAAGAGGTGTTGGGGTGATGTGGCACCCGTGGGCCCCAAATGAGGAGGTATAACCTCCTCACCACACCTCTTGGTCTTATCATACCGAAAGAAAACAATTTGAGTGTCGATCTCAATCGCCTTGAAGTAACTAAGTTTAACGTTTATAATACTTTTAGAAATAAATTAGTTTAAGGGTGTGTTTGGTAAAGGGAAATCGAAAATAAAATAAAATAAAATGTGTTTCATTGTTAATGTTTAGTTGACATATATTGATATCGAATATATGAGTCATAAAATTTCTCTCTCTAAGAAAAACTTTGCCAATAAACTTTCACTCTTAAAAAAAAACTCTCTTAAAACCCTAGATCTAACGAGAACCGCCGCCACTTCTCTGGCGGGTGGTCCGAAGTTTCCTTTCTTTCACTCTTTCCTGTACGTAATTTCTTTATGTTTTCTCTTCACTCTTTTCCTTTGGGTCATGTCGCTTCTTCGGCGAATTAGAAAAACTTCATATACATTTCGTTAGTGTAGGAATTTGTGAGCTTGTTAGGTGGTCATGCTATGAGGTCATGAGGTGATTATGGTTGGGAAGAGATTGCGGTCATGAGATGGTTAGGTTGTGAAGATGGTTCAGGTTCTTGAAGATTGTTCGAGTTGTGAAATGGTTCTGGTTGTGGAGGTGGCAAGGTCATGAAGATGGTTCAGGCTATGGAGATGGTGGTTTAGTGAGGTGGATCGGGTTATCAGGTGGTGTGGTCATGAGTTTGATATGGTCGCACAGATGGCGAGTATGTGAGGAGTTCAAGTCATGGAGATGGCGAGTATGTGAAATGTTCAGGACATGGAGATCGTGAGTTCGTGAGGTGTTTGTTGAGGCAACATTATCAAGATCTCCTAATGTTTTAATGATGACAAATAAACCTTCGAAACACATAAAATAAAAAACGGTAGCCAAAATTCCCCGACTCACATACCTGGTGCTGGCGCGCTGCCCGCGCGTTGACGCGTGGGAGACGCGCCAGGCTTCTGTGAATGTCGGGACGAATTTTGAAAGTCGGCTTTCCCCTTACCCGACAGATGTGGATCTTTCAATACAGGTATGAATATGCTATGTGTTTAATTGAGAACACTCGAAACGAGTTATGGGATTAGAGAGATACAACTTTTAAAGCACCCACTTACGGGAAAACACCAACTCATAATTTCTAACTATTGCCTCTAGCCAAGTCTTTTCTAAACTTAGGGAGCTTATATATTTCACGTAACATCATGTGAAAGTATCCATATGCTCATATCCCGTGCTTATATCTTCTCTAATAACATAACGGGTTTACTCCCTTATTGTTCAAACTAAGTCAAAGATAACTTTGCGTAAACGCATCCTTTCCCACTTGGGTTATGCTTTACATCAAGGCAAAGCACTTGGCTTGTTTGTACCAAGGTGTTAGTTGAGTACGTCGAGTCGTGGAAAGTCACGAGTTATGAAACTATGGATTCTCGACGTTGTGTTACTTGAACTTATAAGTAACCTATGATTTTCTCAACTCATAATCTTAATTGTCTAAACCTTTTTCTCTTAATGACAATTAGATTACTTCTTAATATCATCTTAATCGATCACCTCCTTAATCACAAGAGACAAAGCCACCAAAATCTCCCATAATCCTTCCCAAAAATCCTTTTCCAACATCTTCTTACATATTCCCTTACACCTCTTACACACTCACATACCTTTTGACTCACACATTCTCCCACACAAGATTCTCCCCTCTTTATACATTCCCTATACACCTTTCTCATACACCAATACATACACTTACCTATACACTCATACACTCTTTTCTACACACACCTTTATTTTCAAAATACACACACTTCACTCACATACCTCTCTTCACACACACAAGGCTCCCAATCCTATCACTCTTACACACTCCTTACACATACAACTCATTCTTACATACATCATATCCAACAAAATCATTCCCTTACACATCCAACAACTTTACATTCAAAATACACACACTACTCACAACCATCTCACTCTCTACACATACTAGGCTCCCCATCACATCCATACTTACATATTCCCTTACACACACATACAAACCAACCCTCATATTCCTAAACCCTTTCACATCCCAACCTTTCACTCACCCTCTTCTCCAAGGAAGGAATATTCCCTTGGATATGCTTCTTTTAACCTAACCATGGTTCACATCTAACCAAACTATGGTTACTTCTCAACTTACCCATTCTCACCCAACCATGGTTAACTAACTATACCAAGGATGAAATATTCCCTTGGATATGCTTCTCTTAACCCAACTATGGTTAACTCTTAACCACACCAAGGATGGAACATTCCCTTGGATACACCCTTTAACCTAACCATGGTTTATTCTCTACACACTTCTTTCTAAACCTAACCATGGTTACTTCTTAACTTAACCTCTCACACTCTTCCCTTTAGAGGAATATCCCATGGCATATTATTTTTCTCTTTTCTATGCCATGTGAGGAATACCCATTCTACCCCTACCCAATTATCTCTTCTTTCTTTCTATCTTTGATAATTGGTTTTCTAATAAACACTTCACAAAACATTTTCCAAATTAGCTATTTGAGTTGGTAAACCTTAGATTGATTAATGATAAGTTTTAGTGTGTAAAGTACAATTAGGGGTTTAGCAAGGGTAGGTATTTACAAGACCAACAACCAAAACTTGGGAATTTTTCACTGGGCCTGGCGCGCCACCCGCGCGTTGACGCGTGGGCGACGCGCCGGCCTCAGTAAAATATTCCCAAGTTTGGGTCTTGGCCTATAAATACCCCATTTCCTTTTGTATTCCTCACCCCTTGACATTATTCTTTCTCTCTAATCCTCTTGTGGAAACCTAGAAGGGGGGGGGGGTTGAATAGTTTTACGTCTTTTTAATTTTATTATGAAACCTTAGTTTAGTTTTAAAACCTTGTTTAATTTTAAAACTTTGATTCGATCTTATGTGAACTCAAATCTTGAACAATATGAACAACTATATCTAAGTATGAACAATGATAATAATGTAAGCTAAGTATGTGAAATCTACACATGCATAATATAAACAATTATAGCTATATACAATAGATAAGTAAGTAAACGTTTATTTTATAATCCTTAATTATATTTGTATGAAAACTATACTTGATCGAAATGATCAATTATATGTATGTTACCTTTTTAGTTTGATTGTAAAAACTTTGTTTTGTGAATGAAACTTTTGTTTGATCTTTAAGTGAAATCAACACTAGCACTATATGAGCAACTATATATATATATATATATATATATATATATATATATATATATATATATATACGTCAACAAAAGTAATAACGATATACGAAAGATAATAAGTAAGAGATGGAAAATCTAACCGCGAGACTAAGGATTTATAATGGTTCGGCTACAAGGACACCTTTCTTGCCCAACTCCACTCCCCGAGTCACCTACTCGAGAGTTTTCTTCACTATGTCAATAAGCTCCCTTATGGCGGAGAAAACCTTATACAACTTTTGCTTACACCAATTAACGACACTAAGCTAAATGTCGAGTTCTAATCCTAGCTAGAACCAATCTCACACCACTATCCACTACAAGCCTTTTTCACACCTTGTACACACCACCACTACTACACAACTTCTCACAACTTCACTACTTCTTCTTCACACCACTAATTCTATTCACTACTTCTATTCACTACTAACACACCTAAATCAACCTATTACAAAGCTTCTACAGCTTTACAGATAATTTACACAACTACAAACAATATTCACAAATCTACAATACTTCTTTAACTTGATGTCGAAGGAGTATTCTTCTCTTGAACTTTGAGTGGTGAGAGATTTGATCACTTGAAACAAATACTTATAATCTTATAATCAAAGGATTTAGAATGATGTTTGGAAAGGATTGGGACTGAAAATTTTTGTGCAAAAGGTGGTGAAAAATACCAGGTTTGAGCAGGTATTTATAGGCAAGATTTTCTGACAAGAGGAGCGTGCCGGCCCCTTTAATTGTATGCCGGCCCCCTTAAAACTAAGGGGGCCTCCCTTATAATTAAGAGGGCCGCCCGAAGGTTTATCTAGTGAAATTTTAACTGTTGTTGGCTAAAAATTTGAATTCATATATTTATTATGAATTAAACATTTTCCTTTAAATACCAAAAGTGTTTTTCAAAATATATAAGATGTTTATAACATTTTATAAAATTTGTAATTATTAAATAAACCTTCCTTTGATCATAAAATGTATTAGGCAATTATTTATTCATACCTTAAGTGATTTAGTTGGATGTAATGATATTTTGTCACTAAATATTTTTTTACGTAATGATTTTACGTTTATAATGATTTAACATTTTGTGATCGTCAAAACGTAGAGATATCGAGAAATATTAATAATGTTTTTACGCATTATTTATATCAACAATCTCCCCCTTTTTGATGATTACAAAATCTAAAGTCATTAAATCAAAAATTAATATATATGCAAGTATTTAGTGAGTTTATATCACTTCTCCCCCTTTTTGTTAGCATCAAAAAGGTTATTCCGATGATGTATGAGCTCCCCCTTGACATGTACTCCCCCTCGTTTTGAGGTCATAAAAATCGAGATATGGAATACTTACAAAAATATTTAGAGCACAAGCAATATATATATATATATATATATATATATATATATATATATATATATATATATATATATATATATATATATATATATACATGCAAGGAACAAATATAAAAGAACTAACAAGAATGCATGATAATAAAACACAAGAATAATTTAGATAGATTATGTTGAAAACATAATCATTAATACATAAGCATATATATATGCTTTTCTAGCAAATTACACTAGATAATACTAAGTTGCCAACTCGAGATCTCTTGGACTTGCTTGGGATACGAAAGGTTTGTGATGATTATATTTGGAGATGGGAAGCATGGTGATTGGTTTTAGTGATTTGATGGTGAAGGGTATAGAGTGGAAGGATTTGATTGAGGGTCGGATTCTTGTGTTAGTGAGGATGTTGGAGAAAAACTAGTGAGGAGATACTTGATCCAAGTAAAGTGCTCATTCAATGCAATGGTTTGTTGTTGTAGAAAGATGCAACAAACACAATGGTTGACATGTGTCTTGATTTGATTTGGGTTGTGAGGTGATGAGGGTGAGCTAGATGGAGGTGGAACCAAATTGCGTTGTGCAAGATGTAGGGCAAGAAGAGCATTAAGATCATGAGCTTCTTTGAGCTCTTCAACGAGCTTTTCATGTTCGGAGGAAGGTGATGATGGAGGAGTTAGGTTGTGATTAGGGATTGAGGTTTGCACATGGAGCATAGGATTCATGTTTTTATGAGAGTGATGGTTGTTGTTTTGAGATTGAGTATGTTCCTCAAAAGGGTCATTAGGTAGACATAAGTGAGATGAATGTGGAAGTTCATTAGTAAGGGCCAGTGATAGTGAGGTTGTCTTGTTGAGGTATAGGAGCGGTTTCATTTTGGTAAGTTTGAGGTTTATGTGTTGGTTGGTTAGAGACAACATGTGTTGTTGTATTTAGGGAAGTGGTGATGATACTTTTGGTGGTGGAAATATTTGTGAGTTTAGGTAGTCATTGATGGATGAGGATGAAGGTATTGAAGAAGAGGATGTTCCACGAGTAGAGGGTGTTTTGGATGGTGCATTTGGTGCACTAGGAGATGAGCATTGAAGTTGAGGTGATAGGGTTGTTTTGTCATCTTTGGTTAAGTCAATGAAGAGTTGTTTAGGAGTGATGATGAGGATCTTTTGTTTCTTTGATGTTTTTGAAATGGAAGTTTTTGGTGAATCCATGGTGGATTATGGTGATGTGTGTTGGAGGTGAAGGGTGAGCTGAAGGTGTATTTTTGAGAGCAAGGATGAAGGTGTACTTGGGTGATGAGATGGATGGTTGGTTATTATGATGTGGTTTGTGAAAGGGTTCATTTGACTGAACATGAGGTTTGTGTATCTTGAAGTATGGTTTGACCTTCATAGGTTAAGTTGTAGTGGTGATGACACACTTTGTAGAGTGTAGGGAATGGTTACATGGTTGAATCTTTTTGTGAGGATGACTAGATGGAGTTATTGGTGAGGATGGGAAATGAGTATCAAGTGGTGTGATTGGTGAGAGTGAAATAGCGATGTTCACGGAAGGAATGACTTGGTTTTTCATTTCACTTTGGTGGTTTGAGTGTGTAAAGGTTATGAGGTTTGAGTGTAAAGATTATGAGGTTTGGTTTTGGGCAAGTCCAACTCTTTAGGCAACTATGCATGTATTATCTTAATGGAATATGCATGAAAAGTATATAGGCAAATAAACATGTAATATAATTACAACTAAGCATGCATGCAAACTTAATAAAGTAATAGATCAAGTAATTAAGGCATTCTACCTAACATGACTAACTTAGTGCAAGGGCAAAGGCAACTAATGAGTGAGACACTAGTGATGGAACAAATGTGATAGCGTAATTCTTGATTTTGTTCTAGTGTGTGCCTATATGAAACAAATACGGAGTTAAGATCATTTCGACTCCTATAAAAGAAAAACAAGTTTTCCTAAGAAATGATCCTTGATCTCCTTGATTTAGCTTTGCTCACTTCTAAGTGTCATGTATATGTATATATTGGATTTTATATATATATATATATATATATATATATATATATATATATATATATATATATATATATATATATATATATATATATATATATATATATATATATATATATAACTAGAGTGAGATTATTACGCATGATTAGAATGAAAACATTTTTATCATTTTTCAACAATGAGTTTTCCTAAATGTGAGAATGATTTTCAAAAGTGAATTGGGGTTTTTTTATGTGTATGTTTACGCAAAAACAAAATGTCTCAATTCTTGGTTTAGTGCAAAATAGAATTATAGACTCAGATTGAGAGGGAAAGAAAAGAAAACTGAAAATTTTAAGCTCAGATGGCCGGCCCCCTTAAAGTGTGGCCGGTCCCCTTAATATTTAATGGGGCCGCCCTTACAACTTTAAGGGGTCCGCCCATCTGACAGAAAAAAAATTCGGAACTTTGAAATTTCAAAAAGTTTTAAGCATTCTTAAGAATTCAATCAATTTGCTCCATCATTCCTAATCCTAAACGCAAGTGATTAAATAGTTCACGCTTAAGGGGTTTGGTAAACATATCGGCAATGTTATCTTCCGAAGCTACCTTTTCTACATAACCTATGATCATAAGTGTTTGATGACGTAGTTCTATATGTTTGATGTGAGAGTTTAGAATAGGGTATATCCTAACTTCTATAGCTCCTTTGTTGTTGCACACTTATCTAATTTAATGCCATAGTCTACGAGAGCTTGTTTCATCCATAGTTTTCTAACGCGAGAAATCTAATCTTACTTCTATGTTAATAATTTATCCACTTGACTCATTTCACTTCATCACCATGAGTTTTCTACTAGTGAACATAGAAGATTTCCATTTTCTATGTTGTTCGACAACGAACAATTTTATTTTAATCCTAGGAAAGCCAACTAAGAGGGGTTCATAATGCGGGAGTAAGTAAGTATTACTAGCTATATAACTAAGCATTCATCTAACTAGTTATTAATCTAAGTATATAAATTTTAACGATGAACTTAAAAGAAATGCGTACCTTTTAGTCTTCAATAAATTTTCTTCAAACACTTCAAGTTGCCATGTTGACTTATAGAAGCCATTTGTAGATGAGATTCCAATATTTTCAAAAAGTGACAACTTAGCCACTTGGTTCCCATGGTCTCATTGGTCCAAAGTTGTTTGAACCAAACCTGGTTTGCAATTGACTAGGATGCATGTATGGTGGAAGTATTCCCCATGGGTTAAAGCTTGGTTGATGTGGATAATTCCACATTGGGTGACTATTATTAGAAAAGTTTTGTCTACCTTGATTTCTCCTATGTTGAGGGGTTTTAGACCGAGGATGAGGATTATTTGGTCTATTTGGAGGTGGAGTTTTAGATCTTAATTTTAGTTTAGAAAATCCGGTTTTGGCTTTTAATGATGGTTTATAAAAGCTTTTTACTTCCTCATCACTCGCAATAGGTATTTTTTTTATCTTTTATAAGTATATACTTAGGTTTTGAGTCTAATGGTTTTTGTTTGCTAGATTCACATTCAATCTTTTCATTTTTATTTTCACTAGTTGAAACATTAGTTAAGTTGAATCCTAGACCGGTTTTATCTCCCAAAGTTTCTTGAACACTTATCATTTTCTTAAGTGAGTTACTACTATTTTTAAACTTGTCAAGTTTGAAAATTTCATCTTTAACTTTTTCGTTTTCATTTTTGACCTCTAAACATGTTTTACATTCTATAAAAACTTCTTTTTCTTTTTCCAAATGTTGTAGTTTAATTTTTAATTCGAGTACTTCATTTTCTAATCGATTATTAATATGTTTTAGTGACTTATTTTTAGCTATGACCTTTTGACCTAATTTATACAATCTACTATATTCGTTATCTAAGTCTTTTTCATCTAAAGATAAATGTTCATCACTATAGTATTCGGTTTTAGAACGTACCTCATCGGATGCCTTTGCCATGAGACACTTTTCATTTTTTGTTGTCTCTTTCTCATCATTATCATTATCGCTCCATGCTCCTCCTACAAAGGCCTTGTGGTTTTGACTTCTTGACAATTTCGGACATTCTCCAATAAGATGATTTGGATCTCCACACTTAAAACACCTTCTTTCACTATACGGTTGCCTAACGTATCTTCCTCGTCTTTTGAAGAATTTCTTGAAGTCTCGTACTTTTGGAGGTTGAGCATTCTTCATCACTAGAGCCCTTTTTAGCTTTCAACGCAATTGATTTGCTTTGCTCCCTTTTTCCTTTGACCATCTCGGAGTCTTTCTTTATTATTTATTCGTAGACCTTTAAGTTGCTGATCAATTCGTCAAGTTGTAGAGTTGACAAATTCTTTGATTCTTCAATCGCCGTAACTTTAGCTCGCCATTTTGGATGAAGAGCCCTAAGAAATTTCCTAACAAAATTCTTACTAGAAAAATTCTCATCAAGTGCTTTTAAACTTGTGATGATAGTGTTAAACCTAGCAAAAGCATTATCAATTGACTCCTCTTCCGAAATCGTAAATTGTTCATATTGTTGAACAAGAAGATCTATTTTATTATCTTTGACTTGACTATTACCTTGGTGAGTGATTAATAAGGAATCCCAAATTTCTTTTGCGGTTTTACACATAAAAATTCTTTCATATTCTTTGCGTGGTAACGCATTATAAATAACTATTTTAGCCTCATCATTTTTTGCTAGTTTCTTTTTCAAATCATCATTTTGTTTTTCAAAAGATACAATATCATCCTTTTAGTTTCAAATTATATTGAATAGGGGGAAAATCACCAAAGGTAATAACATGCCAAAGATCAAGATCTTTTGATTTCACATAAGTTTCGAATCTATTTTTCCAATAAAGAAAACCATCACTTTCAAATAGTGGTGGTCTTTACATAGATTGACCTTCTAAATATTTTTCCGATTCCATAGATCGTTACAAGTTTTAAAATACAATATATTTTAAAAATCTTGTTTAACGTAGCTCTGATGCCAATTGTGGAAAACAAGAAGGGGGGTTGAATAGTTTTATGTCTTTTTAATTTTATTATGAAAACTTAGTTTAGTTTTAAAACCTTGTTTACTTTTAAAACTTTGATTCGATCTTATGTGAACTCAAATCTTGAACAATATGAACAACTATATCTAAGTATGAACAATGATAATAATGTAAGCTAAGTATGTGAAATCAACACATGCATAATATAAACAATTATAGCTATATACGATAGATAAGTAATCCTTAATTATATTTTGTATGAAAACTATACTTGATCGAAATGATCAATTATATGTATGTTACCTTTTTAGTTTGATTGTAAAAACTTTGTTTTGTGAATGAAACTTTTGTTTAATCTTTAAGTGAAACCAACACTAGCACTATATGAGCAACTATATATATACGTCTACGTAGAACCAATCTCACACCACTATCCACTACAAGCCTTCTTCACACCTTGTACACACCACCACTACTACACAACTTCTCACAACTTCACTACTTCTTCTTCACACCACTAATTCTATTCACTACTAACACACCTAAATCAACCTATTACAAAGCTTCTACACCTTTACAAATAATTTACACAACTACAAATAATATTCATAAATCTGCAATACTTCTTTAACTTGATGTTGAAGGAGTATTCTTCTCTTGCACTTTGAGTGGTGAGAGAGTTGATCACTTGAAACAAATACTTATAATCTTATGATCAAAGGATTTAGAATGATGTTTGGAAAGGATTGGGACTGAAAATTTTTGTGCAAAAGGTGGTGAAAAATGCCAGGTTTGAGCAGGTATTTATAGGCAAAATTTTCTAACAAGAGGAGCGTGCCGGCCCCTTTAATTGTATTCTGGTCCCCTTAAAATTAAGGGGGCCGCCCAGACGAAAACGACAGTTTTCTTGTCTTTTTCTGGGGAAGGTTTATCTAGTGAAATTTTAACTGTTTTTGGCTAAAAATTTGAATTCATATATTTATTATGAATTAAACATTTTTCCTTTATATACCAAAAGTGTTTTTCAAAATATATAAGATGTTTATAACATTTTATAAAATTTGTAATTATTAAATAAACCTTCCTTTGATCATAAAATGTATTAGGCAATTGTTTATTCATACCTTAAGTGATTTAGTTGGATTTAATGATATTTTGTCACTAAATACTTGTTTACGTAATGATTTAACATTTTGTGATCGTCAAAACGTAGGGATATCGAGAAATATTAATAACGTTTTTACGCATTATTTATATCAACACCTCTGATTCTCTCTTGTGTTCTTAGTTAAACACTAACATCTATTGAAAGAACACATCTCTTTGCAAGGGAAGAATCTCAAGAACTTAATCCACTCTTGTGATTGTGTCGAGGGTCTTCTTCTTATACCATTTCTATTACAATCGAGTCTATAGGTTAGGTTTGGGCTTGGTTGAACAAACACTTATTCATTCATTCAATTGTTTGTAAGGGAGGTCTTGTATCTTGGTGACCAAGCCTAGATCATTGGGGATCTAGTTGGGGTTTGATACTTCCGGGTGGAAGTCTTGGTAGAGGTCTTGGTGACCCTTAGGTGAAGTCGAATCGCGAGATTCTTTTGGGTGTTTTCCAAGGGCGGAATACCGTGGGAGTAACTTCTTCTTTGTGAGCATCGATATTGGTGAATATCGTTGGAGTGAATTGTAACAGTTTGTAGTCCACAGAAAAGATTATACTAGTGGAATAGTATCGTGTCGTGGATTCGCAACTGGACGTAGGGATGATATAAACCCCCATCCCGAACCAGTATATATCGTGGTGTCTCTTTACTTGCTTTATATACTTTGGTTGTGTTTGTTGTTGTTGGATTATTGTACTTAAGGCTTAAAGTTTTTAAACATTCAAAAGGCCTAAGAAACCGTATTCACCCCCCCCCCCTCTTCGGTTCTATAGTGTTCAAGTCATGGAGATGGTGGGCTGGCCAGTATTTGGCACGTGAGATGGTTAGGGATATGGAGATAGTGAGGTTGTGAGGTATTTTGGGTCGTGAGATCTTGAGGTTGTGAGGTGGTTTAGCTCATCGTTGAGATGGCTCGGAGGGGGAGATTGTGTGATGGCGAGGTCATGAGTTGTGAGGTTTTTAGATATTGAGGTTCTGAGTTGATTTAGGTCAACGATATTATGAGGTTGTGAGATGCTTCAGGTCAAGGATATACTGAGGTTATAAAATGGTTTATGGGTGGAGATGGTGAGTGTTTTAGGTGTTTAGGTTTTCAAATGGTGAAGATAGTAAATTCAGGAGATGGTGAGATTGCTATTACGGTTGTGAGATGGTGAGAGGCAGGTTGTTAAAGCAAGAGTCGATGGATAATCATTTGAGTTTGGGGGTTTTCATTAGGTGGTGCTCATACTTTCTGGGTTATTTGTTCGATTTACTATCTTCACTATTCACAATGACACCATTTGGTTAGATTGTATGTTCAAAAGTATGTGTTTTGTGTGTTTCGAGGTGCTGGTGAGGGGTTATGTTTCATGTGTGAGGTCATGGTTTGTTGTTGGTTGTCAATACATGTCATGCTTTATGTCACACGTTTACCTCAAGTGTTGTTGCGCTATGGTGGGTTTGGTATATCGGTTAGCTGGTGTAGTGAGTTTAGATTTAATTTGGTCAATTTATAATATTCGTGTTCGTGTAACTTTAACATTTTACTAGTTTATTAATATGTGTTGCCTTAGGAAAAAAATACCGTCATACTCCATATACCCCACTAGAGGTTGATTTGAACTCATTCGTTGATCTTGATACATTTTAATTGTTCCAAATCGACTAATTGCGTTCTTAGCGAATTAAGAACTGGTTTAATCTAGCTCACATTTTTTTCCTTAACATAATCAAGCTCAATTAAGTCATGTAGGTTTTTTGCACCATGGAAATTGTTTCAGTTCAATAATCAATTAAACTTACATTCATGTTAGTTATCTCATGCTCTTGTTTTGAAAATTCTAAGAGCACTAGATATTGTCGGGTACCATGGCATGTTAAAAACAACTTTTTGGTGTCATATTAGTGTCACCTCAGCATCCCTAATTTTAACACTCACATACCTAAATGCCCCCCCCCCCCCTCCCCCACAACTCATAGCACCCTTTTTACATGTCCTTTGGGCCCACCCACCATTTTATTTTTTTTCAATCAAACTACTTTTCATTCAATAAATTAAAATATAAATTACAATAAAAAAAAGAATAATAATAATAATTGACAAAGACGACTAATTGCTTTCAATATGTTTTCAATATTTCTTCTTTTTGCATGTTGATGGGGGAAGGCTTGGTCATCCGACAAACCGTCGGTGCTAATCGTGAGAAACTTCTATTCTTCACACTTCATTATTGCCAGTCGTTCTCCTTTTTCACCTCGTATGCCGATTCGGCGGCTTCCCATTTGCATTTAAATTCCGCATGTAAATACTCCTATAAAGAATCTTGTGAGTGACTTCCCACGGTGCTCAACATGGTTTTGATTTGGTTTTTTCTATGGGAGGAGGTTTTTCAGGGGGACGTGGTATCACATAATCGCTGAATAGTTAGGCATACCTGGTGAGATCAACCAGATAAACCAGTTAGGACGCGTCCTATTTGGCGCATGTTTTCAAAATATGCCACGCTTGATCTTGAGTAAACTTTTTTGTCCCTCCTTTTGAGTCTTCAGGATATGCTTGCCTAACACGTTCCAAAAGATCAACCTCGCTTTCCTAAATGTTTTAAACGTTTAAAGATGACGTTGAATATTTGGCAACGACCGTTCAACATATCCCACTTCCTCGTTATCATACCCTTGGTGAACTCATCTGTAACTTGCCACCAAAACGAGTCATGCGATTGCTCGGATCCGATCTCATTAATCTCGAAACGACGACCCAACACTCGGCTAGTAACTTTTCCACCTCTATCATCCAACGTTGGACAACCCATGCCGGTGTCGCCTCGTCATCGTCCACGTCCACTGTTGTTGTGGTTGTTCTTGTTGCGGGTCGTTTTTCTCTTCGTCGCGCCTTTTGTTCACGGGTTTCTTGTGGTGGTGGTTGTGGTTCTTGTGGTGGTTGTGTTTGTTGTGATTGATATAATTGTGGTGGATTTTTTTTTTTTGGAGATTTTGAAATTGTGTGTTGCGTTGTTGATACATTTGATGTTAATGATATAGTTGTTTCGGTGTGTATGTAGGCGTAATATATTGGATACCATATGAGGAATATAGGGTTGTTGTGAAGAAGATATCGAGTTTTGTGATAAAGGTGTAGGAGAGTTTGACGTATATTATTGTTGCGACATAGTGAGAAGATAATTAAAAAATTGATCATTTGGTTGTTGAGACATTTTTTTGTTTTAGTTTGTGTGTAGTTGAAAGTGATATTGAAAATAATGTGTGTAAAAATGAAAGTGTACATGGATATATGTTGTAAAAGGTGGGGTTTAATTTTAATTATAAATGAAAAACTTTTGATCTTTTTTTAAAACCTGTCGTTTGAGCCTAACGGCCTTCTTTCTTTTTTTTAAAAAAAAATTTTTAAACATTTTTTCACGTCCGCTACTTATTTGGGTGTTTGACTTGGTGTGTGTGGGGTGGGGGGAGGGGAAGGGGGTACCGAACGCTTTAACTTAACTAAAAAACACTCTCCCTCCATTATTCAAATTATAGGACACCACCGGTTCAGAGTTTTTAAGATAAAACACTAAAAAAGTATAAAAAGTCTTATAACTTGGTTGGTGAATCTGGTGTCGAGCCTTATAACTTGGGGTATGATATTGGTTGGTGCCATTAGAGTGTCGGGTGTGGTAAATTGTTAACACCAAAATTTTGCATCCACATCAGCCGCACATCATGCCACATCATCATCCTCACTTTTAATATTAACACCCAAAAACAACCCTCTATCATAACATGTACTACTACCTTACTCCCAAAATATAAGCCCATTTTGACTTTTTCAAAGTCTTTTTATTCCAACTTTGACTTTAATTATTTTTTTTTCGTGTAATATAATATTTGATGCAAAATACATAAATGGACTTGTGTTTTAAATGCATTTTCAATTGTGTACTTTTCATCAAGTATTATATAACACGAAAAAAAATTAAGGTCAAAGTGGGAAAGAAAATACTTTGAAAAATTAGAAATGAACTTATATTTTGTGACGGAGAGAGTAACATGTTAACATCTACCTTTTTGAGACACACCATTTTACTTTATTTTTCATTTTTCAAACAAACTAAACTTTTATTAACTGAAATAAAAATACAAAAACATTCTCTATATATACTATATGGCGTGACGCGGACCAACATTCTGATTAAAATATTGACTTATTTATTAGCTTGCTAACGAGCTCACTTTGGTCCACTAAACAACCCATGACTTTCATACCAAAAAAGTCCATAAAATATATAACAAAAAAATCTCGACATTATCTTCACAACTTTCAGTACCGCCTTTGATAACACCGCCATCTACTTTTTCAGATTGACCTTCACCAACAATTTGCTTCAATTCTTGATCTGATGGGGTTCTATTTTTTTTCACAGATTTATGTATACAATTTATTGTTGTTTTTTGGATGGTTAGTTAATTTTCCAGATTGTTAATCTTTTACTACATTAATGTTTGCTTAGGTTGAGCTTTTAGCGGTGACGACATACTTACAATAGCCGCCGTTAGTAACATCTAGATGAAAATTGCATGTCACAACGTCGGTCTAAATCAAATCGGTTATGTAAGTTTCCTAATAATATGATTCTTAACTGTTATTTTATTTGTCATTTAATTATTATTATTATTATTATTATTATTATTATTATTATTATTATTATTATTATTATTATTATTATTATTATTATTATTATTATTATTATTTTATTTTAGTAATAAGGGTTTTGTTTTGTTTGGTTGATTGTGTTATTTTGTTTTTGTTTAAGGTTAATGAAAAAGAAGCCGCTGTCAAGCCATACGCTTCAAAAGGTATGTTTCTTTTTTTATTTTACTAATTTACCGCTTCTTACACACATCCTAAACTGTGCCGGCACGAACAAGTTTGGGGATTAATGTGATAGGGATAGCCTAATTTAGCCTATTTTTTTGGGGTCATACATGCCTTTAATCACACGAAAATTGTAACCATAATTGTTTATGAGTTAAAATCTTGAACTTGCAGTTTTCATGGTATACAGGGAGTTACAGTCTCAGGGTAGCTGATGTGACAGAGCGGAACGAATGACGCGTTGGGGAGTGAAAAGCCCCATCTCCTTTTAATTACATGATAATTATTTAATGAAATAAATTTTCATTGGCTCATTTTCACATGAATCATACAATGCTGGTAATTTATCTTGGCTAAGATAAGTACTTTGAAATTCCTGATACGAAGCTAAGACAAGTAGTTTGAAATAACCTAAGATAGGGGTGCTTGGATTTTGGAGTTCGTGATAAGAAGGTAAGATAACCAGTTTGAGATACGTTGGTAAAAATAGTATCTGTGAAGGCTATGGATTCTTTTAAATGAGGGAATGAGTATTTATGGTCTGGTAATATAGGCGTTCAAATGTACATTTCAGAATTTTTGATGTTCTTATGACCTGAACTAATTTACTTGGACAAAAGTTTTTACCGATGGTTTTTAAATTTCTGCAGATATGTAGCATTGAAATGAATTCCCAAGGTGGGTGTTTGAGCGTCACTCTGGAATCGGTCGTGGCTTGGTACTCCTACGTATCTTTAAGTTCGCTTTTTGACAAAAGTAACTCTAACGTTCATCTTTATAATGAACTTGAACACATCAACTAACGTATGTGTTTATTGTTTATACAGAGACTGAAGACGTTGTTACTTATACTCAAAAGATTATAGACTTGGAGAAACAACAACACGAAACATATGCCGACTCGATCAGAGAACACTAGTGAGATGGCTGAGGAGAAAAGGCATAAAAATGAGGTGCATGAGATTATTTATCTTTTATGATTATCATGCAATATGTGGATGTTACTATTATTTCATAAAGAGTGACTCTTGAGCTTTTTTCATGTCCACATTACAAGAAATTACTCTTAATGAGTATGAAAAAATGCTAGAAGAAAAGACGAAAGTGTTGGTCTCTCTGGGAAGTTAAGAACAAAAGATTTGTTGACATAAATAATGCCTAAAAACATTATTAACATATTATCAATATCTCTATGTTTTGATTATTACAAAACATAAACCCATTGAACTAAATTTCATGACATAAACAAGTATTTAGTGATTAACATTCTCTTTACATCCAAATCACTTAAGGTATGAATAAACAAAGTGTTTATTGCAATCTATGATCAAAGGGGTATTTAATTAATTATTACAAAGTTTATTTAATTATATAAACATATTATATATTTTTGAAAAACACTTTTAGTAATAAAGAAAAATGTTTTAATCATACTAAATATATGAATTCAAATTTTTAACCAAAATCACTTAGTTTTTCACCAAATAAACTTTCCCCACTAAAAAACAGAATTTCTGGCCGTTACAGCTGGGCGGCCCCCTTAATTATAAGGGGCGGTCCTCTTAAAATTAAGGGGGCCGGCCATGAATTAAGGGGACCGGCACGCTTCTGTACAGTATTTTCTGTCTCTATAAATACTAGTTCATTTCACAGATTTTCCTTACCTTTTGCACTCCTAAACTTTCTGTTCTAGATCTCCATTTCCATTCTCTTAATCCTTTGATCATACATTCATAAATCTTTGTTTCACAGTGATCCAAACATCATCCTCTCAAGTGCAAGAGAAGAATACTTCTATCCCTTAAGACAAGAAGTATTACAACTTGTTGTGACCTCCACATCCAAGTTGTTAGAGCATCATTCATTGTATCTATCTCTTTGTGTAATTAGTTGTGAATATTTGATAGAAGATAGTTTAGCTAGGTATATAAGTAGTGTGATTGGTTAGTAGTTTGTTATGAAGAAGAAGTGTTAGGAAGTAGAAAGGTGTGAAGAAGATTGGTGTGAAGTACATAGGTGTGAAGTAGAAAGGTGTGAAGAAGATTGGTGTGAAGTAGATAGGTGTGAAGTAGAGAGGTGTGAAGTAGATTGGTGTGAAGAAGTTGCGTAGAAGTTGTGACGAAGTTGTGGTGTGTAAATTGGTGTGTAAGGTTTTCTCCGCCATAAGGGATCTTGTTGACATAGTGAAGAAAACTCTCGAGTTAGGTGCTCGGGGAGTAGAGTAGGGAAAAGAAGGTGACCTTGTAGCCGAACCACTATAAATCTCTTGTCTCGCGGTTCGATCTTTCCATCTCTCATTTATTTCTTTACTTACATTATTATTGCTATATCGTACATATTTATTGTTGTTCATATTGTGCAAGATTTGAAATCAAACAGTATCGAATCTATATTTTTTAAAACAAAGAAAACATTCAAACAATCTTTTGTAACAAATTAAAAAGACGTAAAACTATTCAACCCCCTTCTAGTTTTCCACAATTGGTATCAAGATCCACGTCTAGCAAGATTTTTTAAAATATATTGTATTTTAAAACTTGAAACGATCTATGGAATCTGAAAAATATTTAGAAGGGCAATCTATGCAAAGACCACCACTATTTGAAAGTGATGGATTTTTATATTGGAATAATAGATTCGAAACTTATGTGAAATCAAAAGATCTTGATGTTTGGCAACTTATTACCTTTGGTGAATTTCCCCCACTCAACAGAATCCGGAAACTAAAAAGGATGAAATTGTACATTTTCAAAAACAAAGTGATGATTTGAAAAAGAAACTAGTTGATTCGCCTCAAACTAGTTATCTTTTATTTCTCAACCACTTGTGAATGGTCAATAGTAAAGTCAAAATATTAAAGGCAAATGCTTCCATGAAATACAGTGTTTTCCCGGGTCGTAATGTCCCAACGAGGTGTGCGATGTGTTATTAAAAACGAATCTGTGATTGAGTGAATGTGAACAGGAAAGGTATAAAGTGTGTGTGTGTGATTACACTAGGGTTTTATAACTTAAAATAACTTAGATAAACTAATTTAACGATTACGTGAAAGCTAGATAATTAAAAACGTTTAATAACTAAAAACGCGTACGTTTAATTTAATTCTACGTAAACGTATGAAACAAAAACAAATTTAACTAAAGTATTAATTTGTAAACCTTAGGGGCTTAAATTCAAATTAAATAAACTTAAAATATTTATTTTATAATTACTAATTATTTAATTAATTATTATTATTTAATAACTATTATTAATTATCTAATAATTCACTAATAAATAATAAAATGTAAAATAAGTCTTAGAAAAATAAAATTAAACTTTGTAAAAGTCTAAAATATTATAAAACTTATTTTAAAAATAAAAATATATTTTTCACACTATTATTCTAATTATTATTAATTAATAACCATTTAATTATTATTTAACTATTTATATGATTTAAATTATTATAAATACTAAAAAGACTTAAATAATTAAGAAGATTTTTATAAATCTAATTAACCATCACAGGAATCCTAAAAAATTATAAAAACTTTATTTTATGTATTTTTAAACTAGTTTACTAATTATTATTCTAATTAATAAATAATTACCAATTAAACTATTTAAATTATAAAAACTATTAAATGAACAGTAAATTACTAAAATTATATTATAACATATAAAAGCTAGAAAAAATGTAAAAATTAGATGTTACCTTATAAAAATTAATTATGCTATTTATAACTTATTTATTAATTAATTACTAATAAAACTATTATTAATTATAATAAATACTAAATAACAAAACAAAAATCTGAGAAAATTATTAAAATTAATTTAATCTAAGAGGAAATTAATAAAAATATAAAAACACAACTTTCTTAATTAAAATCTAAAAATGAAAATTAAAATTAAATTAAATTAAATAGAAACTGTCACTTATTTTTATATTGTTTTTTCTTGATTTTTCTTTTACAAAACTAAATTATACCTAAAAATAGACAACTTTAATAAAAACAACTTTTTTATAAGCTATTAATAAGCACTGTGGAAGCTTATTACTTCCACAGTTGACCTTGGTTGACCAAATAAGCTAATAAGCTCAAATGAGATGGTGTGGGACCCACAATGGTAAAAGCTAGTTCCAATAGGTTAAGTAAACAAGTTTGAGCTAGATTTGGCCAAATAAGCCCTTGGAATAAGCTTATAAGCAGTTAAATAGCACTTGGTAACTTGGTTGAACTCAGAAACTGGGACAGATTTGTGGGCTTATTTCAGGTGGGGTCCACAGGGTTAGAGGTCAAACAAAAGGTCAATGGGGAATCCCTGGTAAGAGGGGGTTCAAATATACTAAGTTGGAGGTGTGGGGCCCACTGTGGTGATCACAAATCACCACCAAAGTGGTGGTGATGGGTTGGTTACCTGATGCACAGGGGAGGTTATCACCCTGCAGCTCCCTTTCCAAGCTTGTGGGGCCCAGTACAAAATTCACAAAAATGAGAGGGTACTGAGACCTTGAAGTTTAGGTGGTAGACAACAAGTAAGAACAAATTTCAAGGTCTCACACTTACTCCTAAATTCTAAACAAATCTGGGAGTTTTGGGAAAAAATTGAGATGAGCAATATTTGACTTTTGATATTATGAACTATTTTGACTTTTCCCAACTTTTGATGATCCTAATTGACTGAAATAATTGTATTAAGCTATAATAAACCCAATTTAAGCTATATTATCAGATTATGTATTGATTTGGGTGGGTTTGGATCACAAATCCTTCAACAGTTAACTGTTGAAGGGATGTGATGATGATTTTGACTTGTGGCTATATAAGATCAAAGTTTTATGCATTTACCTTGCTTTTAAAACCTAATGAGAGTTGTTTCAACAATGATCAACACCAAACATAACCACTGAGTCACAAAACTCAGCAGTGCTAAACACTCCCTTATATTGAAAAAAAATTGATTTTCAAAGGATTTCACTGAGTCATGCTAAGATACTGAATTATAGGTTTGTATCAAGATAAAATAAACTTATTTAAGCCTAAACATACATACAATAACACTTATACTAACAATTTATCACTAAGCATTATTTAACAGTTAACTATCAATAATAGTTATTCAAGTAAACATTTAACAAGCACTGGTTTTTTTTAAGCTATTTCATAACTTACAAACACTAAATAAACACAAAACAACTAGATTAAGCCATAACAATCATTACAACAGTAGAATGTCAAAATAGATTAAAAGCTTACAAAATTGAATTCAAGTGAGACCAATGAACCAAAGGTTTAGATTGCACATATTAGCTTCCAAATAAGCTTCTAATACCCCATCAATCCACAATCATGCCTGCTCCAAGCTTTTTCTTCAATCTTCTGATTTTTTTTATTTATTATCTATTTATTTGATATTTTTGTGATTTTTCAATTTTTTTAGTTAAAGAGTTTTAAACACTTTCTAAACTATAAATAACTTATAAATGAGATTATTTAAATCTAATGAAACAAGAAATAACAATATTCAACTAATTAAGAGGAATTTGTCAAATTCCTTCAAATTTGCCAAATTCGAATTTAGGGAACAAGATTGTAATTAAAGGGTTTTGAAAGATTGAAATACATGAAAGTAACTTAGTACAACTGATTTGAATTGAAAATTACAACTGAAAGAGTAAACTAAATGACCTACGTTACACTATTTTACACTACTCCTAGATATCTCTTTTCTTCTGCTCCCCTCCCATCTTTATAAGACTTTTTGAAGTATAAGCAGCCTTCTGTGACTATCCCACACATTCTAGGCCATTGAAAAGGTCAAATTCATCTCAATCGTCCATTTGGAAATTTTGGCGCCAAAAGATCTTTTGCCAGCTGGGGTTGCTTGTGAGCAATTTCTGGGCAATTAATGGGATTGGGTGAGGTGTAGGGGACAGGGAAGTGAGTGGGTGAAGAGGTGGAAGCCAGGTGTGGGTGGTATTGAGATACCAGTGAGGTGGAGAAGAAGAGAAGGAGATGAACAGTGGGTGGGTTTTTATTTAAACGGGGTGGTATTTGTGGGTTGACCGGGTCAACACCAGGGGTGAGTGTGGGCTTTTATATTTTGGGTTTGGGATTGGGTTGGATCAGGGGTATGGGTAGGTTTAGTGTTTGGATTAGTTTTTTATTTTTATTTTTGGTCCTCTTGATTTGTAGTAATAATTAACAAGGACCAAAAATGTAATTTCCTGAAACTTGGGGGTTAGATTTTGTAAATCTTCAAAAGTAGTCACAAGGGTTTTTCTTGCCAATGGTGAATAGTATAAGGACCATAGTTTCATTTTTTTACTTTTGAACACCCAAGGGACTAAATCTGCCAACTTTGTAAACTCCAGGGACCAAACATGTAATTTTACCAAAATTTCCATCCAAGGACCATTCCTGCAAAAGATTAATATTACAAGGACCAAAATTGCTTTTCTCAAAGTTTTTACATCCCAGGGACCATTTATGTCAATTTCCAAAGTACAGGGACTAAACTTGTAATTTTGTGAAACTTTGCACCAAAGGACTAAATATGTAACTTTATGATTAAAAAGGACCTTTGGTGACATTTTCATGTTTTTAGAATAACCAGGGACTAGTTTTGCCAATTTATGAAACTTGAGGGACTGAAACTGCCAATTATGCAAACTTTATACGTTTTTCATCTGTTTTTGCTTATTTTGCATTTGAAACATATAAAACACACTTTTAAGATATTTTAAGTATTTTGATACATATTTGAGTGTTTTTGTATGTTTTGGCAGCTCAGATTGGTATAAAATGATGAGTATTTAGACACTCATCAATCCCCCACACTAAACTATTGCTAGTCCCTAGCAATCTATTGAGAAAAACTTAATGGATTTGAAAAACTCTTTACCAAAAGCCATCACTTCTGGAGTAGCCAGGTGTAAGAACTGTGGCACACCTGATAACCGTGTGATTTTGAGCAAATCACCAGCTGTCAACGGATTTGATTAGTCTTTACCAAAAGCCGTTTGCTTCTGGACTAGCCAACTCTTGATGGAATAGTCAACATCTTGGTGAGCTGATTACCAATTATGGTTTTTCCACGGCCTTTACCACAAGCCATAATCTTGCGGGCTAGCCAACTCATTCGCTTTATGGGATATGGGGAGTTGAGGAACCATACAATTTTTGGCAAATTGCAAGCCATAAACGGGTTTGAGTTATCTTTACCAAGAACCGTTTGCTCCTGGATTAGCAAATCCTTATGTGAGTTAGACATGGCGGATTGATAACCATTTGTTGTGTTCTAAGTGAGAAAAAATTTTAAAATTTTGGCTAAAATGGGGGTTCTTGATGGAACATGTATTTAAATTCGTTAGAATAACGAATCTCCCCCCACATTTAGAACTGAATATTGTCCTCAATATTCAAAGCACCGGGTGTTAAACCAACACTTAGAACGTAAGAGGAAAATATTCCTTAGCCTTTATTTAAGATGTATATACATACAATTATTTTTTTAGATAAAACTTCTTAAATAGAAGCTATCACTATATTTACATTTTTTTTAGGATATATATATATATACAACATGTGGGGCATCACCCCCACACTAGGGTGAAACATGGGTGAAAACCTATGTACATGCTACTGTTTTTGATTTCCGAGTCGCTAGCTTGACTCGACCCCGAATTAATTTGTCCATGGGGAAGCAAGTGGAAGAGACAATCTCATCGGACTTTCATTGAAGATATTTGGATAAACATTTGAAGCACGTGAAAGTTCCACACCGATGAGATAAGTAACCGGCTCATAATTTATAAATGAGAATGCCGGGGTCAAAGATAATGTCTTCACTCCCGAAAGAGTGAAGAACAGGATAAGCCACGAGATATATGAAGAAAAGAAAGAAAATCATGACTAACTCCTCATCTTCAATAGGAGAATTCATTGTTTCATGAATCTCCTCTTTTAAGCTCGTTTGATCAAGACATATTATGGGTATGTCTAGATCAAAATAGAAATTATCATACTCCGGTGGAGATATGATCTGAGTGAGTTCAAAGGAGAACTCCTCGTAAAGAGAATCATTCACAAGATGTAAATCCGTGAACTCATGTTCCATTGTGGACTCATCACAATCCTTAATCTGAGTACCAAATAATGGGTTATCAGAAATCAAAGTGAATTCAGATTCGAATTCAAATAGAGGATTGGTGATAGTAGTTTTGAATGCTTCAGAAACAATGTGATTAACATTCTCTACTGGACTGTTGGGATAAGCACTGAGTGAAGGATCATTATGTAAGAGACTTTCTATCTCTTCCAGATCGGCTTCGAAGTCAAAGAGATCATCATTACTTCCAGATAGAAGTGGAATGATGTGAGTGAGTTCCTCTGTGAAATCCTCAAGAAGAGGATTAACATCAGAATGAGGCAGTGATGCCTCAACATACTCAATGTCTCCATAATATATACAATCATCACTGGAATTAGAGACATTCTCAATTTGATCATTTGGATTATTAGGGGGGTAGGAATATCACACATATGATCAAGACTTCCCTGTGACTCACTTGGGATTGGGACAAGGTTCTCAACACTAGACTTTATGAATTCGTCAGATTCCTTTGCAGGAATTGTGTCAAGATACTCGTCCCCCATGCTCAGAGAGTGAGTGGGAACCTCGGGTGTGATAACAGTATACTGAGGGAGATGAGAAGGACTAGCATACATGGATTTTATAATTTCCATTTGTTCAGCTGCTAGTAATTCTCCCATACTCTTTTCTCCCTGTATATCCATGGAAGGAGTCTCAACTGATGAACTTGATGAAGTATCATCACTTTCATCATCTTCATCGAGAAGAGCAGCATTTTGAAATTTGGTACGTGTTATAGCTGCTTGTTCTAAGACTAGTAATTCTTCCATGCTTCTTTCGTCTCTAGCAGCATGTTCTTCAGCAAGTAATTCCGCGATAGATTTATCACGAGAATATTGAGTGAGTGGAGACTGTGGGGGTGTGAATGTGTCAAAACCGGATGTATCAGAACTAGAACAATGTTCAGGTTTATAATACGGTTGACATTTGAAATCATCATGAGGACCCCCACAATATACACAAGAAGAACTTGGTGCATTGTGAAACGACATATTAGCCAACTCCTCCTTAATGTCTTTAAGTTTCTCAAGAACCTCTTGACAAAGGTCTTGCTGGGTTTTATGAGGAGTTGCTTGGATAATTTGGCACTGGGGAGGTGGGTTTTGAAACGAATAGTCGTAATTGTTACAAGGAAATGAATTCCTTGTTTGACAATCAGAGCTAAAGTGTGGACCTCCACAATACTCACAACAGTTGAACTGATGTGACTGTGAGTCGTATGTGTTTGAGTCATAATTGTTATCAGGAACCTGCTCATAGACAAGCGTGTTTCCCGATTGACAATCAGAACTGTAGTGTGAACCACCACAGTACTCACAACAGTAAAACTGCTGAGTCTCATGGTGTGGAAGCTGGTGGAATGAATCAGTCATGTCAGGGTAGGAATAGGGATTCTGGTTATAGACAGACCCGTTTCCTGACTCTACCATGCCACAACTGGGGCAATTACCACCATTATAAGAACAACCACAACATTGACAGACAAGAGGGTGAGAATAAGACATAAAAAGAATCAAAGGGTTTAGGGGATGAGAAATGAAGAATCAAATAGGTAGGGATGTAAAGGTGAATATTTTTGTGTTTTGATTTATAAAAATATAGATAAAAGATGGTAAATATACAATGGATGTATATCCAGAATCACTAATACGCAAAATCGTTTAAAATAAGCGCACAACCTCCCCGGCAGCGGCACCAAATTTTGATTCGCCTCAAACTAGTTATCTTTTATTTCGCAACCACTTGTTAATGGTCAATAGTAAAGTCAAACTAATCAAAGGTAAATGCTTCCGTGAAATACAGTGTTTTCCCGGGTCGTAATGTCCCAACGAGGTGTGCGATGTGTTATTAAAAACGAATTTGTGATTGAGTGAATGTGAACAGGAAAGGTATAAAGTGTGTGTGTGTGTGATTACAAAATAACTTAGATAAACTAATTTAACGATTACGTGAAAGCTAGATAATTAAAAACGTTTAATAACTAAAAACGCGTAAACGTACGAAACAAAAACAAATTTAACTAAAGTATTAATTTGCAAACCTTAGGGGCTTAAATGCAAATTAAATAAACTTAAAATATTTATTTTATAATTACTAATTATTTAATTAATTATTATTATTTAATAACTATTATTAATTATCTAATAATTCACTAATAAATAATAAAATGTAAAATAAGTCTTAGAAAAATAAAATTAAACTTTGTCAAAGTCTAAAATATTATAAAACTTATTTTAAAAATAAAAATATATTTTTCACACTATTATTCTAATTATTATTAATTAATAACTGTTTAATTATTATTTAACTATTTATATGATTTAAATTATTATAAATACTAAAAAGACTTAGATAATTCAGAAGATTTTTATAAATCTAATTAACCATCACATGAATCCTAAAAAATTATAAAAACTTTATTTTATGTATTTTTAAACTAGTTTACTAATTATTATTCTAATTATTAAATAATTACCAATTAAACTATTTAAATTATAAAAACTATTAAATGAACAGTAAAAATTCTAGAAAAATTACTAAAATTATATTATAACTTATAAAAGCTAGAAAAAATGTAAAAATTAGGTGTTACCTTATAAAAATTAATTATGCTATTTAAAACTTATTTATTAATTAATTACTAATAAAACTATTATTAATTATAATAAATACTAAATAACAAAACAAAAATCTGAGAAAATTATTAAAATTACTTTAACCTAAGAGGAAATAAATAAAAATATAAAAACACAAATTTCTTAATTAAAATCTAAAAATAAAAATTAAAATTAAATTAAATTAAATAGAAACTATCACTTATTTTTATATTGTTTTTTCTTGATTTTTCTTTTACAAAACTAAATTATACCTAAAAATAGACAACTTTAATAAAAACAACTTTTTTATAAGCTACTAATAAGCACTGTGGAAGCTTATTACTTCCACAGTTGACCTTGGTTGACCAAATAAGCTAATAAGCTCAAATGAGATGGTGTGGGACCCACAATGGTAAAAGCTAGTTCCAATAGGTTAAGTAAACAAGTTTGAGCTAGATTTGGCCAAATAAGCCCTTGGAATAAGCTTATAAGCAGTTAAATAGCACTTGGTAACTTGGTTGAACTCAGAAACTGGGACAGATTTGTGGGCTTATTTCAGGTGGGGTCCACAGGGTTAGAGGTCAAACAAAAGGTCAATGGGGAATCCCTGGTAAGAGGGGGTTCAAATATACTAAGTTGGAGGTGTGGGGCCCACTGTGGTGATCACAAATCACCACCAAAGTTTATGAAAAACACTTTTATCAAAGGGGTATTTAATTAATTATTACAAAGTTTATTTAATTATATAAACATATTATATATTTATGAAAAACACTTTTGGTAATAAAGAAAAATGTTTTAATCATACTAAATATATGAATTCAAATTTTTAACCAAAATCAGTTAGTTTTTCACCAAATAAACTTTCCCCACTAAAAGACAGAATTTCTGGCCGTTACAGCTGGGCGGCCCCCTTAATTATAAGGGGCGGTCCCCTTAAAATTAAGGGGATCGGCCATGAATTAAGGGGACCGACACGCTCCTGTACAGTATTTTCTGTCTCTATAAATACTAGTTCATTTCACAGATTTTCCTTACCTTTTGCACTCCTAAACTTTCTGTTCTAGATCTCCATTTCCATTCTCTTAATCCTTTGATCATACATTCATAAATCTTTGTTTCAAAGTGATCCAAACATCAGCCTCTCAAGTGCAAGAGAAGAATACTTCTATCCCTCAAGACAAGAAGTATTACAACTTGTTGTGACCTCCACATCCAAGTTGTTAGAGCATCATTCATTGTATCTATCTCTTTGTGTAATTAGTTATGAATATTTGATAGAAGATAGTTTAGCTAGGTATATAAGTAGTGTGATTGGTTAGTAGTTTGTTGTGAAGAAGAAGTGTTAGGAAGTAGAAAGGTGTGAAGAAGATTGGTGTGAAGTACATAGGTGTGAAGTAGAAAGGTGTGAAGAAGATTGGTGTGAAGTAGATAGGTGTGAAGTAGAAAGGTGTGAAGTAGATTGGTGTGAAGAAGTTGTGTAGAAGTTGTGATCAAGTTGTGACGAAGTTGTGGTGTGTAAATTGGTGTGTAAGGTTTTCTCCGCCATAAGGGAGCTTGTTGACATAGTGAAGAAAACTCTCGAGTCAGGTGCTCGGGGAGTGGAGTAGGGCAAGGAAGGTGACCTTGTAGCCGAACCACTATAAATCTCTTGTCTCGCGGTTCGATCTTTCCATCTCTCATTTATTTCTTTACTTACATTATTATTGCTATATCGTACATGTTTATTGTTGCTCATATTGTGCAAGACTTGAAATCACATAGTATCGAATCTAAATTTTTTAAAACAAAGAAAACATTCAAACAATCTTTTGTAACAAATTAAAAAGACGTAAAACTATTCAACCCCCTTCTAGTTTTCCACAAGGTTGCGTTAGATAAGGATTTAACAAAGATGATGTTGTTTTAGAGCAAAAAAAAAGGTTATCGATAAACGATCGTCGACGCCCCATCAATTTCGAATGGCAATTAATAATTGGAATTTGTAAGTCTGCAACTCCTAAATTCTTAATACCCAAAATCAAAAGGTTTAGTTTGGTGTGACTTCTATATAATATTGGTACTCATAATTGGTATAATTGCACTCTGAAGATGTTTGTTACCATTGTATTTGTATGTTTTTAGCTATATTGTTTTGCTAGCGTCTCTATGTGTATATATTGTGTGTTTTATACAAATGTTTAGTTATATATAAAGTAGAAATTAAAGTATAGATTACTCACGTGTTTCATTTACTATGATGTTATTTCATATTATATCTCTATGAGTTTCTTACAAAAACGTAGTTGTGTGTTCTGCAGCCACGCTATTTTGGGTCCCTTAAAAAGCTGCAGCCATACTGTTGTGAGAGCTTCAGGAGGACGATGGACTGACGTGGGGCCATAAATGGGTGGGTTTAAGGGCCCGAATAGGTGGTTTTGAGGGCTGAATAGAAGCTTGGAGTATCCATCATATACAGTAGCAACATGCCTTTTGTAACGAACATTCTTCTTATCACCATCGTTGCTTGGCTTAGATTAGTTCTTTGTGAATGATGCCAAGTAATTGTTTAATGTTTCATCATTTGGAATGTGTACTAACAGTCAGGTGTAATCGTGTTTATAAAGCATTTGATATTTAAGTTCCACATAAAAGTGTAGCAAACACCCCCACCGCAACGCGTAATCCTTCACCTCGCTCAAAAAAATTACAAATATGAAAACACAAAAATAAAAATAAAAATAAGTGGTCCACTTTATACCTAGCCCAACCCACTTATTATATATATATATATATATATATATATATATATATATATATATATATATATATATATATATATATATATATATATATATATATATATATATATATACCATTCGTTGGTTGCCTAGTTCTTCATCTTCTTTCTAATACACACAGTACAAAGACACCAAAAACCTTATATATATAGGGAGAGGATCCGGTGCGATTTGACTTTTAAGTACGGATAGTACGGATTAATCACAGCCATCCATCTAGTCAACGACCTTATCTTTAGTCAAAAAAACGGAGTAGCAATATCGTAAATATCACGTCATTATTTAAAATAGTTAATATCATATTAGCTTTTTTTTTTGTAAAAAAATTAAAAAAAAAATCTGAAAAATTAAAAAAAGAAAGAGGATAACAAATTATTAAAAATCGCTGAAGAAAATTTCAAAAAAAAATCGTTTTCATCGTTAAAGGTATTGTGATATTAGCTTCTGATTTTGACTTTTTTACAAAAGTCAAGATCTGATCTTGACCAGATCTTGACTTTTGTAAAAAAGTCAAAATCAGATTTTGATATCACATAAACTTTTTTTTAATAAAAAATTTAATATCACGATAACTTTTTTAATATCATAAAAACTTTTTCTTAATAAAAATTGTTAATATCACCGTAACTATCATGTGTTTTTTAATATCGCAATTCATTTTTACATTTAAAAAAGCTTAGTATCACGGTTGTGATGTGGTGAAAAATGATCCATTTTTAGGGGGTCATTTAAGCCCGAAATTGAATTTATTTTATCAAATATTGCTCTCAATCGTTCCTTTTGTGATTTTAGGTACTTTTGGAGTGAATTCTGGAAAATGAAGCATTTTGGATGTTTTTGGAGCATAAAAGTGAAGAAAACGGCAAAGTCTTAATTTTCCTTGCTGGGAACAGTACCTGACGGCGTCATAAGGTTCTACATGACGGCGTCAAGAGTAAAACAAGAGGTGAAGTGGATAGAGTCCGTGACGATCCAGAGAGTTTTTACACTAAGGGCATGATGGCGTCACCATAGGCCATCATGGTCCCATTGCATGTGACGGCCCAGAGAAACTTTGCACTTGACGGCGTCAGATCTGGATCTAGGTAATCCGATATTACTATGGGCGGCGAGTTGACGGCGTCATACATTTCTTCTTAACGCCGTCACGATGGAAAATCTATATATAATTTTGTAATTTTCATTCATTAGGGAGAGGACATAAGAGGGATAACATGGAGAAACCCTAGCACGATTTTTACTGTTCTTTCAAGGGTTTTTACCCTTTGAAACCTTTCATGTTCAATTAAGATAAGTATTATTTCAATTCATTCAATATGTCTATGTGTTGTTTGAATATATCTTACGCTTGTCTTGATTTTAACATGCTAGGCTAGATCTCTTGTGTGTTTGCTTAGATGTAGTGAAACCTAGATGTTGATTCTGGGTTGATTGCTTGTTTATAATTGTTACGGATGAATGATTTTGTTGACATAAATAATGTATGAAAACGTTATTTATATTTTTCGATATCTCTATATTTTGACGATCACAAAATGTAAACTCGTCAATCGTTTGATTACTACGTAAACAAGTATTAAGCTAGTTTATATCATTATATCCAACTTAATCACTTAAGGTATGGATAAACAAGTGCTTAATACATCTCATGATCAAAGGGGTATTTAATTAACTAATACAAAGTTTATTTAATTATATAATCTTATTATATATTTTTGAAAAACACTTTTGGTATTAAGGAAAAATGTCTTAATCATACTAAATATATAATTTCAAATATTTAACCAAAATCAGTTAGTTTTTCACCAAATAAACTTTCCCCACTAAAAGACAAGTTTTCTGGCCGTTACAGTTGGGCGGCCCCCTTAATTATAAGGGGCGGTCCCCTTAATTTTAAGGGGGCCGGCCATGCTTTAAGGGGACCGGCCAGGCTCCCCTGTCAGAAACTGTCAGATTTCTTCCCCTATAAATACCACCTTAATTCTGGAATTTTTCCTCACCTTTTGCACGAAATTTTCAGATCTACAATCATCTAAAACCCATCAAAAACCCTTTGATCATTTGTATATTAATCCTTATTTCAAGTGATTCAATCCATTCTCATTCTAAGTGCAAAAGAAGAACTCTCTACAACCAAGTTCAAGAAGTGTTGAAGAGTTGTTGTGTATAGTGTATATATATATTCATTTGTGAATATTGTGTTGTGCATGCTATTATTTGTTTAGAAGATATAGAAGTTGTGTAGATAGTAGAAGTTGATTAGTAGTGAAGTAGGATAGTTGTGAAGATTGGTGTGTAGAAGAAGGTGTGTAGAAGATTGGTGTGTAAAAGCTAGGTGTGAAGAAGATTGGTGTGTAGATTGGTGTGAAGATTGGTGTGCAGATTGGTGTGAAGATTGGTGTGTAGATTGGTGTGTAAATTGGTGTGTATATTGGTGTGTAAGGTTTTCTCCGCCATAAGGGAGTTTGTTGACATAGTGAAGAAAACTCTCGAGTAGGTGACTCGGGGAGTGGAGTAGGAACAAGGAAGGTGTCCTTGTAGCCGAACCACTATAAATCCTTGTGTTGTGGTTTGATCTTTCTAACTCTTCTCATTACTT
The DNA here is from genome assembly GCA_030686995.1 of Artemisia argyi. NCBI lineage: Eukaryota > Viridiplantae > Streptophyta > Magnoliopsida > Asterales > Asteraceae > Artemisia > Artemisia argyi. The sequence goes on along the minus strand of CM060677.1, from coordinate 32,591,855 downwards.
ATTTATTTACCTTTGCTATATTAGTTTTGTTAGTTAGTTATCATACAATTGTTCATATAGTGCAAGTATTGAATTCACATAAACTAGAATCGAAGTTTTTAAAACAAACTTGTGTTTATAAATTTTAAAAGGACGTAAAACTATTCAACCCCCCCTTCTAGTTTTCCACAATTGGTACCAGAGCCACGTCTAGCAAGATTTTTAAAATATATTGTATTTTAAAACTTGTAACGATCTATGGAATCTGAAAAATATTTAGAAGGGCAATCTATGCAAAGACCACCACTGTTTGAAAGTGATGGATTTTTATATTGGAAAAATCGATTCGAAACTTATGTGAAATCAAAAGATCTAGATCTTTGGCATATCATTACCAATGGTGATTTTTTACCTATTCAAAATAACCCTGAAACTAAGAAAGATGAAATCGTACCTTTTGAAAAACAAAATGATGATTTAAAAAGAAAACTTGCTAAAAATAATGAAGCAAAAATGGTTATTTACAATGCGCTACCACGTAAAGAGTACGAAAGGATCTTTATGTGTGAAACCGCAAAAGAAATTTGGAACTCCTTATTAATAACTCACCAAGGTAATAATCAAGTCAAAGATAATAAAATTGATCTACTTGTTCAACAATATGAACAATTCACGATTCCGGAAGAGGAATCAATTGATAATGCTTTTGCTAGATTTAACACTATCATCACAAGTTTAAAAGCACTTGATGAGAATTTTTCTAGTAAGAATTTTGTTAGGAAATTTCTTAGAGCTCTTCACCCAAAATGGCGAGCTAAAGTGACGGCTATTGAAGAATCAAAGAATTTGTCAACACTACAACTTGATGAATTAATTGGAAATCTGAAAGTCTACGAAGCAATTATAAAGAAGGACTCTGAAATGGTTAAAGGAAAACGTGAGCAAAGCAAGTCAATCGCCTTGAAAGCTAGAAAGGAATCCAACAACGAAGATAGCTCATCTTCCGAAAGCGATGACGAAGAATATGCCATGGCCGTAAGAGACTTCAAGAAATTCTTCAAAAGGCGAGGAAGATTCGTTAGACAACCACACGATGAAAGAAGAACATCTCAAAAGAATAATGATGACAAGTATAGCAAGAATGAGAAAAAGTGTTTCAAGTGTGGTGATCCGAATCACCTCATTGGAAAATGTCCAATGATGACAAGAGATCAAAATCAAAGAGCATTCGTTGGAGGTGCTTGGAGTGATAGTGATGAAGATGAGAATGAAACAACAAAGGATGAAAAGTGTCTCATGGCCAAATCATCAAATGAGGTACGTTCCGAATCCGAATACTTTAGTGATGAAAATCTATCATTAGATGAAAAAGATTTAGATAGTGAATACAATAGATTATGTAAAATAGGACAACTAGTTATGGCTAAAAATAAATCACTAAAATACATAAACAACCAACTAGAAAATGAAGTGCTTGAACTAAAAATTAAAATACATCAACTTGAAAAAGGAAAAGAAATTGTTGAAGAATGTAAAACATGTCAAGAGCTTAAAAGTGAAAACAACATACTTAAGGATGAAATCTGCAAACTTGATAAATTTGAAAATAGTAGTAACTCACTTAGTAAAATAATAAGTATTCAAAGAATATCAGGAGATAAAACCGGACTAGGATTTAACTCAACTGAATCTTCAACAAGTGGAGCTAAAAACGTTAAATTTGAAAATGAACCAAAACCTTCAATACTTAATCCTAAACATTTACTCATAAAAAATAAAATAATACCTATCGCTAGTAATGAAGAAATAAAGCCATTTTATAAACCATCTTTAAAAACCGAAGTTGGATCATCTAAATCTAAAACAAGATCTAAAACTCCACCACCTAGGAAACCAAATAATTCTTATCCTAGACCTAAAACACCTCAACCAAGAACAAACCATAATAGACAAAACTTTAACTATAATCAACAAATGTGGAACTTCAATCCTTGGGGAATGTTTCCACCTTATATGCATCCAAGTCAAATACAAAACATGTTCGGACCAAATAACTTTGGACAAATGAAACAATGGGCACCAACGTAAATAATATTCGCCATCCAAACATGGAACTTTTCATTGTCACCTCTTGTCCGATTTACTTCTTGAAGACCTTGAAGATTAACGCATTAAAGACAAAAGGTACACATTTCCTTTTAAGTTCCTTGTCTAGAAATGCATGCTTAGTTTAGTGTGTTATATTTTTGTGATTTTACTTGACTTATTAATCTCTATTTTTTTTATTATATCTAAATATACATATATACATATATATATATATATATATATATATATATATATATATATATATATATATATATATATATATATATATATATATATATATATATATATTTATATACTGAGCTATATTTAGGATCTTATAACCTAGGAAATTCATTTGTTGATTTTCTAGAACTAGAGATTGTTCGTTTACGAACATTTCTTTTCCCCATTTGCCTTATTGAACTTTAATGTTCAATCAACACTCATGCTGATGAAGTGAGATGAGTCGAAAAATCTATGGATGAAAGAAACTCCCGGCTTCCGTTGCATACGTCTCCCTCCTATGTTCTCGTCTTATAAGCCCATACTATATAAATTATTTATATATATATACTTATAAACCTTCCACAACTTTCTCGTTTGCGTGACAGCTTGATGAATTTCATCCGAAACGATCAAGAAAATTTTATTGACAAAATGTCAAGTAAAAATGTCAAGTAATTCCTCTCGTGCGTATACTCCTCAACGTATTTTTGATTAAATATAAATCTAGTATATATATATAAATATTTTCTTGTTTGTTCCAGAAACCAAAACTTGAAATATCAAATTTTTAAGGGCGGCCCCCTTAATGTTTAAGGGGACCGGCAGCCAATACAAGGGCGGCCCCCTTAATGTTTAAGGGGACCGGCCCTCTGAGAGCTCAAGCCCGTTTTTCTCCTTTTTCCTTTTGCCAAACACTCCACTTTTTCATACACCACTTCCACTGCTTCTGCTGTGACGAAAACCAAAAACCCAAAAACCTCTCAAATCACTTCCAAATCACATAATTCGGGTTAATTCGCAAAGGGCAAATTCATCTAACACAATCACCATTACTTATTGTAAGTTTTTCATAACATATTTCATCTAATTTCATCTTATTTGATCATACTCATGATTATGCATGTTTTATAAAATTCGTCAAATTTCATAATTTCTTTCGAATTAAGCCTTAAAACTCCATAACCAAATGCTTCCCCTAGGATTAGGATGATTAATCAACGCTAGATACTAGTTATTATAAACTATCATGTCGAAAATTTTTGAAAAATTTCATACACTCCTTTTCAAAAATTTTAGTAAGCTCATTGTTGAATAATGATTTGAAAACGTGTTAAAACTAATCACATTATACTTTTGTAACTTGTAAAACTTGAAATTACATTTTTCGACTAAAAAAAAAAAAAAAATTATATTGGTTCACAATATAGGGGTGTTTGGATTATGTCCAAATAATATCAAAACATAGTTTTTATAATTTTTATAAAACTTTATTATAATTATAAACCTTAAAATTGTTTATCGAACTCGTCAAGATATATAATTCATATGTATATTGACGCACTTGAGTTATAAGTCACTAGTTAAGGAAGCGTTTGGTTTATTACTAAAAATGACAGTTTTATTAAAAAAATACAAACCATTTTTTTCAAAAACAAATTACATGCATAAGAAACTCGCAAGAAATAGCTAGTTTTACAATCTAATGTAAATCTAGTAAATTTCATGATATATTAAGATGTTTAAAGGGGCGTTTGGATTTGTCCATAACTACTTATTAAACATCGTAAAGTATATCTAGAACGAGTTAAAAACAATATTAAGGAACATGGTAATCTACTTCTTAGGATTAGTAACGAAGTATGTTTACGTTCCAACATAAGCCTTGACAATAAACATATATTTTTATCTTTCTTTATATTTATTTTGGTCTTTTTGAATTGTTGATGTGTTTAGGTGAAAATGCCCAAAGCAATTACCGAAGATCTTTCTCACACTAAAAACTACATTCCCAAAGTTTCTCAACTCCCTACCACATCTCCTTCCATTGGACTTATCTATCGTCAAATTGAAGATAGAAATATTCATGAGGGACGTGTAGTAGATCTTGCTTTTGCTCAATCCGACTACATAAATCGCTTGTTTACAAGCATCAACTTCAATTGTCTTTATGAAATAAATGAACCTATCATTCCTCGTTTCATAATGGATTTCTATAGCCAAATCACCGTCCAAACCAATGATCTTGGTTTCATCACCATCTCCTTCATGATTCAAAATGAATTTATCACCCTCACTCTCGAAAAATTTGGTCATATCCTTCAAATTCCTTTTAGAGGTCAAGCCGTTTTCACAAACGAGTGGGACCTCGAATCTCTTAATCGCTATCGACCAACCTTCGGTCCTTATTTCGACGAAATTCCTCATCCCGACGAAATTCGTCAAATCCTTGGTATAGATCGTGCCACCACAAGTCGAAAAATAAAATCCAAAAACGTTCAAATTTCTCCATACCAACTTCTCCTCAAAGAATTAAGCCCACACATGAAGCGTTGGGAAGAACTCATTCGTGAGAATGCGTTTGGTACTGGAGATCACCGGGACCATCTCCCGGCTAGCCTTGCTCACATGTTGTATTGTATAGCTGTCGAAAAGCCGTACAATTTGGCCTACTTCTTTATCAAACGGATTGAGTGTGCTAGAAAAACTCCCAAAGCCAACCTTCCATATGGAATGTTCCTTACTCGTATCTATCGTCATGTTATCGAGTACTACCCCGATCTTGACAATAGTATTTATGAGTCCATCTACCCCACTCTGCGTACTCTCGCTCTAAAATAAGCTCGACGAACTCGAAGTGACAAGGGTAAACCTCGTCGTCATAGCTTTCATGGATCATCCTCAAGGCAAGATGATGATGATGATGAGGAGGAAAACATCGATGATGCTAGTACCCCTTCGTTTTCTGAGTTCGTTGACAATTTAGAGGATCTTGATTATCCCAACTATTCTACTCCATCTCCAAGTGATCAAACTGAAGAAGTGCTTCATGAACGAACTACCGAGATGCTTAGAAGACAAAAGAGCTTGCACGAAGAAGTTAGAGGTGGCTTCAAATCTATTGGGAATACTTTGAACGGTATCTTCGGGAAGAAAAAGTAATGATATGGTCGGATTATGTTTGTTTAACAATGTTTTATTTTTATGTCTTGTGTGCTATTTGTCCGAAGTTTATTCGGAAATACTTGTTATTTGAATATGTGTTTAGGATGATAACTTGATTGTCTTTGATATTTTTATGCATGTTTCTCTTGATCTATATATATGTTTGCATGATTAGTTAATGGTTATATAACTATATGACATATATGCTTTCTAATAAACTAAAACAAATGTGAAATGTCCAAATTGAGCTTGCTGCACATTCAAACCAGAACATAACATCTTTCCAGAAAATTTTTGAAAATTTTTGATTTCTGGGTCGTCAGATGGGCGGCCCCCTTAAATCATAAAGGGCGGCCCCCTTAAAATTAAGGGGACCGGCCACCATTTAAGGGGACCGGCCATCTGAAACAGTTTTTTACACTGTTTTCTTTTGCATCATGTGATCCCTTTTGTTAGTCCCAGCTATCATTACTCTTAAAAACCAAACTGATTTTGGAATATAACATTACAATTTCAAAATAATTCCACTTCTAAACATGTTTTCCCACTATATAATCCCCATGCATGTTTAATTCATCATTCATCATCCTCATCACTCATAAACCATCATCATGTCATCACCAAGAACCACCCATTCAAACAATGCCAAGAAACAAAAACTTGTCATTATACCACCCAAACAACTCTTCATTGATCTTACAAATGAAGACAACACCACTCCATCACCACAACCTCAATGTTCATCTCCTAGTGCACCAAATGCACCCTCCAAAACACCCTCAACAAATGGACATTCTACTTCCTCCATACCATCCACTTCATCCATTAATGACTACATAAACACCCACTTATCCTCTCCACCAATGGTTCAACCATCACAACCTACCAATGAATACTCCACCCTTGCACTCACTCTCTCATTATCACCATTAACACCTCTTGATGCACATTTCTCATCATCTCCTATCAACCCACCAACCTATAACCCCGTCCCATGGAGCTTACTTGAAGCTCATGGAGACACTTGCCTTTGTTGCATTCACAACCGAACAATTGTGTTCGGATTAAGAGATGAGATCCAATACATGTTTTCTCATATTGAAAACATGTTGCATCAACCACCAACAACAAACACAACACCTCCACCACCATCAACAAACACTCCTCCTCCATCACCATCTCCATGTTCACCATCCATTCCTCCCAATTAAACATGTATGGTGATTCACAAATAAAATTGTGTTAAACCCTTTTGGATGGCAAGCTCTAGAGAGGACTCTCATGTTTGAGACTTGGTTTATTATTTCTATGATGATTGTAAGCCTTTAAAGGCTTTTGTTAGTTGTAGCATTACTTGTTCCTTTTGTTGGTGTAATGCTTGATGTATTATTTTCCTTGATTAATGAAATGGTTATGTTTAGTCTATATTTTTACATGCTATATACATATATACGTTGCTTGCTACTAAATATTTTTGCAAGATATCCATTTCTCGATTCCTTTTGGCCTCAAAACGAGGGGGAGCTTACATCAAGGGGGAGCTTCCGTTCACACGGGATAACCTTTTTGATGCTCACAAAAAGGGGGAGAAGTGATATAAACTCACTCTAATACTTGTATATAGACTAATTTTCGACTAATGAGTTTAAATTTTGTAATCATCAAAAAGGGGGAGATTGTTGACATAAATAATGTATGAAAACGTTATTTATATTTTTCGATATCTCTATATTTTGACGATCACAAAATGTAAACTCTTCAATCGTTTGATTACTACGTAAACAAGTATTAAGCTAGTTTATATCATTATATCCAACTTAATCACTTAAGGTATGGATAAACAAGTGCTTAATACATCTCATGATCAAAGGGGTATTTAATTAACTAATACAAAGTTTATTTAATTATATAATCTTATTATATATTTTTGAAAAACACTTTTGGTATTAAGGAAAAATGTCTTAATCATACTAAATATATGATTTCAAATATTTAACCAAAATCAGTTAGTTTTTCACCAAATAAACTTTCCCCACTAAAAGACAAGTTTTCTGGCCGTTACAGTTGGGCGGCCCCCTTAATTATAAGGGGCGGTCCCCTTAATTTTAAGGGGGCCGGCCATGCTTTAAGGGGACCGGCCAGGCTCCCCTGTCAGAAACTGTCAGATTTCTTCCCCTATAAATACCACCTTAATTCTGGAATTTTTCCTCACCTTTTGCACGAAATTTTCAGATCTACAATCATCTAAAACCCATCAAAAACCCTTTGATCATTTGTATATTAATCCTTGTTTCAAGTGATTCAATCCATTCTCATTCTAAGTGCAAAAGAAGAACTCTCTACAACCAAGTTCAAGAAGTGTTGAAGAGTTGTTGTGTATAGTGTATATATATATTCATTTGTGAATATTGTGTTGTGCATGCTATTATTTGTTTAGAAGATATAGAAGTTGTGTAGATAGTAGAAGTTGATTAGTAGTGAAGTAGGATAGTTGTGAAGATTGGTGTGTAGAAGAAGGTGTGTAGAAGATTGGTGTGTAAAAGCTAGGTGTGAAGAAGATTGGTGTGTAGATTGGTGTGAAGATTGGTGTGCAGATTGGTGTGAAGATTGGTGTGTAGATTGGTGTGTAAATTGGTGTGTATATTGGTGTGTAAGGTTTTCTCCGCCATAAGGGAGTTTGTTGACATAGTGAAGAAAACTCTCGAGTAGGTGACTCGGGGAGTGGAGTAGGAACAAGGAAGGTGTCCTTGTAGCCGAACCACTATAAATCCTTGTGTTGTGGTTTGATCTTTCTAACTCTTCTCATTCCTTATTTATTTACCTTTGCTATATTAGTTTTGTTAGTTAGTTATCATACAATTGTTCATATAGTGCAAGTATTGAATTCACATAAACTAGAATCGAAGTTTTTAAAACAAACTTGTGTTTATAAATTTTAAAAGGACGTAAAACTATTCAACCCCCCCTTCTAGTTTTCCACAGATTTCGATGTTAGGCTTAAGAAAATTAGGAGACTTCCATAGGGTAACATGCTTGAACGTCTTAAGAAACATGAACCAATGCGTACTAGGTTTTTATGGTTGTATTTAATGCATGAGCGAATTCTAATGATCCCATGTTAGGAGCTTCTTGCAGGCTCGACATAGGAGTGAAGTAGGAGCTTATAGAGTTGGGGAAGTACGTACGCCACCTCACGAATGGTATTAAGGAATATAACCCGTCATCCACGCAATTGTAACAAACTATCAACCTGTAAAAGATATCTAGGGAGTAATGAAATCTAAGTAAACATAATTTTCCCATTTATTGTTCACAGCACTAGTTTAATTAGTTTTATTTACATTTTTGTTATTTTATTTTGATTGCATCTTAGTTATTGGGTTAGTTGATTAGCAACTATTCCGCTCACTCCTCCAAAACCTGAGATTTTAATTGCTTTTACAAAAATATTAAAATACAAAAAGAATCATCCCTCACCTCTAGACCTAGTTTTTAGGCTTTCTAATCCTAGCGACACTATTCCTGAGTTGAACGATCAATCCTCCGGTACTTGTCACTATACTATACTACAACGATCAGGTGGTGGGGGTTGTAAGCTTCTCGAGATCCCTCGAGAGGTAAATTCTGATGCAATTCCCACGCATCAGGTTGGTTTTATAATATAAACGTTTTATAAATATCACCGTATCATAATATCGTTAATATCACTGTAATTATCATGCTTTCTTAATATCAAAAATAATTTTTTTAAATATCACCGAAACTTTTCTTAATATCATAATAACAAAACAGTGATATTAAGTTCTTTCACAAATATCAAAGTAACTTTTTAAGTAAATATCGTTAATATCACGGTAGGACTCATAATATTATTAATATCATGGTAGCACTCATAATCACAAAACAAAAAAGTGCTCAGAAAAATTTGAAAAAATAAAAAAAATAAAAGAAGACAACAATATTAAGGAGCGCTCAAAAGGAAAAAAAATTAAAAAAAAAAATTACTTGCATGGTCAATTGATTGATTGAAGGTTGCGTTGGATTTTGACTTTTTTTACAAAAGTCAAGATCAGATCTGGAATGGATGATCAAGATCTGTCCGCGCATCCGCATGAATTGAAAAAATCCGCACATGATCCTCACTCTCTCTCTCTCTCTCTCTCTCTCTCTCTCTCTCTCTATATATATATATATATATATATATATATATATATATATATATATATATATATATATATATATATATATATATATATATATATATACATACTAGACATCAAAGCCCGCCCAAGGGGCGGGCATTACTTATAATGATAATTTGTATGGTTTTAGTTATTGTGAAATTATTGTTAAGTATGATGTTGCATATATAAATTTTTACTTTATGATTGTTAGTTAGGCGTGATGAATGTTAACCGTGAACCATGATCATGTTTGAGGTGATCGAACCAACCTCCCATTCATTATCAAATCTTAGTACCTATATGAATGACATACATTTCAATGGCATTGTTGATTGGGGACATACGGATGCTTAGTTGATGAATGTTAATTAATGAATATTATCTATACTTGATGAATGTTAAGTATACGTGATGAATGTTAATTGATGAATGTTAACAAAACATGATGAATGTTATCGTATAGCTTCATCCAACCCCTTTTGAAGTATTGTTATTGTAAACTTTTCAAGAAAAGGCTCCATAATTGTTGATTTAAAAGTGTCTATTAACACTTGGTAATCAAAATTTTAAAAATAATAATTAAATAAACTTGTGTTGTTGAGTGGTCGTGTTTGTTATTTGTACACGATCAATGAGAACATGTTGCTGCTTGTGTACGGATGGATATGCGTTTAGTCATGTGAAGTTATTAAAATAATTACCTGAATTTCATTTAACTCCATAGGCCTTTGATGGTGAAACTGATTTTTAAACCACAATGCTGATATACTACACACAACAATTATATAGATTGAAAATAAGTGTAATGCATAATAGCATAGTATAAAGAAGTTTAATGCATTTGGCATAGTAAAAATTCATATGTTCAGTGCAATAATAGTTGTGATTTGCTGATGCATTGGTTTTGTATGATGAGAAATTTCAAATATATACATAACATATTGGTGATTAATTAATTTGAAAGTGATAATTCAGAATCCTGCATATTTAAGTTGATTGACAACCATCAAAAAGATTGTAATTCTAACAAACATGAAATATTGGTATTGTCTTGTTGTCTGCATCTTCATTATTGACTTCGTAATGACACAATTTGATGCGCATCATTTTTCCTTCTTGAAATCCACATTCTAGTCCAAATTGATTCCAATTGCCTTCGATCACTAACGACTTGATCTTTAATGGGTTTCTTGTGTCAGCAATTACCTTCAACTTTATTGAATAGGTCAAATCCATGTGAACAATCTTTCCTTTTTTGTAAGTTCCCATATGTAAGTTATCCCATATATCTGATTCGATTATCTTTTTGTGTAATGCATAATTTATTAAGTATGACATGGTAATTATAATATTTTGTTGGTTATTTTGGGCCAATTAGTTTAGATGACTTACCAATGGATAGTGATTCCCAGCGTCTACTTTGAATTTTGTGTAGACTACGTTATCTTCATTGACATGAGCTGAGTGGTGGTACCATCTGCATATATGATGCATTCTTGGATCTGCAATATGAATTAAGTATAGTTAACGATATTATGACACAAATTATAGGTTATAAATTGTTGTTGTAGTTACAATTGATATCACGATTAAGTATTGGTATGGGTGGGGTTTTGAGGAATGTTGTTCGTATATCTTCTTTGCTGAGACCAAGACCATCGTAGCCACTTATAACTACAACCGACAATGTATAATTTGGCAGATTTGTAAACACAAGTTGTTGGCCCCATTGTATTCATGCTGTTACAACAAAATCGTCCCATCTATAACCGGTCAGTCCATTCATTCTTACTATCTTATCTTCCCATAGTTTAACCCTTTTATGATGAACGGGAAACATCATTCCAGCGTAAATGACTGTGAATGTGTTCTGCCATATATCTTGTAAGAAATCTCCTGGTAACAACTGCATGCATAAATATATAGAGTGAAAATAGGGAAACTAATATAATGTCTATTTAATCAGCAATAATGTATTTGTATTATACTTTTTACATACCGTTATTCCTGGAGTATAAGTTGCAAAACACCTTATCATTCTTGGACCTATCGTCTTTCTATCATATCCAGCACATTCTGAGCCAGTATTGTCGTATAATGTGACATAGTAGTCGTCTTTTCCTATCTTTATAAAGTGGATTGTTGTGGCACTTGGTGGTATATTTGACTCAACAAAAGCTTTCCACTGACTGTCACTTAAGACCCATTTGCCGTTTATGTTTTTTAATTTTGTTTTGTAACGGTACCTATCGGTGCCATTGAGATAAAGCATGTCGCTCTGTTCTTTGAAATACTCGGTAAAAACATCAGGTAACATCTGTTATTGAAATTGTAATGTATATGTAAGGTTTATGTATTCATTATAAGTATGCTATTATCTTACTAAATTTTGTTTTTACTACTTGTAGCGAAAATTCTATTAGTACCTGATGAGTTTGTTCTGTTTGATGGACATATTGGAATAGAAATTGTTGTGCCATCCTGATACTAAATAATTAACATCAAGAATATCATTAACCAAAACACATGTAATTGGTGCTTACAACTAAATAAGCTACTAAATAAGTAACATCTACCAAGTTGTATGTTGCATGGTATGCTTATAATGGTAATAATTTTGGACATAACATCAAACAATTGGTGTCTCTAACATAGGGTACTTAAGAATGTTTATAATTCTATACTTAACATAAAAGTAACTTTTGCCTAATTTTAAGGAAGATAAACTATCCTTCTGCAAATACAGGGGAATGGTATTGTGTGGGTATTCGATTTGTTCCATATAAGAGTTAAACATGCTTGTAATTGTATTGCCAAGGTAAATATAAGTTTTGCCTAATTAGAAGTTGTTACAGCTGAGAATCGGTAAGACAATGCAATGTTATCATCCGATTTCTTCCATAATTCACATAAGTATATAATGAAAACACATTAAATTATTACTTTACCTTAATGATTTCGTGTGATTGTTTGTTGATTCTTGAGTTACTGCAAGGTGATTGGTTTGAGGAGGGTTTTTGTGTTGATGAATTTGTAAAGAGGTTAAACTATGTTTGTATAACTTATATTGCAACAAAACCGCACTTTCATTGACTTTTTTTTTTAATTATTTTAAAAAATATATATATATTGTTTATAGTTTCAAATAACATGTTTTTTTTTTTATAATTTGTTATTATGGAATATGAGTTACTATTGTTTATTATAAGTGCGGGGTAATGGAGGAACTAATGAAAAGCTAGTGTAATTTCTTTTAACATAAAAATAAATTAATATATATGAATACATCTAATAGTTTATTGAAATTAGCACTTTAGTAAATTTTTTATTTTATTTTATATTATGTTTTGCTGATATATATTGAAACATCAAGGTAATAAACCATTAACTTAAAAGGTTATTTGTAAGTGATTATATAGGATATTTGTTACTTTGCGATTTCAATAATTTAGGTAAAAAAGATTTTTTGAATTTTGGTTTGGGGGAGAATGCATAGTTTAATCTTTCAACGGTTTTTAAATGCAACCAAAATGACCTTCAACAATCATACTATCCGTTATGATATTTGTTGCCATATTTTTGAGATGATGTTACGTTAACTCCTTAAGATTATTAGGTACCTGAAATTATGATGTTATATATCAATATTGGAATGAAGGTTCTTTACTTAAGTGTGTAAATTAAATAAGTAATAATTTATAAGCATTGGTATAATTTTTTGTTTTATTTTTTTTATTGTATATTAATTAGAAACATTTTTCCATGCAGTATAATCATTACATGATTTAAAGTAGCCTCACACCTACAATAGCTACTATCTAATTATCTAAATGTATTAAATTTGTGTTTATAATATATATATATATATATATATATATATATATATATATATATATATATATATATATATATACGAATCTCATTTATTCATATCATTGGTAATTACAAACATCTCTTTTTTCAGCCACTTCAACTTGTGTGTCGCCTAATCGGAACAGTAAGTATCTTTTGTTTCTTTACATTTGATTATTAGTTATCTTGATTTTGTACAATCCATTTACATTATAACATTTGATTATTAAGTAAATGTTATCTAGTGTATTCGATTATTAGTTTTGTTTACCTTTTAATAATTTCATTGTAATCTGCCGATGCATGTTTTTCTTTACTATTAATTTAATTGTAGGTTTTGTTGATCATTATTGAGTAATATTGTTTGTAAATATGTGATACATGTATGTTATTATATGAACTTAAGATGTGATTTTTGTTTTAAGAGTATGGGTAGTGTATGATGATTTGATACATGTAACTTGCTATATAAAGTTTAAGATGTGATTTTGGTTTTATGATTACGGGTAGTGTATGATTTTAGTCTTTTTAAAAGATATAACAAATAATATATTTGAAAGTGGTTATGTTGGGTTTGGTTAAATTTGATGGGTTATTTTTAACGGATGTTAATTATGAAAGAATAGTTATTCTATTCTGGTTGTGGTTGAATAATTCCATATTCACTCGGCTCATTTGGATTGTTATGACTTGTTATATAAAGTTTAAGATGTGATTTTGGTTTTATGATTACGGGTAGTGTATGATTTTAGTATTTTTAAAAGATATAACAAATAATATATTTGAAAGTGGTTATGTTGGGTTTGGTTAGATTTGATGGGTTATTTTTAACGGATGTTAATTATGAAAGAATAGTTATTCTATTCTGGTTGTGGTTGAATAATTCCATATTCACTCGGCTCATTTAGATTGTTATGAATTAGGACAAGTAGTAAGTAAGTTAAACACTTTGGCGGCAAGTAGTAAAGCACAATCTCCCCTGTTTTTTGATTAATAGTCAAGTAGTTTATGAGTTGTTTTTTGGATAGTATATGATTGATTCGATTCTAAAATAAATTACAAAGTTAACGGCTAATTTTGTGTTAATGTTGGCAATGAGCAAACGACATTGTCCCCTGTTATGTGATTAAGAGTCAAGTAGTTTATTAATTGTTTTTTATGGTTTGGTATGTATTAATATTAAGTGTGAAAATGAATCTTCATAATATAAAACAGGTTATTTTTTTATTAAATTTTAGTATACGGTATTAATTGAGAGGAAGAATGATGTTGTTATATATAATTTGTTGTAAGATAATTGATTAGGATTTAATGATGTTATTAAATGTATAAAATATATATGTGTACTGTTTTATACAATATATTAGTCAAAAAATGAATGTGAATGTTGGTATTTAATAAATGTACATTATAATATATATTTTGATTAAAAAGTTTTTTAATATTTTATTTTTTTATTTTTTGTATAAAGATGCCGATTGAATTTGTTGTGCAACTCATTTACCATAATGAATATCCTAAAGAGCTTCAACTTCCTGAAGTATTTGAAGAGGAAGCATACACTGGAAACAGCTGTTTGTACTTGTCAGGTGTAGCAAGAAACCGTAAAAAAGTTGATGTATTCAGATCAAGATTTGGGGTTTATGAGTTAAGAGGCAAGAGATGGAATGAGTTTGTTCTTGAGAATCTGAATAGGAATGTGAATGTGCTGCACTTTATAGAGGAAGGTGATGACTCGTTTTACGTCACAGGATTTGACAATGATGGGAAAGAAATTGGAGGTTATGGAGAAGGAAATCAACGTTTTTATCGGTTTCAGTCATGTGTAACGCCTTATGAAGAATTAGGAATACATCAGGTAAGAATTTTATGTTTTGAATAAAATATTTTATAAAGTGAATATATTGTATGTAATTGTGGTTGTGGTTGTCGCATGTTTTAGTGAGGAACAAAACGTTTTTTTTTAATTTGAGCAGAGTATTGTTTGCTGTGTTTGAGTTTTGACAAATGTGTTTAAACGGTTTTTTTCAGACTATTCCTGCTGTTTTTTTAGCTGGTATGATGAATGTTGGCGTGATAATGTTTAGATGTGAAGGTGATGAATTTCATATTCATGTTAGTCATGTGAATCCAAATGGTGGTGGTGTTCTTAACGAATACGTGTTGAACTCACATAACTGGGCTGCTTTGTGTGAGGAAAAGGATTTGGAGTTTGGTGATGTTGTAGTGTTCACAAAAAATAAGTAACAATGTGATTAATGTAATGTGTTTCAACATTGATGGGAGCAGTAACACAGATGTTCAATTTCTTGGTGTTTCTCGCCTGAATGCAGTACAACCACCTGTAGCATATGTTGATCAGAGTAAGTTTATAGTATAAATTTAGATTCATTTATGTTTAGTTGTTTCAATGAATTTTATGGACGGTTTTTATGTTTTTGTAATTGTAGTTAAGAGTTTTGTGTATTGGTTGTTATTTTGTTTTGCAGAGGATGATCGAATGTACCATATATGCATGTGGCCTTATCATCGTGAACATTTTCTTGAAAGAACCAATGTGTTTTATAAGAGATTTTTTGAAATTCTTGCATTTAATCGTCTTGTAAGTTTTATTCTAAATCCATTGTGTTTTAATATTTTGTAATTGATATTATGAGCTTCTGTGAGTTATTTTGTTTTTTTTTTTGTGTATTATTGTAGGCTATACCGGCTAAAATCCAGCGAGATCATCCAATGCACATCTACAGGAAGGCTTTGCTAAAACACAATAATGTTGAGGTTGAATTCACTGTCAGGATGGATCATCACCATGAGAATCCTTCGAGGACCAATCATGTGAACATGTATGGTGAATGGGCTTGGTTTGGTGAACAATGTGGTTTTGGATATACGAAGATGTTAAGGTTTAGATTAATGTACTCTGTTAATGATTTGGAAGGTGACGAAGAAGCACGTTATCCGGTTTTTCATGTGTGTTGAATGCACATTATGTTATGTGGTTTGTGTCTTCCTATTTTGATGGTTCTGTAGTAACTAAAAAACTGTTTAGAATTGTGTTTAACTTAGGTTATGTTATGTCTAAATTAGTATTATGGATGGTTTGTATTAGTGTTATTAGAATATGACTGTGTACTGATGTGTACTTGAATTATTAAGTTGGTTAATGTGAATTATGGTTGTTTCTTTTAAATTACTTGCAGATGGTAATTTTTTTTGTAGTGTAATGTGTATGTTTCTTTAAAATGGTTCACAGAAGTATAGTTGACTAATGAAGTTATTTGTCAAACTTATCTGAATCCATTGTTGTTTTGACTTAAATCTTTTGCATTTTCACTGTCAATTGAATGTGGCATTTGTTTTAGATTGGAGTTGTAGAAAATTTTGGTCAAAAGGGTATGTATGGGTTGAGTAAGGTGAGCATCATCAATGTTATTAACTTATGTTTCTGAATAATGACCCGTTGGCATATATGACCGACCTTTGTTTGTCGTGACACTTTTGGGAACAACATGGATCAGTATGACATGTTTTGTATGTGTTGAATGATTTTAAAAATCAAAGGTAAGTAAATGTTATCTGAATGACAACATTTGATAGATATAAAGTTATATTGAAATTGGTTGTACCTGATGGATCTTATCTGATGCAGTGTTGAAGTTATATTGAAAGTGGTTGTACCTGATGGATCTTATCTGATGCAGTGTTGATATACACAGATGCTACTAACGGCCATCGCTTGATCGTATGTTTTCAGGTAATATAACATATTTTATTTTTGTGTTGCAATAGTGAAGGCTTAGCCTCGAGTTACAACAACATATGCAGTGAAAATATGAATGAATTGCTTGAAAGGTAACTTTTAAATGTCCATATTTTCTATGTAATACTAAATTGTTTATTAAATTCTGAATAAAGCTTCTTTATACACTACGCTTTTTGTTGATCTTGTGTAATTCCCATCATCATCACAGCATAAAATCTTCAATCCTTTCTTGCTCTTGACTCTTGATACCGCTACATATAGTTGGCCATGTGAAAAAACGGGTCTTTGTAAAAACAAACCCACATTTCTTAATGTCTGTCCCTGACTCTTGTTGATGGTCATAGCAAAACATAGTGCCAAAGGAAATTGTCTGCGATTAAATTTGAATGGCATCTTGTTATCAGATGGACTTAACACCATTCTTGGTATTGCACAAAGATTTCTGAGATTTCCACCTGCTATAATCTTAGCTTCTATTACATTTACTCCCATCCTTTGAACTTGTAACCTTGTTCCGTTGCATAACCCTGCTCTTTGGTCAATGTTTCTCATGCACATAACTGGAGCACCGATTCTTAATCTTAAGTTATGGTTTGGAAGGCCTGGTATTTTAATACTATTTAAGAAATCTGGAGTGTAAAGTGCCTCGTTGAAATTTGAATCCATATCTATCACTCCAACGGAATCTGAACTTGCATAAGTTTTTTCTTCCCCTTTTAGTAGATCAAGCATTTTATTGTTGACCATATCCACAAGCTCATGTGTGGGTGCCAGAATTGCTCTTTCTTGGAAATATGAGGAGGTGTAAAGGTTTTTTTCCAATTCTGAATGATTGATTGTATATGATCATCTGAATCTGGAATTAACATGTCATCTTCAAAATGCATTGTTGATTCTCCGTCATTTTTCCCTCCGATTGTACCGTTGCCAATGTCTAAAATCCAATCTACAAAATCTTGTATTTCTTTCTTTTCACAATCATTTGTGCCACTTTCCAACCTCAAGTTAACAGTCAACTTCATGACTTTGCAATGTTGCCATAAGTATGAGGAGTTAATAGATGAGTGTACTACATCATGCCTTGATCCATTTGTAAT
The DNA here is from genome assembly GCA_030686995.1 of Artemisia argyi. Taxonomy (NCBI): domain Eukaryota; kingdom Viridiplantae; phylum Streptophyta; class Magnoliopsida; order Asterales; family Asteraceae; genus Artemisia; species Artemisia argyi. The sequence goes on along the minus strand of CM060677.1, from coordinate 32,573,724 downwards.
GACTGGTAGTATTTGTCTAAAATCTCCTCCAAACAAAACAACATTTCCTCCAAAAACTTGGTCTGAAGGTTCGTAGGGTGTTGGTCTACATATATCTCGTAATGTTCTATCGAATGCTTCATAGCAATGTTTGTGTGTCATCGGAGCCTCATCCCAAATAATAAGGCTGCACATACGTATCAATTCAGCGAGGTCACTATCTCCGGGTATATGACACATGGAATCATCAACAACATTTATTGGTATTTGATGCGTGGGAATCGCAACAGGCTTTACCTCTCGAGGGATCTCGAGAAGCTTACAACCCCCACCAGGCAGTGTACCTGATCGTTGTAGTATAGTATAGTGACAAGTACCGGGGGATTGATCGTTCAGCTTAGGAATAGTGTCGCTAGGATTAGAAAGCCTAATTACTAGTTCTAAAGGTGAGGGATGATTATTTTTGTCTTTTTATGTTTTTATGAAAGCAAGTAAAATCTCGGGTTTTGGAAGAGTGGGCGGAATTAGTTGCTATTCAACTAACCCAAAACTAAGATATAATCAAAATAAAATACTAAAAATGAAATTAAACTAATTATTACAAAGGTTGTGAGCAGTAATTGGAGAAATTGTGTTTACTTAGACTTCACTACTCCCTAGATATCTTTTACACGTTAATTACTTGTTATAATTGTATGGATGATGAATTGTATTCCTTAATACCATTCATGGGGTGGCATACATAACTCCCCAATTATATGAGCTCTTATCTCCTCCTACACCATGACCCAACACAACTATAGGGATTGTAAACAGTGGCTCATGCATTAAATACAACCAATAAAAACCTAGTACGCCTCGGTTCATGTTTCTTAAGACGTTCAAGCATGTTACCATTTGGAGATCTGCCAGTTTTCTTAAGCCTAACATATAAAATCATTCATCCAAGACAAGAATAAACAAGTAATCAACACATAATCAACATCTAGGTTTCATTAGATCTAAGCAAACACAAAAGAGATCTAGCCTAGCATAATAGAATTGAAACAAGAACAAGATATAGACAACCAACACATAGACATATTGATTGAATTAGAAGAACACTTATCTCAATTACAATGCAAGGTATCAAGGGTTTGGAACCCTTGAAAAGTTGCACCAAATTCGTCTTTAGGGTTTCTCCAAAACTTCTCCTCCTTTTTTTAATGTAAAAACTAGAAAACTATATATAGGAAAACTGGGCTGACGGCGTCAAGACAACCATGTGACGCCGTCACCTCGCCGCCAAATACTTCCTCGGATGGCCTTGATCTACTTATGACGGCCTGTGTGACGCCGTCACCAACCACGGTATTTTATTCTTGGCCTTTTGACGCCGTCAGGATGACTTTTGACGCCGTCATCAACTACGGTATTTTATTCATGATGTCTGACGCCGTCAGGGTATAACTCTTGACGTCGTCACTTAGTGTTTCCAGCATGGAAAATTGATACTTTGCCGTTTTCTTCACTTTTATGCTCCAAAAACGTCCAAAATGGCTTCTTTTCCAGAATTCACTCTCCAAGTACCTAAAATCACAAAAGGAATGATTTAGGGCAATATTTGATCAAATAAAGTCGAATTCGGGCTTAAATGACCCCCTAAAAACGGATCATTTTTTGCCTCATCATATACCCTTACACTTGAGATTTGCTTGTCCTCAAGCAAATGCGCTTTTATTCTACTCAAAAGACAAGTTAGGGGTCATTTAACACTAATATAAAAGTAATTACAACAAATAATCGTTCCACTAAAGACCAATAGACAAGCACGGAGGTCATACACAAGCACCTCACAAATAGTGTTTAGATACTCACATCTCTCGGGTGTAATAAAGTAATATAACATTATGGAAATGGAAGATATCTCTCACTACCTGTCATAGCAAAATAGATTACCATAGGCTTGGGAAAGGATCAAACCTCCACCACATGGCGTAAGCACCTAGGATAAACTATCAAAGAGGTCTTTTAAAGGGTTGTAACGTTAGGTATAGGGATATGAATTACACGGTTTTGTTGGATAAAGGAAGTTTTACTGGTGGCGAGTTAACAATCTTGGTTAATTACATGTACAAGATGGCGTTGCTAAGCCAAGACTAGACTCGACTTAAGCTAACAAATGAAAAATAACAAAAACATAAAATGAACATAGAATGAAAAGAGATGGTAGTCCGTATGTTTTTTTTTTTTTTTTTTTTTTTTCAATTTTTTTTTTCTTTTTCTATTTTTTTTTTTCAATTTTTTTTTTCTTTTTCTATTTTTTTTTTTGCATACACTCTTACCCTACCATCCAAAATAATACATCATAGGGGTTGAACATTCCCCTTACACTTGAATCTTTACATACTTTACATTCAACTATTCTAATGACTCGAATTAAGAAAATCAAAACACTTGGAGCACTTTTAAGATTAACGTACATATGGGGGTAATAATATGATGTTCTTCCCCATTACTCCATAAAATAAGTACTTTACCCAATCGTCCCAATCGTCCCAAAACAATATGTACAAGGATATGACTCGACTTAGCAACCATGTAATCAATTATAAAGTTAACTTAGGGTTTAACAAATAACAATAATGCACTAAAAATGAGCGCATACACGGAAGGCTAAAGCGATTTGGTTGTACATTTAAGTGGGGTGTAACAAATTCTTCCATTAAGTAAGATGCATAAAGTTAGAAACGAAAAGATAGGCTCGGAGGGGTGTACTAGGGGTTTCGTGTACTAAAAATGAGTACAACGCTAAGGGTGTGGGAAAAATTAGTTGACTTAACTAGCCAAGTAATATGACTTAAATGGTCAAGTAATTATGATACGGGTTTAACACAAGGGTAATCCTAATGCCTCTTATCATGTAGTAAATCCTACCACACGAATGTAGTCTCACTAGCGGTCTCGGGATGCATCACTAACGCAAGTTCTAGAATCTAAATGCTACCGGTACACTCATAAGCACTAATAATGAATGCTTTTCCTATCAAATCTAAAGGCGATCCTCACATTTTTGGGTGGAAAATTTTTCTGAATATACGGTTATGTGCTAGTCATACAACCTCCTATCCATGAGACGCTTGCTATGGCTAAAGTTTCACTCCTAAATGTTGTAAAAAATTTTAAATTTGGCGCTAAAATTACACTAACAAGTATTTCTCATAGTTTTATTACACATCTACTATCAAACAAAACAAACTCAAGCGAAAATGCATATGTAAGGCATCATCTTTTTACCCTCCCCTTACACTTAAGATGAACATTGTCCCCAATGTTCAAGTAAAGAATGTAAAAGTGAAAAAGTAAAGAGAATGAAATCAAATACTCCCCAGATTCGCTCGGTATGGATTATAGGTTGGCCAGGTTAGATCTTCCTTCAAGAAAACGAACAATCAAAGCTTCCCTTCCAGAATATAAATCATCTCCTTATCGAACATAACCTGTGAAACGTGACAAAATAGACAAGACAACCTCGCGTAAAATCGGCGGCATCCTATATAAGTTTCTAAATCCTAGAAAACAAAGTAAGATATAATGCTTGTGGAATGAAGTTTGCAGATTTCCTGGAGATTATAAAACTTAATAATTCACAAAAACCATAAGACTCCGTTAGAAAAACAAAACCGGTAAAATTTCCAGATTTTTAACTCCTGACGCCGTCAAGAGTAAACCCCTGACGCCGTCAGAATGGACCTGCAGAAATTCTTATGTTAAGTTTCCGGAAAATTTCTGGAAAAACTTGGTCCTACTTCCTGGAAAATCCTGCAAAACTTCATTATGACTCAATACAAGCATTTGACTCTAACAAATACGAATATACATGCTCATTTATTATCGTGGAGAATCATAATCGGTTTGTTTCTTAAAAACATATTTGGGGTTTCCCCTTACACTTATCTTTTGCAAAAATACTTTTAGGTTGGAGTTAAGACTAGGCCAAACAACATAGTAAAGTATTTCCACATTTTAATTGAGAAACATGATCAACCAACAATAAAAATAAAACATGCATACGGAAGCAAATAACAATCAAACAAAATGAAAATCACACAAAACATGGGTTGCCTCCCAAGAAGCGCTTGTTTTTGTTCGAGTCACGAGCCTGACTCTAACCTTATTTAACAGATAAAAGGGAAGTTTTCCCTACACTTAGGATTAGGTGCGGGTGGAAGTAGCGATACACACCCTTAGGGTGGAAGTATGCCACGTGAGAAAATAGTGGTGGATGAATTATATGCTCAAAGGGGTGTGCTCCTATCATCATAACCTTCACAAATTCAATCGGGTTAATGGGTGGATTAAGATTTTCTCCTAGAAAGGGATCATTTTCTATCATCTTCAAGAGACTACTAGTTGGGGATCCATCTTGACCTAATAAACCCGGTTTAAACCCATAATGTTTCTTACGATCAATCATGAATGGGTGATGTAAGTATGTAAGGTCATGGTTCACTCCTATGTTAGCTTCTTCTCTACAAGGCTTGGGGTTTACTACCTTCAACGTAAAACTACCCGGACTATATGGTTTGATGGGTGGATCGGGACCTATTTCAATTCCTAGATCTTCATCCAAGGATGGAAGATTAGGTAACGGTTTTGGTTGAGGCTCCGGTTCATCAAAACTAGGAACTTCCCTAGAACTGGGAGTAAGGTTATTCAAACCTATATCCTCAAGTGGTGTTTGGTTCAAGGGCTCTACCTCTATTGGGGTTCCTATAGTCTTTTCTACTTCTTCAGGGTAAGTCACGGGTGGTATGTGTGCCTCAAATGATGGTAGGACTTGTGGGGTACTTTGTGGGCTTGGATTATCCACCTCATCCTCCATTGTATCAAGATTACCTATGTGCTTGTTTTGTACTATGGCTTTAGGTGACATCCACACAGGTATCCCTGAGTAATCATCCCCAGACAAACTTCCTGTTTGCTCCTTCAAACTTGTTTTTGATTGATTTGTGATGTTGTTTGTTGGGTTGTCTACTCTATAATAATATTGGGCACAGTCTTCTATGGTATCCCATGCTTCTTCAGCACTTAATTCCCTAGGGCCCCCATTGGCAAAATCATCAATGCACATTTGGTCACATCGGCTGACACGATAGTAAAAGGTTTCGGTTAGGGATGCTAAAGAGAAACTATGATGAGGGAATTTTTGAAGTAAAATTTTAAAACGAGTCCATGCATCATATATGGGTTCATCTCGATATTGTTTGAAATTCGAGATGTCAATAGGGTAGAATGGCCTTTGTGGTTGGTGGTATGGTGGATTCGCGTACTCCATAATGGTGAACGGAAAAGTCAATGGAAATTACGAACAAACACACAAAGAAAAAGATAGACTAAAGAAATCCTAAAAATAAAAATAAAATCTTACTAGAAAGGAATCTAGCAAGTAGACCTAATAAAAAGAAATCCTAACCTAGACAATAACTATTCCCCGGGCTGCGGCGCCAAAAACTTGATGCGTGGGAATCGCAACAGGCTTTACCTCTCGAGGGATCTCGAGAAGCTTACAACCCCCACCAGGCAGTGTACATGATCGTTGTAGTATAGTATAGTGACAAGTACCGGGGGATTGATCGTTCAGCTTAGGAATAGTGTCGCTAGGATTAGAAAGCATAATTACTAATTCTAAAGGTGAGGGATGATTATCTTTGTCTTTTTATGTTTTTATGAAAGCAAGTAAAATCTCGGGTTTTGGAAGAGTGGGCGGAATTAGTTGCTATTCAACTAACCCAAAACTAAGATATAATCAAAATAAAATACTAAAAATGAAATTAAACTAATTATTACAAAGGTTGTGAGCAGTAATTGGAGAAATTGTGTTTACTTAGACTTCACTACTCCCTAGATATCTTTTACACGTTAATTACTTGTTATAATTGTATGGATGACGGATTGTATTCCTTAATACCATTCATGGGGTGGCATACATAACTCCCCAATTCTATGAGCTCTTATCTCCTCCTACACCATGACCCAGCACAACTATAGGGATTGTAAACAGTGGCTCATGCATTAAATACAACCAATAAAGACCTAGTACGCCTCGGTTCATGTTTCTTAAGACGTTCAAGCATGTTACCATTTGGAGATCTGCCAGTTTTCTTAAGCCTAACATATAAAATCATTCATCCAAGACAAGAATAAACAAGTAATCAACACATAATCAACATCTAGGTTTCATTAGATCTAAGCAAACACAAAAGAGATCTAGCCTAGCATAATGGAATTGAGACAAGAACAAGATATAGACAACCAACACATAGACATATTGATTGAATTAGAAGAACGCTTATCTCAATTACAATGTAAGGTATCAAGGGTTTGGAACCCTTGAAAAACCTATAAAAGTTGCACCAAATTCGTCTTTAGGGTTTCTCCAAAACTTCTCCTCCTTTTTTTATGTAAAAACTAGAAAACTATATATAGGAAAACTGGGCTGACGGCGTCAAGACAACCATGTGACGTTGTCACCTCGCCGCCAAATACTTCCTCGGACGGCCTTGATCTACTTATGACGGCCTGTGTGACGCCGTCACCAACCACGGTATTTTATTATTGGCCTTTTGACGCCGTCAGGATGACTTTTAACGCCGTCATCAACTACGGTATTTTATTCATGATGTCTGACGCCGTCAGGGTATAACTCTTGACGCCGTCACCTAGTGTTTCCAGCATGGAAAATTGATACTTTGCCGTTTTCTTCACTTTTATGCTCCAAAAACGTCCAAAATGGCTTCTTTTCCAGAATTCACTCTCCAGGTACCTAAAATCACAAAAGGAACGATTTAGGGCAATATTTGATCAAATAAAGTCGGATTCGGGCTTAAATGACCCCCTAAAAAGGGATCATTTTTCACCTCATCAGTATTGCAAACCTAGAGTGTGTTGTTCTTCCCCCTTCCAGCAAAAGTGCTGCTATACCACTCGATGCAACATTTAACACTATTTGACCTTCAGATCTTAATCTAGCAGATAGAGTTTTGTATAGATACGTCTTACCTGTGCCTTCGTATCCATAAACAAAAAAATTCCACCGTTGTCTTCAACAACTGCTTCCATTATAGAACCATATATATCTCTTTGCTCACTTGTTAGCGTACTATAGAATTGTTCATGTTGGTGTCATAATTCATCTCGATTGTATTTTCGCTCATCATAAACTAATCTGTTGAAATTATCCATTGTCAACATCTCATTAGGATATGGCATATTTGGTATTTGTCTCAAACTTTTATTGTTACAAAGCAGCATGTGTTAAATATATGTGAGACATATATTCTTCCTTTCATCGTCCGTTAGTTCCAAATCTGCAAGATTATTATAGCAACATTATGTTTTTGATAAATAAAATATAAGTAAATTAGTTTTATGAACATATCATAGTCTTTTGTGAATTTGTATTTTTAGGAGTATACCTGGGTCATTTCGTTTTCGTCGTTCAATTCGCAATACATCATCTGCCATTACTTGCCATGTTTTCTCATAAACAACCTCCGGTCTTGACATGTTGTCGGTCACAATAAGCATTACGAAAAAAGATCGTAAATAATGTCCCATACCCCACAGGCTGGCTTCCAATAAACCGTCTATATATTCCTTGTCATCTTCTAATAGACCTCTTGCCTGGCATGCTTCTTTATACGTTGCGTAAGTGATGTTTTCGAATTTCTTAAAATCAACCCAATCTTTAGGACCCCTGACTTTGTTTATCAACACTCTTAAATAGAACAGTTCTCCAAAAGCAATGGACACATGGTGGACACGACCAAGACATGTACCTTTTTGTCTTTCAACCCATTTTCTGTCTTCTTGTCTCCATACGTAATGCTGGGGTATTTCATGATAAAGAAGTTCTTGCGCTTTTGTATCTGTTTGGTTAAGTTGCATCCATGAAATAAATTTTGAATCACTTACAGATGCCTTATCCAAAGTGACATCGATACTTTGGCTTGCATCAAATATAACGGATTGTTCACCTTCTAAGTGGAATGGCAATCTCTCAACAGGTGGAAACCTGTAATGGATGTCGAATCCAAATATTCTCCACGATGCCTTACATGCAGATAGATATCGGCAATCGTAGTATTCTTTTATCTCATCCACATCTTCATCTTCTAAACCAACAGTTGCCCTATCTGGTCCCTTGTTAATGTATTTGAATAAGTATTTTATAGAACCAATTTGGTTGCACCATTCGACGTTAATATGTGATTGAAATCGCCGAAGTAATCCAGGGTTATATGGAACAACATATCCATTGTGCAAATCAATTCCACTTTTGTTTATAGTTGAACCATCGTTTCTTCTTCTATAAAGTGCATACCCACTTTCGTCAATGACCGTTTTATCGTTGAACTGTTTTGGGAACTTTTTTGTGCATTTGTTCTTGACTGTGCAAGGACAACTTGGCCTTTCAGGACCACAAGGTCCATGCATCATGTGCTCTGTAACAATTTTATAAAGTTCTGGATCTTCATTTTTATCTGGAATTTCTGATGAAATAAACCGGTCAATGTGGTCCGTTGTTTTGATCTTATCATCATCTTCAAGAAACAGCAAAATATGTGCATGCGGGAGTCCTCTTTTCTAAAATTCAACTGTGTAAACAGTTGTGGCAAGATTTTAATGTTATGTATATTATACAATGCATTTTAAAATTATGTATAATGTAGTTAGAAATCATATTTAATAATATAAATACCTGCTTTAAGATGACCAAAGTAATTTTTATCTTTGAATTCTTTCATTATAGTATCCAGTTTTTGCTTGAATACACAAGTGATAACATCGGGTCTGTCTTCAGAATTTAGCCCCTTTTCTTCCATAAATCGTTCAATTTCTGGCCAATTTGGGTTGCAAGTGAAGGTAATGAACAAATCTGGGTAACCGTACACCTTGCAAATTGTCATTGCATCTAAGTAGTTTTGCATCATATACCTTGGACTACCTGTGAATGATGATGGCAAAATAACCTTTTTACCTCGTAACTTCACTCCTGAGTCTTCTTGTTCGGCTAACTTTACTAATTTGTTATAAGCTTCGCTTCGTAAATCTGGTTGGTTTTTTTCAACATATGACATACGTTCAGACTCTATCATAGTGTATGCATCAACAATAAACTGTTGACATAAGCGCCTTGAATTGAGTATCATTGACAAAGTGTTCTCTCTATCTTGCAAGGTGTATGCAAAATATTCCTTCATTGAGACTCTTGTTTTTTTGTTTGTTGGTGTATAGTCAGTTATACCAAAATGGTATATGTAAGTATCATAACCATCTTCACCGTACGGAAATAAAAGTGGATACTGGAGTGCAAGATATGAGGGGTGTAGTTCACTAATTCGTTTGATGCCACCTTCTTGCATGTATAGTACTATGTCCCTTTTATTTGTTGCTGAATCAAAATCTCCTACAATTAGTCCTGCAACTTCCTCGGCTATCGGTAGATTGTATTCTCTTCTATCTTGTTCTCTTGTACCAATTAGGCGTAGCTTTAATTTATTTTTTCCATTTGAACGCACAAATTGTTCGCCAGCCATTCTAAATTGCGCAACTAATGGATTGATTGTATCAAGCATGTCACGTAAATCGACTGTTAATTGATGGTCCAAAGGATGCTCATCTGTTGCTGTTGATGTATCATACGTGACTCCATTTATCCGATTTTTTATTTCATTTGGTCGGTCGTAAATATATAGCTGCGCAAACATAGGTGGTTTGTTTCCTTCTGGTAGCAATGTACCAATTTGATGGTAATTTTGACCCTGTATTCTGTAACAGTATGGACCACGGCCATTTGTAACAGACATATCTTGTCTTGCGCCTAGTGAAGTGAATGAAAACATAGAATTATAACGCCTTATATTCTCAATGAATGCTTTGCTTTTAGGATGGTTTCCAGTAATAAGATTCATCAACAATTCTGGAGGTTCATTTGCTTCATTACCTAGTTTTATCTTCCCTCTTTCACAACACATTGAATATTCATTTGTTGTTTTATGTGTGTGACCTACCATAGTCTCTGCATGCCATAGTAACGCGCCACATGCTTCACACGGAAATATTGGGTCTCCATGCTCAATGTACTCTGGTAAAAAAACATATTGTAGTCATTAACGTTAGAATTGCATCGTTTCTTAGTTATACAGATTCGTATTGAGCCACTATTTAAATATTGTATAAAGTGTTTATACCATTTGAGATTCCTATGAATGAATCTTTTTTTTGGTGAATTGATTGTCTTCCGTCTTCCTTGTAATAATTTACCTTTAAGCCTGTCAGATTTTCTCTTTCTACATTTGCTTCCAAATGGATTGTACTCAATATCACCAGGTCTTAATGTTGTGGTTTGAACAGCATTATCTTCATTTGTTTGTTTCTTTGGATGTCGTCCTCTCTGTCTAATTGTTAAATCTATTTGTGATTCTGGTTCTATGACACATGCTTTATCTGTTTAGATTAAATAATATCAAATATATCGATTATATGATAAACAGCTTTTTCATCTGTTTAGATTAAATAATATCAAACATATCGATTATATGATAAATGTCCATGTATAAGTTATTATAGAAACTGTACGAAAGGGAGTTATACTATTGTTTGTATTTGTATATATTATTTGATACTTACTTGATACATCTTCATAAACTCTTGGTCGTCCACTTGATCTGGATGTTTTTACATCTTTGTGTTGGTTATGTCTTCCAGGACGTTGGCGTGAAAAGTCAGTATCAACATTCTTTGAAACATTAGCAATTGGTTTTTGTGGTCCTCTTCGTCTAATTGTTAAATCTATTTGTGAGTCTGGTGATGTTTTTAGCTCTTTGTGTTGCTTATGTCTTCCAGGACGTCGACGTGAAAAGTCAGTATCAACATTGTGTGAAACATTAGCAATTGGATTTTGTGTTGCTGTATTTGACATGATAAGGTATGCAAATTATTAAAAATTTCAATAAAAATAATTGTTGGTATAATGTGAATTTTTATTGATTTCATTATTTTTTATACTTGAATCTGTATTTTTTTTTTATATGATCTGATAGTATATATCATTAATTAAAATGTGATAATCTGTAAATGTATTTGGATATGATTTGATAGTATATATCATTAGTTGAAATGTGATTTCAAAATGTGTAAAGATATATAGGTTAATATTTTACACTTATCTTGTTTATATAATAAGAATTTAATTAGAGTAAAAGTTTCATAAAAGCAAAAAGAGTCAAAATAGTTTCAAATAAGTATTTAGTAGAAAGTTTGCGAAAGACTTTAGAATTCATTGCTTATTGGAAATTGTTTTGGCTAACATTTTTTATTAGTTTGGTAGTAAGTAAATCAATTGCAAAAACAAAATTAATATTTAAAGTTAATTTGTTTATTGAAAAAACATTTGCAAATTGCCTGTTTCATCTGTGTACTCTCCTCATCAATAGGAACATAGATATGTGACAAGTTTTTATGACTGCCATTATTAGTAATTCGTTGGAACATCAGTTTAGTTGGTCATTTGAGATTTACAATACCTGTAGTCATTATTTCTACTTACCTCCTGGGTAATTGCTTGTATGATTAATTTTTACTTATTTCATTTAGCTAATTGCCAACTATTTGTACACACATCTGAAATTCTGAATATCATTTAAAATGGTGGTGGATGTAAAGCTTGTTCAAAGAGTAGTTACATATGCACTGAATGTAATGGAGCCAAAATAATTAATAATACTATTTGTCAATGAAAATCAAAACAATCATATGAGGGTAACATCTTTAAAACACAAATAAATGATAATGTTTAAAACTTATTATTGAAAATCTTGAATGAAATTAGAATGATGCATCAAAATTCTTCATCACTATCATCACCATCTGTTGTTCCATAATCTGTTGTGTTATCATTAATGAAATCCGATATATCATCGCCAGAGCTCACTGATCTTATGCTATATGCATCCGAATCAACTTTCCAACTCTCGTCTTCAATATAATTAGTGCAATTTTTTTTCCCATTCACTTTTCCATCAATATCAACCATCTCATCAAACATGTCTTCCTCAATTAGATTATGTTTGTCCAACTCTTCTCGATCATGTTCTTCATCAACCACAGTATATTTGTAATCACCTTGTATTTTTAAAATATGTATTAGTACATTTAATAATTTATAACTATTGAATAAGTAATTATACAAAAAAATTATCATACATTAACAAATAATTTAATTAAAAAAAAAACCTGTTGAAGAGTCTTCAATAATGTCATCATCTGGAATAATATATTTGGGCTTATACTCCTTTAGATCATAAAAAGGTTCATCAAGATCATTCACATTTACCCAAACCCCATCTTTAGGACTTGCATTTTTTCTAAATTCCTCATCATCTGTATCCTCGTCAAAGAGCATATATTCTTGTTTATTTGATGAAACACATTCGTCTGTTCTTTTGGCACGTTTAAAAGATATTGGTGCATCTTCATCAGATATCTTTCATGCAAAAGTTTATAAAAATAAATACATCTCATCAAAACATAATTTATGTTATTTAATTAATGCAAAACAATTGAAAATCTTACCAAGAGTTTGTTTTGTTCATTATGAATCAGATCTTTTATGTTTTTTTCCTGGTTCTTGGTGTCCTCATCATCTGATGAAGTTAGATCAATGATTTGTTTCTTCTTCATGGCTGGGGATTTCTTTTCATCATCTGATGATATAACCTGGATAGTATTTGAGTTGCAAATTTTTTTGTTTTTACAAAGTCTTCGACGTTTATTTCCAAAGTTATTAGGCTGTACATATCACAAACTTTTAAACATGTTATATGACAAACATTTTGTATAAACTTGGTAGATAGTGAATGAATAAAAAGTTTATAACAATACAATAATTAATAAAAGGATTGAATATTACTATGTACTTAAGAATGTTAAAATCCAAAGAACACTAATGGTTTTCATGATTTATATTATAAAGACATACAAATAAAATAATCATCTACAAAATCAAATAATAATACAACTACTTTATTTACCAAATAAACAACTAAAAATAAGATGAAAAATAGTAAAATCACGTACGTTTTCATTATCGGAAATTACAATGGTTTCTTCTATTGAACTCAAGTGGGTTTCAATGGAAGACTTGGTATCAAGTGGTTGCTTTCTCGATTTCTAACAAAAAATAACGAATACAATAATTGTTATAATATGTACCACAATATTTGCAATGTACATTAACATAAGCATATATTATATTATGAATATTCAAAAGTCATAATGTAATTAAAAATAAAAACAATACCTTCATGGAGTTTCGTTTTGTCATTATGGTGATAATGTGATGAGTACTAACCAAATTGATTAATGAATAACCGAGATTATAAACCTATATTTATAGATGTTTAACAGCTATATTAATTAGGAAAATATATATCTAGATTCATATTACGAATTAAGATTTGTTCTACACTTACGAATTAGATATATTAAAGGAATGGATATACCTTATATCGGATATAAATATCTTATCATAATAATAATTTTAGAATGTAAATTTGTAAAACATAATATTTTTAATATTTGTGTTTACTAATTGGTTTTAATTATTTCTCTTTATGTTATAATATATTTTTTTATAATGTATTAAGATAAGTATCAAATATCGAATTAATATTAATATAAATTATGCAATTCAACTAATTACTTGAAGGATAAATATAAAGTAAACAAAGTAATTTAAAAACATAAATAAGACGTCTTAATATTACTTAAATTAAAAATAAAATACATAAAAACTTATATTAAAAGAAATCTACAAATTTTCAGATTTAAATGATAAATGAAGTTGATCATAATCATATGACTCAAGCTCTTCATCTTCAACTTCATTGGCATCCAAAGCATCTTCAGTCAATGTCTTCATTTTTTTGGATCTCCTATGATCCCTAACTTCTTTCATAAGTTGTTTGTATTTCTTCCTCTCCTCTTTTTTTTCTTTTTTTTTTTCTTCTCTTTTTTTTTCCTCTTTATCTTCCCATTTGCGTTTTTTGGATGCTTGTTTTTTAGCCTGTAGCCAATCATACACTGCAGCTATTGAGTCTTCAACACCCTGGGCATGATTATCTTGAACTACATCTGCATGCATTTTAAATAATTATTTTAATAACATTTAAATATTTTAGGTTAAATAACAAATAAATTTAAAACATTGATTTTTACTTACCTAATTCCTCTGCAACTTGAACAATATCTTGATTAGCAGCCATTTTTTTTTTAATGTGAAAATGTATGTATGTGTAATTGAAGTGATAATGTTTATGGGGAGATGGAATGTAATGAGTATTTATCTCAGAATATGGAAGACAAAAGGGTTAGCATTAATTAGCATTTTACTTTAGAAATTACGTGTTTAGTTTATAGGAAAGTGTGTGTACAAAATTAAAATCACTCAATGTATTTAAATATGTATTAGATACGCTTTACAAATTTAAAAGTTTTGAAAATATATGATAACAATTTTAAACATACTTATTTTAGGCTGAATATATGGAGTATAAATATATGATTTATAGTTGTGGATTAACATGGTAAATTGATTTAGATAATAACAGTTAAATTTATAAAATATTGTACATACGTTTTACATATTTCATTAGATCAATTCCTTGTATTAGGTAGTTAATATTTAACTTAATCAACATAATCAAGTATGTATTTATATATGTATTAGACACGCTTTATTAATTTAAAGCTTTATAAAATATATGATAAGAATACTAATCATATCAATTTGTTTGGCTTTACTTATTGTGAAATTATGTTTAATTACTACTATATGTCAATGTACCCATAGCAATATTTGTTAATTGACAATATTTATATTGTTGAAAGTAAACATTTAAATGTTAATTGATGAATGGATGAATTTTAACCATCATTCATGTTCGTGTTCATCGAACAAACCTCCATTTCATTATCAAATCTTAGTATCTATAACAATGACATACATTTCAATGAAATTTTTGAGAGGGCACATACGAATGTTAACTTTATGAATGTTAATTAATGAATATTAACTATACTTGATTAATGTTAAGTATACGTGATGAATATTAATTGATGAATGTTAACTATACATGATGAATGTTATTGTCTAGCTTCATTCAATCCCTCTTGAAGTATTGTTATTCTAAACCATCAAGAAAAGGCTCCATAATTGTTGATTTCAAAGTCTCTATTAACACTTAGTAAGCAAAATATTCAAAATAATAAGTAAATAAACTTGTGTTGTTGACTTGTCATGTTTGTTATTTGTACACGATCAATCAGAACTTGTTCCTGCTTGTGTAGGCCTTTGATTGTGAAAGTGATTTTGAAACCATAATGCTGATATACTACACACATCAAGTATATAGATTGAAAATAATTCTAATGCATACTACAATGAGCATAATATAATAACACATAAAATTCAAATATTGTATGGGCTTCTATTATTGGACATTAAATAAAAACACTAAATAAAACCATCATATTGGGCTTTAAATAAAAACACAAAATAAAACTATAATATAAATATTAATCCTACAAAAGTCAAATTATTTATTAAACGTGCAAAAGTTTATTTAAATATGAAATAAAATTCATCTTAATATGCTCAAACAAAATTAAATCCATGAAAAGCAGAAATCAAACATCCTTGTCGACATTTGTTGACACCATCTTCTTATGTGAATGTTTTGTATTCTCTTGATCTTCTTCTTCATGAGATGAATCATCAAACAAACTACGATCTCTTTTCCTACAATGAATCTCTTCAGTTGTTGTGTCTTCTACCCCATTGCCATTGGCATTGGCAGATGACAAAGGACAATCATGACCAACAGTTTCCTTCATAACATTTGAATCACTTTCCTGCGTAGTTTAATATAAGTTACTTAAATACATTATTTTTAAAAAAATATTGGCATATAACTAAACAAATATGATACATGTTTTTAAGTTACCTTGTCATCATGAATTGAAGAACTCTTTAAAACATTGCCATCTTCATCTGTATTAAAACCTTCTTCAGAGACTAATGAATCATTTTCATCATCTTCTAATTCATATTCATCATATTCTAAATTATCATCATCAATCTACATTAATTTAAAATAAAAATTAACCACATTATAAAATTGTATATTGTATACTTATTTACATAAATAAATTTAAAAAAAAATTATAAAGCATTATCAAAATCAAACCTCATTATCCAAAAACCCCATCTTGAAGTAGTTTATTGTATCAACATCTTCTGTCACCTTTTCTGTACGGTATATGTGGCTATTATTCTTGTGGTTAAACTCAGAATAGAATATCTTGAAAAGATATTGTTTCCCAATAATTTGATTAAGTTCATCAGGGAAATATTGGTCTGTATCCATTCTATGTTCTTCCATAATTTCCCATGCAGTCAAGTCAGTCATTTTATGAACATTCTTGTCGAAAATTACAACTTGTGCAGTTCCGCTATCATCAACTATACGAACAATTATTTTAAACCCGCATATGAATTTGAAAGTTTTAAAACGCTACAACCGTTTTATTTAATTTAATGTTTAAAAATATAAATGAAAATCTTAAATTTTTATACCTAGAAGCAACTGTGTATGTTTCTTCATGTTTTTTGCAGTACCACAATTGTTTCTTGTTTCGTGAACTTGTTCCTGTATTGGATGAAATAGCTGTGACTCTAGAATTGCATGCCTTGCAAGCTGTATAAGCCCACCCACTTTCATATTGTATGCTATGTATTTTAGCATAAACAACACAATATGTTTTCTGCAGTATTTAATAATACATTTGTTAATAATAAAATAAATAAGTTATTACAATTAGTTTATATACATAAAAACATAACAATTTAAAATATATTTAAGCTATTACTTTCTTACCGGTTCTATACTACGAATCATGCCAACCATCTTCTTTAAGCAACCTTGCATAAATTCAGAAGGTGTAACAACATGCATATCTTGCGTGTAAGATTGAATACGAAATTCATTTGCTTCATAACCTTCTTGTGCTTCATACCTGAAATATGTAAAAAAAACATCACTTTTATATTTACATAAAATAACATATAAAATTATAAAATTAAAAATAAAGTGTTAAAAAAAATTACCTCTTTCGGAAAGAAATTAAGTGAGGTATTTTCATGTTCACATATATCTTTGAACCAAATAGAGCATTATGTATTGATGGTTTATCTGAAATATTCAAAAGTTCAACAATTATATAATTTCATAAACTACATACATTGTAATTCCAAAAATTAAACATAAATAGTAAATTTAAAAACTTACTATCCCAATATTTAACTTTTCCAAACATGAAAAGAATGTCTAAATGGCCAAGATCATCTACTTTCTGTTCGTATTCATCCCACATGTGTGCCCAATTATCCCAAAATGTACAATCAAGCCTGTAAGATCTGCATAAAATCAAACAATATAATTATGTGTATGTAAACTTACAAAACTATGTAAATGTATATTACTCACTCTGCATCTTCAATAACAACAGTTCTCCGAACTTTTGGTCCTCCGGCACTGTTTACAGTAACAATATTACCAATTCCAACTACTGTACCAATTACATCTGTAAAAAACTCATAAAATTATAAAATCAATATAAACATGCTTTCAAATAATTTTATGAACACTTTAACAGATATAAACATACCAACACAATCATGTTCATGATACTCATTGTTGGTGTCTAAAATGCTTGTAAATGGTTCATTTATGAAACCAACAATATTGTCGTCAATTTGGTCTGTTCTTGTTACTTGAGTTCCTTTATAAAAGGAAATTTTCCATTTGTTTGGCAACAAAGGTAACCTTCCACTGTTTTCTGCCACACCAAAATCAGATATGATATAGCATTGACCCTCTTGGATAAGTGGTTCAAACTTCAACATCAATTCTTTCTTTACATAAATCTGTATACGATTTCCCTGAATTACAAAAAAATTACAAATAAATCATGTTATCAAAGAAGGAAAAATATAATATGAGGTTCATTGTAAAAGAATACTTACATCTACATCCTGGAAAACAAAATCCAAACTGTAAGGATCATGTTCTTCATGGAGTTTGTGAGAATGCCACAGAGATATGCATCTTCCTTTAACAACCATGCTATTGCACATTGGATTCAGATTTTTAATGGCAGTAATACTTCGATTCTTTATGACAGATCCTGATTCAAAACTTCCAGATAAAGAAGACTGCTTTGATGATTGCCTGCCTACATTATAAAATCCACCTCTGTTGTTTCTTTTTGGTGCTTCATAACTTTTACCTGTTCATAAAACAACAACATATAAGAAGTATATATTGCATATATAAAACACTATACATACTTTTATTTTTACTCAACCATACCTCTGAATGTTTCACCAGATTTAAAAGAAGATGATTGATATCCAAAATTCTCTTTAATTTTGGTATTCCCTATTAATAAACATTATACATAAACAATTAAACATAAACATATTTACTAATATAAACCAACAAAACAAATAGATATTAATAAACATCATACATAAACAATAAAACATAAACAGATTAAGTAATATAAACCAATAAAACAAATAGTATACATACCATTCCTTGGATCTTTTCTCCTGTTTTCAATGTAAGACATTCTTTCTGATTCTATAATTAACATTAATTGACCATAATAAAATTTATCAATATACTAATAAAAAAAATATTAAAGAGTAAATAAAATATATGTTATAACAAAAACATAAAATAAAGTAATTTTACCTTCATGTATCCAACCTACATTCATAGAATGAAACGTAGAATTTGCTAAAGGAGTATCATTTTCAACTATCAATGCATCTGACAAATCAAATATATAATGAAATTATATTTGACAAAACATTATAAAAATAAATAAAAACAATAAATAAATATTTGATAAATTACCTTTAGAACTTTCTTTATTGGCCTGTTTAAACATCTTCTTTGTTGAACAATCTGTCTTATTGTTAAAACCTCTTCTTGGTGTATCACATTCTATCATTAAATCATTTGTAGATGTACTTTTACTAACACTGCTTACATCTACATGTTGGTTATCTGAATAATTTAAAAAAAAAAAAAAAAAAAAAAAAAAAAAAAAAAAAAAACATATAATACATGTTATACATGCAGTTTCAATAATTGAAAATTATTTTGTTAAATAAACAAAAAATACAAAACAAAAAAGATAACCTGTAGAATTTGATAAAACCTCATTGTTTGAGTGATCAGCTGCTTTTGCAAAAAAAGTAATAGTATATTATTAATACATCATAATATATGATTAACAAAAACTATAAAACTAACCTGCAGAATTGATATTAGTATTCTTAATAATATGCTCACTGATTCTTGAAGATTTTTGACTTTTACTTTTCCTTGTTGCTATAAAATCATCAAAAATTAAAATACACATAATGTTATTACAAACAATAACTAAACATAGCTAATATAAACTTGTTGATAATATATAAACCTGGTTTTTGCAATGTAACATCTGTTTCAACACTTTCAGAATTTTTCCTACTATTGGATCTTGAAATCCTAAGCGAATGTCTTTGTGGTTGTGGCTGCATACTGGAAAGTGATAGAATGAATGAATATTAGTTTATGAATATATGTGGTACGTATAATACGATATATATACCAAAAAATTAGGGTTAATAAATAAAGATTTATATCATATTTACAAAAGATATATCATAATAATTTCCATACTTATCATATAACTTAATATATAAAAACATATTTTACGTTTAAAATCATGCATGCATATCCAGTGAGATAATAAATAAGTAACTAAATAAACACAGACTTTAAAATAGACAAATCTAACAAATATTACATATATTATACGAATAAACAAATGATAACAATAAAAATATGTTGGTGCAGTGGTTAACATTCTATATAACATATAAAAGGTCTTTAGTTCGAATCATGTAATGTCTTTTAAAAAAAAAATTATACATGGACGAAAAATATAAACAAAACATGATGACTGGGCACTAAACATGATGACTGGGCAATGACATGGAAACCTACTGGGCATTGACCATGATTATGTGGCAAAAAATAGTCAAACACCTCCAGTTATATATATATATATATATATATATATATATATATATATATATATATATATATATATATATATATATATAATAATAATAATAATAATAATAATAATAATAATAGTTTATTAACATCACCACCAACGCCGTTGGCAGCGCGCCTCTCCCGGTGTGGTAATGTCAGCAACGCCTGTGCCAGTGATAGAGCTAGGATTTTGTTTTCAAGTGAGCCAAAACAAATAAAAAATGAACTGCGGAGAAAAAGGTATGATGAATTTGTTTACCCAATTGACAATCAAACTTTTGTAACTTTATTTTTTCAATTGACGCATAAACTAGTAGTAATATTCTCTTGGATGACGTAGTCATTCTACTCTAGGAGGGTTAAATATAATATTAAGGGTTGGCTAAAATAATTTAGTTTTGAAAATAACATTACTATATATATATTAAATAGCATTCAATACGACGGCGTTCTATGAATAGTAACTCGCATTGGGCTCCCCGGTTTTTTTTTCAGCCTGTTCCTCGGATACTTGGCCCAAAAGAGACCTAATATAGCTGCTTAGGGCAGGATAAACTCCACCGCCTTCTATAAGATTCCAGCATCTTCCAAATCACAGACGACCGTCTGGCAGGTTACTTACATGGGGTTCGTGGTTGCGGCCAGGGTAGGCGTTTAGTGCCCTAAATCTGCAAACCCACTTCCAATAATAGGTAAATTAACAATTTTGATTTATGGGTTTATGATATCTAGGTTGATTTGTGATGTGGGTTTATGATATTTTGTTGTTTTATGCTTTTATGGTATGAAATTTATAATTTACTTTTTTTATATTGTTTTGAGTGTTTATTTCTTATGTTTCTGTTTTGTTATATTTTTTTTGTTAAAAATTGTTGTAAAAAAATGGATATTAGGTTAGATATAAGCATAAATGTTGATTTGGACTTCCTATAGGTAACTATTCTTATATTCTTAGGAGAGTACCCAACGCCGAGCGGTTGGCAAGCGTGATCATAACCTGAAGGTCACCCGTTTGTTTATACGATGGTGCAGTGGATGAGCTCAAAAGAAATTGAGAGGGTATAGTTTTCTGATTTGGTTAAAGTATTTTTTTTTTTTTTTTTTTTTTTTTTTTTTTTTTTTTTGTAAAGTAAGATTACTGTTTGTTTGTGTTTTTATTTTTATGCATTCGGTACTTTGAAATAACAGATTGATAGCTTCGGATATATGTTATTCACTCATCTATTTATTTTGCAGGAACTCTCTAATTCTCATGGTAACTTGATTCAAGGAAACTCAAGAAATGAGCGTCCCACTTTAAAGTCATTGACAAAGTTTGAACCTTTTTACGACTATTCAGCGGTCAAGACAAATGCCATACTTAAATGGTAGGAGCAGTCAGGTTTCTTTACGGTTGATTCCTGCAACGATAAACCTATGTTCACAATGGTAATGCTTTTAATGATTTGGTTATAGAAATGGATCAACAGATAATGATATCATATGTTATGTGATATTGCTTATGTGTAAGTAATGTACATTCTTCCACTTCCTAATGTGACAAGAGCTCTACATCTTCATTATGCGTTGGCTGCTGCTATCCAAGATACGATAATGTAAAATCGGGGTTCATGTTCAATGAAAGAATCAGGTATCTTGAAGTATGGATGTGGCACGATGAGCGGGTTGGGAACGGTATTAGCGCTTCATGCTGGGCCGCTCGGGTGACGTTAACCTGTATGTAGTTTTCTTTTTCCCATTCTCATGTTTGCCTATCAAAGCTGTCGTGACCTGATTATGCTTTTTTAGATGATAGTAGTCTAATTTTTGTATCAACAATCCATGCAATGAGTGATGAACTCAGGTTTTATTTTATTTTATTTTACTTTATGTATACAAATAATAAGTTGTTTTGGAAACCTAGATGCTTATACGAGTTCATTTTTTTTTATTAACATCGCAACCACCTTGCAGGTTAGTCCATTATAAAGGGTGTTTGGGAACGAGTTGGGAAGACGTGCTATGGTGTGCCAACAGATACGGCTGGTATTGGATGTTCAGAAAAGAAGGTATGCTATAACATGCTCATATCACAATGTGTTAGAAATAAGTTTTTGATATAGCCTATAACTTTACTGCTAAGGTAGAAGTGGTAAGCGTTGATTGTTTACTATGAGTGATGGATTGCTCTTTTTTTTTTTTTTTTTTTTTTTTTTTTTTTCCAAGCGTCTTTGGTTCTAATCAAACCTACCTGTGAACAGGAAAGAGAGACGAATGACACTTTACACCTATATTGAAGATTGATGGGCGGTATTTATAAACGTACCTTATTTCTCATACTAACCCAAGTCTTTATTGCTACTGTTTTTTTAATTGTGTGGATTTGTATTTATTACTGCAGATAGGATGCACAAAGGTTATTCTGATTGCGTATGATCAGGTTATTTTTTTTTACAATTTTTTAACATTGGTATTCAAGTTAGTTATGATTGCTTAATATCTCTATGAAAGTGGTTGATTGGATGACTAAAACATAATGTGTCTCGAGCACACGATTGACATCGTAACACTCATTTTGCAGGAACAATGGAGATCAGCGTCCTGTCGCATCAATTAGTGGTTTTCAAAGTTGCTACATCATATTGCGTTGGGAATATTACTTTTCATAAGGTATCGGCTTTAGGGTTAATTGTAATAATCGTTTATTTTCCTTATTTAAAATGCATCTGCGATTGTTATTGTTATTTATTTTCGTTATTTAGTTTAGAAGATTTGAGAGTCTATAGGCATTATAGCACACGCTGTTTACTGTCACATTTCTTCGCGTTTTCTGATAACTAGCATTCTATACTATGTTCCTTTTGTTAGACGTGCAGCTTATAACCAAAGAATTCGGAATAAACCTTCACAATGTGAAGGTAGAAATGTTTAGCTCTTTAAAAAGGTATCTTTTACCACATCAATAATTAATAATAAATAGGTATAAGTTTAGAGAAGAGCGTCGTGTGCATGTACCCATTCCGTATTGTTCTGTCCATATGTTTAAATTATTTAGGATGAAGATTCTAATGGTGGCGATCTGGATCAAACTCAGTTTCATAATTAACATATAATTCAAATAGATTTATGAGGAGCTAAATAGTATTTCTTGCGACTCAAACATGTTTAGTTCATTATTACTGATTGCCACTTATTACTTTTTGTTTTAAAATGTAGCCCAATTGCTGGAATGATTTCGCCTTTGTGATAATGCAAGAGATGAGCAAACTCCGTTACAGAGTCGGCCAAGATGATGTTATTCATGCTCAAAATCAGGTAATTTTCATTGTATTCATGTTTTTTGTTAGCAGTTCCTATTTTTGCCCAATATTAACCAATATATCTTCCAATATTAAAAAGCAAGAACTAGAAATACTACCAATAGGTCAAATAATATGTACAACTGTTATTTTTAGAGTCGTATTGTCGCTGGAAATATGAAATTGTGTAGGTTGGGGATTGCAGGACAGCAATTGCAGCATCCGGGCCACTAAAGCTATTAGCAGACTACAATTGGTTTCATCGCTGTACTTTCCAGCTTAGATACTAGGCTGTTTGTTTTGTTTGGCTGGTGCTTTTGTTTATGATGTTGTGGTTAAGGTCATTGCTATGTGGTTGGTTTCTGCTTGCGTACAGTAGTTTGGTATATTTTTTGTTCCTAAATGGACTTACAAAGGTGTTTAAATGTATGTTGAAATGTTTATGTTACTTGGCATGTGTCATGTTTAGTCTACATCAGTACTGAGATACTATGGATTTTAATAATATTTATCTTACTTGGCATGTTCTAATCATAAACTGTTAAGAAGCAAAAATGGAAACCTTTTTTAGTATCTTTCCGTCTAGTACTGAGAATATCAATATCTCCGGCCGTAACGTGCTTCAAAAATTGACGCAAATAAAAAGAAGCTAAAAAAACAGGCTAGGCCGCATCGCGGCCGACCGTCGCAATTCTTGTTACAACATATACATGTTACTTTGTAGGCAATTTATATCTTGGGTTGGCCATGGCTCATCTAAAGCCATAAGCTAGCTCCGTCCCAAGTCGGTGCCACGTCATCATAATGCGCACTGAGGCATTATCATACATAACGCTTTTAGATCACGTTATAGGACAATAACACATCCTACGACGTTCGGTACAGAATACTCTTGAGGATAAATAGAAAACAATGGTTACATCATTGTTAAACCGATTCAATTCCCCTAGCCTCTTTACCTTGTTTTATCTCGTGACTAATTATCCATGTGACCAATAATACTCTGCATTTTAAATGCTGACAAATATTTTATCCTTTTGCATTCACGTTTGAGCAAATTTCATCAAATTCGAGGTCGTATTGCTTTATTTAGAATGTGGCCTTTCGCCATTTTTAAACGGTGCTTTGCATATTTTTTTGAAACGTTTTTGGTATATTTGATGTGTAATTTATTTCGAGATTTTAAGTTTTAACTCCTAATTTGAAGGAAAACAAATTTAACACAATTCTATTGATACACCTCACATGTCATACGTGAATATATATTTTTAAAATTGGGTGAAGCTATTATTTCTCACAAAGTTGCACGAATATCATTCAACTAAACATAGGCTATGTTAAATTTCGTTTCTTCTACGTATAAATAAGTTTTTCAGCCATATCAGACATACTTTACTAAAACCTCGACACAAACAAGAGCCCGACTCTATGTAGTTGCACCTCTTGGACACAAATAAACAGACTTCTTGCAAGATTAATTACAGCTCCAAGCCAAAGCTAAAAACAATTTTGTTTTGAGAAGATATATATAAAGGAGCAAATTATCAACAAATTATAAGCCAATCAACGTCCTTTACAAGACGATCTTTAAACAAAAACAAAAACAAAATAAATCACAAAAATATTAAACGAATAAATCATTTCCGATCAATATTACCCATTCGAAACCCTAACTTTAATCAACAGCTTTTGACGGGTTTTCCAACAATTTCCGGTACTGTTGATGCCTTTGCTCTGATTTCCGTACACTTTTCCACTTGTTAATCGCCGCTGTACAAAGAACTGTTACAAAATTAAATATTCGATTAGGTTTTTTAAAGTCGATCATTTATATAAATTTGATAGTTAAATGAGATAAAATGCATTACTTCCGGCGAGCAAACACAAGAGGGGTAGAAGCTTTCTTTTGGTATCTTCTCCGGTTGACATCTTGATATTGTTTTGGTGTTTGGATCAATAAGGCTGAAGTGGAATTGTGGTTTTTGTATTTACGTATTGTACCCTTCAAGTTTTCGTTATTTCATAAGATTCCAAATTTAAAGTCGTTTTTTAAAACTAAATTAATACTCCAAAAAGCAAGTTTTTTTTTTTGAGCAAGACTAAACTATGAAGTTTAATTAAATGATTGGGCAATTCAAATCAAGGTAAGGCTGCTTCCGGATCATTTTTCAAAGGGAGGTGATTTGCACACTCCTAGAATTGATTGGTACACTCAAATTTAGAGTGTTTTGACATTTATACCCTTATCTGTAAGGGTATAAATGTCAAAACACTCTAAATTTGAGTGTACCAATCAATTCTAGGAGTGTGCAAATCACCTCCCTTTTTCAAAGAGTAATAATTGAACCCTCGTCTCTGTTTATAAAAAAAGTTACCCCTATGCACATATTGAAAACAATAAATGTTTTAAGTTTGTATTGGAACACTAATCGGTCATTAATTAACTTTGTTTAGTCATTAAGTTAAGTATAATTATATATTCCATTCTTCCTAAATCGCCCTTAACTATTGTACCTTATTTTATTAATTGCATTTTTTTCCCCCGATTCTAAACGTGTGTATTGTGCCATCTTCTTATTACACTAAATTAGATTAAAAAAAAAAAAAAAAAAAAAAAAAAAATCTTATTAGTTTCCCATTCATTTGCTAAAACAAAATATTGAAACATCTGCGCTACTTCAACTTTTTGCCTCCTGTCACTTCCTCTCACACGCTCTCATTTTTCAACCCTAATAGTCACACCACCAATCAACTTTCATTAAAATACATGCTTTATACAAATATACCCTACTATATATGCCACACAAACTCATAAAGCAAATAAAAAACAATAAAATACACAAAGATTGCACGAGAATCGAGAGGCAAGCCGGTCACCTCTGTCCTGCCTTTTCTCCTCCTCTCACGTATGACACTTGTGGCTGGAATTGGGTTGGCGCGTGAGGATGAGAGTCACGAGTGAGCCATCGCTCCCACTTCGTCTAGTCTTAAGTCGCTTAAAATAAACTACCGTTGATAAGAAAGCTAAACAATAATTCATCCCTAGATAAAATAAGAGGCAAACAATAAGGGTTTGTTTGGTAGGACGAAATAAAATGTTAAATGAATGAAATGATCGATGTAATGGAATAAGTGGTGTAATATAATGAGCCATTACCATTATTTATCATGTTTGGTTTATTTGATAAGACGTAATAGAATCATAATAAAAAGACTAAAATGCCCATTATTGATGAGAAGTTTCATTAATATGGTTAGTTAATGGTTGAGTTTTATGTAATTTTGATTCTATTACGGGATGTAATGAAAAAAAGTAAGGGCCCCTAAGGAATTGTTTTGTTGTAATGAGTCATTCCTTGTAATGAATCATTACATTACATAAATATGAACAAACAACATTTTCTCATTCCATCGTAATAATCCTTTCCATTCCCCCTTTTATTACGACATACCAAACGCTACGTAAGCATCATACTTTTGAAATATAACATCAACACATATGGAATCAAATAAAGATAAAAAGGAATAATCACACCTAAAAAACTGCTACTATTCTACATTCAGAAGGACATAAACCATACATCCAAACCTTTTATAACGATCCAAATAATCCAAAAACGTTCATCTATAAGTTGTAAGATTTCGGCTAAAGTTTCGCGAGGATCCAACTGTTTAGGCTACGGGAAACACACTTTTGTCCAGCTATTGAAACCCGAGAATTCAAAAAATTTCATTTTGCTCGTGTATTTCTTGAGTATAAAGACTCTTTGATTATGGTAGAT
Organism: Artemisia argyi; assembly: GCA_030686995.1. NCBI lineage: Eukaryota > Viridiplantae > Streptophyta > Magnoliopsida > Asterales > Asteraceae > Artemisia > Artemisia argyi. The sequence goes on along the minus strand of CM060677.1, from coordinate 32,546,463 downwards.
TCCTAAGATATATAGGTAAAAATACTGCCTTATACTTAAACTACTTGATGTGCTTTTATTGTATCGTAAAAAAATGTGCCAAAGTGGGGCTTGTAGACATGTTTAAGATTATTAGACGAGTGTTGAAAGTGTTTAAGGATTTTTTTTTTAATTATTATTATTATTACTATTATTTTGAAATGGCAAGGATATAATTAAAAACTAGCAAGATGCTAGATGAAAGTTACAAAGTACCATGAGCCATATTAGGGAGGTACAATCACCGATCCCATGACATCTTACATTTCTTACGTCTACTAATCCAAAAATAAGAAACAGACCGAATATCATTAAAGATGTCATCCTTTCGAGGCTTACTCGTTCCAAAAAGGAGCTTATTACGAAAACTCTATTTAAGGAAATGTTACTTATGTTGAGTATGAACCCAAATATGATCACATCTGATTCTATTTTGGGTTAACTAATTCAAACTTGGGAGAAAGATTTACGGGGGTCGTGTCTCAACGTGAGTATGGCTGATCACCAAATCAGTGCCAAGTGAGAGACGAGAAGTGTAATACTTGTTCTAAGTTAACTGGTGAACATGGAAATTGCTATCAGTTTGTTTATGTGTTCGAATCTGATGGGCTGAAACCGAAGTTAGAAACATGAAATACTACGATAAACCGACTTTCACAGCTTGGTGTGTTTCGGTAGCGATGGTATGTTGTGCCAGTGGTTGGTGGTACGGAGGTGGTTGGTTGTGGTGTGGTTTTAGGGAAGAAGATGAAGATACTTTAGCGAGAAAAAGAGAAAATTGACCACATCACCATGTTAAACCTGTTAAAAGAGTGTAGTGTTTTTTATATCAAGTTTTTAAAGTTTAGTAACCTGAATGAACAAAAATAAAGACTAATAACTTAGTAGAATATTTTGTGCAAATTATGAAATTATGAAATGAGCAGACAATTTAGATCTTACAGATTCTAGACATCAATTAACTATCCTTGTAGTATCATTTAACTTTCTGAGAATAAGCTTGCCACACTACATATTTGGTAAAAGTTGTATAAGCAATTGGACTGAATCAATTAGGCAAGTTCAATCTATACTACATATAATACACAAAAGGACTCTCTCGCCAAAATTTTCAGATTTACAAGAAATAATGCATGGTTTACAACACTTTAATGCACATAGTTTTCATAATTACAACAACCACAACATGGTGTACAACAAAAAATAGCATAGAGTCAAATTCAGACCACTTTTTTTTATCAATTCTACATTAATGCTATTAAAAACACCCCTACACAAAAAATTATAACCATTTAATCACAATGTACAACTCTCCATTAAAACCCATTCATATTAATTCCAAGCCATAAATGCATACTTTTCCCTCCAAAACATTATGGTCCGTAAGGATCTAGAAGCCAAAAAACTGCATTCTTTCGGTACACAAGATACGAAAATCACACACCTACCCGAGACTCGTAAGGATCTAGAAGCCAAAACACTGTGGTCCTTGTTCTTCGAATATCAAGACAGAAAAATGAGATAAGGGTTTCTTTGTTTTCGGTTATATTGAAATCAGAAAGAACAAAATAGGAGATTTGTTTGTGTTGTGAGTAGTTTAGTGAAGGAAGAAAATTATAAGAGTGTTAGATTCGGATTGCACAAGGAGAAAAAGAAGTGGTGGCTGCACTTTAGTTTCTAAGGAGTAGTAAGTTTAGGATTGAAATGAGATAAATTAGGTAAGAGGTTTTACATGGATTTTAGGGTTAGGATTTGTGATATTAGGTCATTGTTGGGCTTATTGTTGATTAGACTTTAACTATTTTAAGTTGGGTGGGAAGTCATTCGATTATCCGAAATTTTATTTTGGTGACATAAAGTTGTTGTATGGTGATATAAAGACATTGAAATGAGAGAAAGACCGTACAGTAATGCGTTTGGAAGAGATGAAATTTCTCGCTATTAGCATGAAAGATTTGTCGTAAGACGATGCATATTGGATCAATATGGAAAAACAAAAAATCAAAGACAAATATAATTTTGCGCTAGGATTAGTTGTATTTTAATTCAGCGTTGTATTTTTATTTCATAACTTTTTAATTTTATGTCCGAACTTTCAAAATAAGAAGAAGAAAAAAAAGTTGAAATTGGACTCAGATAAGATATCATCAACGACTTCAGAATTTCGGTAGTTTATCGTTACTTCAAAAAGATTCTCTTAAACCCTAAACTTATTGTCACCGTAAACAAAATAATAAAAAAACACTGTTTGCCGAAAATATCAATTACATGTACCAGCCGCTACAACGCACGGGTACGCTACTAACACTTAAAAATATTTGTACGGTTATTATTAGAAAAAAAAACGTATAACCGAATAACATTTAGTCGCCGCAAAATATAGTCAAAGGGTACCCGCCGCCATATTGCGCGTGTACCCTACAAGTATATTTAAGATGATTGGTTGAGTCATAAACTTTGCCAAACCATAATTATTTGCTCAGTTATAGTGTAGTACTTAAACAGTTAAACCTAATCGAACTCGACCCCACTAATGTCAATATTGTACGTGAGCAAACACGCTCGATATTAAATAATAATTTATCACCTTACTTATTGTGTCACCATAAAACATTAAGACGTTACCAGTTACAACATTTATCAAAGACCAATTTAGATATGTAAGGGTGGTTTATGGTGGTTTATGAAAATGTTTATAAAATTATAAAAATGTATAAAAACTTGTAAACTATAGTGGACATCTATTTCATGCTTATTTATGTGTCATGAAGAGGTCTAAGATATTGGACCTTTTTATAATTTAATGCATTTGAATTATGTGAGATGTTGATAAAACTTGAAAAGGTTTATACATAGTGGGAATAAGTTTATAAAACAAAAAAGTTATAAATTAATGTTATAACACAATTATAAACCTTTACTAAGGTTTACCATAGTGGATGCCTAACGTTATTGAAGGCAAACTTTTATAAATTCCAAAAAAAAATAAAAAAATAAAAGCGCAACGCGTGAACTGTTTTAAACCCCCTTTTTTGTATAACTTTCAACAAAAGCAAAAAGAAGAAGAAGAAGAAGAATGGATAACAACAAAAAAGAATCAAAAATGAACATCGCCATCATTCACCCTGATCTCGGAATCGGTATAATCACACACATACAAATATTCTTCAACTATTTCATTTTGCTATAATTTTATTTTAATTCGAATACACTGTAACCTCTTTAATTTTGAATTTCTTGTTCTGTTATGTGTAACTGCTGTTACTTCTGATTATTTTGTTGAATAATAATAAAATGAATAATTTCATTTTTTGTGCTATAGATCAGTTTCATTAAATAATTATCTAGATTTCAATGATCAGCCTGAGTTAAACTTTTACTATAGATTAGTTGCAAAGGTTAACTTAATGTGAATGATATGATGATATTGGTCTTATATTTTGAACTATTCGTCTGCGATTAAATACAATTCGATAGTACTTAGTTTGAAATTCTGGACTCAACATTTTACTGTTACTAAAACCGTCTCGGGTTTTATGCTGTTTGACTTTTTAATCGTATAACATGCGGAATTGACCGAAAAAGTGTATCAAGTTGTAGTGGAGTGGTGTCATTATGTATACGTAAAGATGTTATTCCTTAATTTAAGATTTGTCCTTGGGTGATGATGGGATGCAGTTTTTGTATGATCCTCGTGATTGATCACTATATGAGAAGGAACTGGACGGAGTACATTCTTTTGACATCTGTATTTGAATCAATATACCGATAGAGTATATATTTTAGGCCTTCATACTCCATGTACTGTAACTAAATGCAAAATTTATATGAAATGTAAGTTAAGCAAAAGCTAGTTAGCAGTAGATTGTATTGCAAACTACTCTTGTTATCACCCGATTTAGTATGTTTTCCATATTGTCGTCATGATTGCTTCAGTTTAATTATTATTTGGACCTTTTGATTCTACTAGCCTAATTTTCTTGGTTATGATATTTTATTTTTTATGTTTACAGGAGGAGCTGAAAGATTAATAGTTGACGCAGCAGTCGAACTTGCATCACATGGTCATAATGTTCACGTTTTCACGTCTCACCATGATAAAAATCGTTGTTTTGAGGAGACCCTTGCGGGTAAGAAAATTTTATTTGCTGACCTGTGTAGATCTGTTCATAACTTATAGCTACTTCATTTATGTATAACATGTGCATTTTTCTAGGTACCTTTGGTGTTACAGTATATGGATCATTCCTTCCCAGACATATCTTCTATCGTTTTCATGCAGTATGTGCGTACCTGCGTTGCATATTTGTTGCGCTGTGTGTGTTGTTTAAATGGCCATCTTTTGATGTTGTAATCGCTGATCAAGTCTCTGTTGTCATTCCAATTTTGAAGCTCAAAAAGTCTACTAAGGTTGCTAGAGTTGTATTTCAAACATCTACTTGTGTTACAGCTCATGAAGTCTTTAACTTATCAATTAAGTTTACTTTTGTTTTAGGTTGTTTTCTATTGTCATTTTCCCGACCTGTTGCTGGCCAAACACAATACTCGCCTTAGAAGAATTTACAGGACACCAATAAACTTTTTGGAGCAGTTAACAACAGGGATGGCAGATCTGATTCTTGTTAACAGCAAGTTTACAGCTTCCACTTTTGCTGCAACGTTCAAGCGTCTTGATGCTCAGGGGATAAAACCAGCTGTTCTTTATCCAGCAGTAAATGTGGATCAGTTCAGCGCACCAAATGCTTATAAGTATAGCATACACTCTTTCTTTATTGGTATCTTTCTAGTTTGAGGTTTACTGAGCCTATAGCCCTAATTGAAGTTTTGGCATCTGTGGTTCTAAGTTCTGACTTATGATTTTTAACTTTTGCAGGTTGAATTTTCTTTCAATAAACCGTTTTGAAAGGAAAAAGAATATTGACTTGGCTATATCAGCATTAGCAATGCTTGGCTCTCCTGATGTGACATTGACTATTGCAGGCAAGTTTAAACTACTTTAAGCCAGTTCATCAGATTAGAGTTTTACATTCTCTTTACGCATAATAAGTTGCATTTAATATATCTATAAAAGATTAAAAGCTGCTTCCAAATCCTGGTTAAATGGAGTTGACATATACCAAGTAGTTTCCCAACCCGCCCATGTTGCCACCTCTAGCGGTGAGCAAGAGGTTCATCTGTTCAGAGGCTTCACTGTGGACTTTTGGATCAATGACTAAAATGTAACATCTTAGAACATGCATACACATCAGCTTATGTTACATGTTTTTGTTATTTGGAATTAATCTCGACACGCTACTATTACTGTTTGAAAGTTCTGAATCATGTTCAACATAGTTAATATAGTATATGCAAAATCATGCACATATCGTCTTTCAGTAGTACTTGATTGCATTTTTTCGTTACATGGTAAATCATAGGATGTATGTCACCCTATCACTGATAACACACAAACATCTGCTATATTCTCTTCTCTGTTTTCATTTTTTTTTTTCCTTTAGGTGGATTCGATCAACGGTTGAGAGAGAACGTTGACTATTTGGAGCAACTCAAAGTCTTGGCAGAAATAAAAGGTGTGTCTAACCAGGTCAAATTCATCACATCATGTTCCACTGCTGAAAGAAACACTCTCTTGTCAGATTGCCTGTGCGTTATATATACACCAAAGGTATGGTAAAAACTTCTATATTTTTTATGCCTCTGTAATACTTCACAATGATTAGATGCTATTCATTTAAACCAAAAGATTAGAAATATTTAGGTTCTTATGTGGGAGTCCTAGAGAAGAACTGAGTTTAGACCCACTTGTGGAACACTCAAATTGAAAGTATAATGCTGTGAATTTGTAGCATCTTAGGTTTTCATTGTTAAGGCCATCTAGTATAACTGGCACTAGAGATGACAGTTTCGACCCATTATCTCAGAAGGTTGAAATATAAAATGATAGGGTCCAACGGGTTGAAAGTTACCCAATGTCTATTCTTAATGCATTCAATGTTGTTTTTTAATTCAAAATTCAGATTACTATTTTTGAAATATCGTTTTTATGATCAATAATAAATTTCAAATATTGACAAGAAAGATTTTATGTGTCAATCCAACTTGACCCATTCTGACCCTTACTAAAAACTACCCGTTTCAACTTACCTGATCTGATTAAGTGTGATTGAATTGACAGGATGAACATTTTGGCATTGTTCCTTTGGAGGCAATGGCAGCCCATAAACCAGTGATAGCATGCAATAGTGGTGGACCAGTGGAAACAGTGAAAGATGGAGAGTCAGGGTTCTTGTGTGACCCGACTCCACAAAGCTTCTCTTTAGCCATGGCTAAGTTCCTAAAAGATCCCTCGTTGGCAGAGAAAATGGGTGCAAATGCCCGATCCCATGTTACCACCACATTCTCCACCAAGACCTTCGGTGATCAATTGAATCAATATGTTGTTGATGTAGTAGCGAAGAGCAAACACCACAATCGATATAAAGCAGAATGATTAAAGAAGCTGTTAGGCTGCAGTATTGATCTTCTAACTGACCATTTACTTTTGCTTTTGACAAAATTTTAGAAGCTTTTTGATGCATTTAATATGCAAACTTTCTTAAATTTCGTTCTAATTGCTGTTTTGTAAATTGATATAGAACAAAATATCTTTGATAAAACCAAAATCAATACATAGGGTGTGTTTGGAGTTGCTTATTAGTTATTATTTTCTTATTTTTAAGTGAAACATGTTTGTGTCATCTAAGTGTACATATGCTTAACCATCACCAAAAATGATCGAGGTGTAAGGCACTTGACTTCCTTACATGAGGTCAATGGTTCATACCTCATTAGGTACAAATTTGGGGTGGTCAGAGAAAGGTAACATGTTCAAGTAGATTGTCATAATACAATGCAGACCCTATCTGTTGAGTGGAGTGAATTTGGGTTGTTGAGTGGAGTGAATTTGGGTTGGTCCGAGATTATCTATCTTGCGAATATTTTCTTATAGTTATTTCTATGATTCAGGCATATAGACCACATTTGTAATTGAAAAATACGATAATGTAACTGATCTTTTCGTGTATTGTATGGTATGTGTTAGTATTTGTTTAACGTTTCGTGTATTGTTTATTAAATGCATTTTTTAGTTAAAAATGAAAGTTCGAGTTGAATTAGTGCACTCTAACCGATGCCTTGACGACACTTTTTAGACGATCCCATTAAATAAACAACTCTCCTTTCTTTATATATTGAAGGTCAGATTGCTCCTTGTATTGATGATACTCTTGTATATTTAATGTCAAAAAATATCCTTATATTTCATATAATCTAAGTGTATGTTTGGCGCGGAGCTGTGAGCGGCGAGCAATGAACATTTTGAATTTTAGTAGTCGTTTGGCAAAAGAGCGATGAGCTTTGGCTAATTTTCCAATGCTTTTTTTTCAAGAAGTAGTGAGCGGTAAGTTGTGGCTACTGTTCACAGCTACAGCTTAGTGATACTTTTAACAAATACACAGTAAAGACAAGTCAACTTCCTTTTAACTAATATCCACATTAGTAAGTCTATGCTTTTAGCCATTAAAGGCCACATGACTTTGCTTAATATGTAGTGAATCTAAGGTGAAACAAATATAATAATGCTTATTAATTGGCATTAGCTGGAAGTCTTTGATATAACTTGTTAACTCAATTTTTTAAACTTTTCTGGGAGATACATTCACATGATTTGCAACTTAGGTCTACCCGGTCTTCTGATGCATACTTTGGCAAGATAGTGAAACCCATACGTGATGGATACAGTGTCAAGTCCATGACATAATTGCTTCATATTAACCCCTTATTTGTCTTCCTGTTGTGACCGAGGAATAGACATGGCAAATACAAGAGTTGAGACATGGTCATGGAAGGATGATGTGATGCCTGTTGTTGTTATGCTGATGATAACATGTTTGGATATGAGCTTGGTAACAATAGTGAAAGCAGCCATGAATGGTGGTATGGGTAGTATCGTCTATATTGTGTATCGCAAACTTTTTGGAACACTAATTCTTCTTCCACTTTTCATGATCCACATCTTCGGGTTTGCAAACAAAATCCATGGTTCTTCCTTTTTTACGCCGGACAGAAAATTCTAATCATAACACTTTGACTTTGTACAGAAATGATGGGCGTCCTCCACTCTCATTCCATGTCCTTTGCAGATTCTTTGTTCTTGGCCTTGTAGGGTAAACGATAATGCAACCCAAAGTGAAATATCATATGTTTCAGAGTTTGTGTTAGAAGTCTTCTATATATGGTTTCATTAAAATGCAACTGATAACTATTTATCTTGGGTCCACCAATGCACTCAAATATGCGTATTGCATTTAGTTTCTCTGATACCGAATCTGATAAAAAGATGATGAATGGCGAAAAGTTGTTTCCGTTTTTTAGCTGTTCAAAAACAATTTACTTTTACCTAATAGAAAAAGTAACTAGTGCTACTTATGTGTTTTCAAATATTTTCGTAGTTTTTTTTTTTTTTTTTTTTTTTTTTTTTTTTTTTGTCATCAATATAATTTGTTGCCAGGTTTAGTATAACAAAACCTGATATGTAAGGCCAATATAATAGTTTCAATAGTTTGACGACCTTAATGAAGAAACTAATTAAATAGCTGGGTGGTCTCATACATTCTCGCACATTGATAATACACATGCATGGTTGTTTGTAGGGTTTGTCTTTTCCAGGTACTTGCATATGCAGGTATTTACTACAGCTCTCCAACCGTGGCTAGTGCGCTGTCTAACTTAGGTCTTGCGAACACATTCTTGCTTGCAGTTGTATTCAGGTATTGGGATCACTTTGTATCATAAGACTTTCTTCTAAACCATTGTGGAACAAGAAATTTTTTATGAAATTGGTGCAAATCTTACAAATTGGTTGGAATTTTCTCCTAAAGCATTTCTAAAAGCTTTAAATGGTGTATATGTTTTTTTAGGATGGAGAAATTAGAAATAAGAAGTTCAAGCTGTCGAGTGAAATTATTAGGTACTGTAATTGCAATATCAGGAGCAACGGTGTTCACCTTATATCAAGGCCCAGAAATTTTCATTTTCCGGGCAGCCCCTTCACCTAATTTGCCTAATCATCTTCTTTTGTCACAACCATCAAATTGGGTGTTTGGAGGTCTTCTTATGGCTATTTATGCGTATAGACAACAACAGCAAGAGAGTACCCTGATCAACAGACTATCGTCTTTTTCTACTGCCTCTTTGGGACGATTCAGTGCATAGCTTTATCTCCTTTCCTAGAACCAAATCCAAGTGCTTGGGTGGTGCAACCAGGCTTTGTGTTAGTCGCTATTGTTTATCGAGTAAGATGAGCAAACGATAATTCTTTAAAGTTGATTAATACACTTTGGTGCTGATAGATTGTCTTGTTTTATTCGAAGGCGGTATATGTAACTGTTATGCGTAATACCATTATCACTTGGTGTCTGGAGAAGAAAGGCCAAGTTTTTGTGGCCATGTTTTCGCCCCTTTCATTAGTTATCGCGGTCATCATGTGTTGGGAGAAATACCTCGACAAAAAACCCGAAGTTCGATCGCGGAACGCTAGATCGCGAGTTGTATCGAGCACAAGTAGCAAACATGAGAGACTACAAAGAACCGACAAGAATATGCACACGATATACCCTCAACGAACCCTTTATTAGAACCAATAAAGCTTTACAATTGAGGAAGAAGAATTAATAACTAGCATCCCCCTCATCTCTATTTATAGAGATGAGTAGGTGGAAACCTAGCTTGCCTTGCACTCCAAGCTACCTAATCCTAGTTTATGTCTAACACCTAATCTAATTACAAAGTACACTTAAGCCCCTAAACTATGTTTAAGTTCACTACTAATATTTAACAAATTTCCACCTTAGGAGTAACACCTAAACATAACCGATACTCAACACCTTTTCCTCGTGCTGGAACCTCGGACCAGGGACCCTTGTCGACCAGGCATTGTACTTCAGTAATTTTCCAAGATTAGCTTCTGTAGGCTCCTTCACGTTCTTCTTTTCAGCAACATTACCCTCTGCACCCTCTTGACCAGGTACTCCAGTTACCGTAATGTCTGCCCCCACCTTTATACCAAGGTGTACTTTTTCCTGCTCATTTACCAAGCAGCCCGTTTTTGTTTTTTCTTCAAGTTGTTTAACCTCCAACTTTCTTTGAGCCATTATAGCATCATCGTTACTAACCTGAACATCCTCAGCATCACGATTCCCCTGATCTCCCTGCAGTTTCACCTCAAACCAAACACGTTCATCAACCTGTACTTCATGGACTCCTGTTTTAACACCAGGACCAAGTTGTTTGAACCCAACTTGTTTATGTACACCAAAAGTCGTCACTTTTGCTTCAAGACTATACATACAGTTCTCTTTCCTGATCCCGGTCATCATAACCAGACAACCTTTGATCACCTTGACTCTACCCATCTGCATCTTCACAGTATAACCCTCTTTTTCAAGAGTACTCAATGAAATCAAGCTTTTTCTTAACCCTGGAACATACTTGACATCTTCTAGTATAAAGCTTGAACCATCATGCAACTGTATCTTCACTTTTCCTGTCCCTTTGATAGTACATGTCCTGTTATCACCTAACCGAACCACCATCAACATCCTTGAAGTCATACAAGAAATGATAAGACCCACCTGAATCCATTACCAATTCAACCATCTCATCATTCCCGACTACCAATAAGGCTTCTCCAAAGTAGGCGTTACCCTCGTCATCAAAAGAATCAGAATCCTAGATCATGCTTACCCTTCTTGATGAACCCACTTGACTTCTTCATTGGACAGTCTCTCATCAGATGACCCTCTAAATGACATATGAAGCACTTGAGTTTACCAGTTCCAGCCCTTGACTTGAACTGCGAACTTCCACTAGAATGAGCTTTTATTGAATGATCTGACCCTCCCCTTACATATAACCCGTCACCAGTTTCTTCCTTTATGCCTTCAGTTCTTTAAACTGTTTGAGATGACACGAACTCCACTCAATGAAAACTGCTCTGCAGTTCTGTTGAAACAGCTTCCCGAGAAGCTAGGAGACCCCGGGAAATTTCTAATACCATGTATTTTCCCAGGGATGGTTGAGCGCTTTGCCTTGGTCGATCTTGGTGCAAGCATCAACTTAATGCCCCACTCAGTTTGGAAAAAACACTCTCTTCAGGCACTTAGTCCCACATGCATGACTCTCGAGCTTGCAGACCGTTCAATTTCACGTCCCCTTGGCATTGCTGAGGACGTGTTTGTAAGAGTGGGAAAGTTCCATTTTCCGGCAGACTTTGTCGTTGTTGATTTCGATGCGGATCCAAGAGTTCCTCTCATTCTTGGGAGGGGATTCTTAAGGACGGGTCATGCATTAATCGATGTTTTCGATGAGGAAATCACGTTACGAGTTGGCACTGAAGCGATAACGTTCAACCTTGATCAAACCTCAAGATACTCCTCGAATTATGATGCTGAATCGGTCAACTGAATTGATGTCATTGACATTGCATCCGAGGAGTATGCTCAGGAAATCCTTGAATTCGCTGATAGTTCTACGAGTGGAAATCCCACTCCCTCTTCTCACCCCATAATCGCTAATTCTTCTCCTTCCCTCACTCCGTTTGAGGAAAGTGATTTCGTCCTTGAGGAATTAGAGGCCTTTCTCAAAAGTGATTCAGTTCCCGAAGGAATTGATAACCAAGAGATTGATCCGGAGAGGGATATACTTCTCCTTGAGAAGTTATTGAACAAAGATCCTTCTCCCATTCCTGTTCTACCTCCACAACTTCATAACGCGGAAGTCAAATATGTTGAGAAAAATGATGATTTCCCCAAGGTCGAACTTAAGGACCTACCTCCTCATCTAGAATATGCATTCTTGGAAGGTAACGATAAGTTACCAGTCATCATTGCGAAAGACTTAAAGGATGAGGAGAAATTCGCGCTGCTTAAGGTTTTAAAGTCCCACAAGCAAGCAATTGCTTGGAAACTCTCAGACATAAAGGGTATTAACCTGGATTTTTGTACACACAAAATCCTAATGGAAGAGGACTTTAAACCTGCCGTACAACATCAAAGAAGGGTAAATCCAAAAATCCACGAAGTTATCAAGGAAGAAGTTATCAAACTTCTCGATGCGGGATTGATTTACCCTATATCAGACAGTCCTTGGGTTAGCCCAATACACTGTGTTCCAAAAAAGGGTGGCATCACGGTTGTCACAAATGAGGATAACGAGTTAATACCAACTCGTTTGGTTACAGGATGGCGAGTATGTATCGATTACAGAAAGCTTAACGAAGCCACCCGCAAAGACCATTTCCCTCTGCCCTTTATGGATCAAATGCTCGAGAAGACCATTTCCCTCTCGGGTTACTTCCAGATTCCCATTGATCCACAGGATCAAGAGAAGACTACCTTTGCATGCCCTTACGGAACATTTGCCTATCGTCGCATGCCTTTTGGGTTATGCAATGCTCCGGGCACTTTCCAGAGGTGCATGATGGCTATTTTCCACGACATGATCGGGAAAACCATGGAGGTATTCATGGATGACTTTTCAGTCATCGGGAATTCTTTCGACTCATGCCTCTCCCATTTAGAAAAGATGCTTCAACGTTGTGAAAACACTAATCTTTGTCTAAACTGGGAGAAGAGCCATTTTATGGTTAAGGAGGGCATTGTCCTCGGCCATAAAATTTCAAAAAGTGGGATTGAGGTCGATAAGGCCAAAATTGATGTTATAGCTAAACTACCTCATCCCACCACTGTTAAAGGAATAAGGAGTTTCCTCGGCCATGCCGGGTTCTATCGGAGATTCATTCAGGATTTCTCCAAAATAGCCCGGCCCATGACTCATCTTCTTGAAAAGGATGCTCCTTTCATCTTTTCCCTCGAGTGCATCGAAGCTTTTTCAACTTTAAAGAAAAGACTTACCGAGGCACCGATCCTTGTTGCCCCCGACTGGGACTTACCCTTTGAACTTATGTGCGATGCTAGCAACTTCGCTATTGGTGCAGTTCTGGGGCAACGCAAAACAAAACATTTTCAGCCAATACACTACGCAAGTAAGACGATGAGTGAAGCTCAAACGCACTATGCCACCACAGAAAAAGAATTATTAGTTGTGGTATATGCCTTTGAGAAATTTAGGCCTTAATTAATCTTAACCAAATGCGTGGTGTACACGGACCACTCGGCTTTGAAATACCTGTTCACTAAACAGGACGCAAAGCCAAAACTGCTCCGTCGGGTCCTGCTCCTTCAGGAATTTGATATACTCATACGAGACAAAAAAGGAGCAGAAAACCTTGCTGCTGATCACTTGTCCCGGTTAGAGAATCCTCATCAGGATATTCTCGAGAGAAAAGAAATTAATGAAACTTTTCCTCTGGAGACTCTCAATCTAATCTCTACCCGGGATGATACTACTACCCCATGGTTTGCCGACTTTGCAAATTACCATGCGGGAAATTTCGTTGTGAAAGGGATGTCGTCCCAACAGAAAAGAAAATTCTTTAAAGATGTGAAACATTACTTCTGGGACGACCCCTACTTGTTCAAAATATGTGCGGATCAAGTCATCCGACGGTGTGTCCATGGCCAAGAAGCCATGGAAATTCTTAAAGCTTGTCATGATGGACCCACGGGGGGACATCATAACCCAAACTACACCGCCAAAAAGGTGTTTGATTCAGGATTCTTTTGGCCCACGATCTATAAAGACACCCATGAACTTATCAAAACCTGTGAGGCTTGCCAGCATCACGGGAATATTTCCAAAAAGAATGAGATGCCACAAAACGCCATCCAAGTCTGTGAAATATTTGATATGTGGGGTATTGATTTTATGGGGCCATTCCCGTCTTCACGAGGGAATAAATACACACTCGTGGCTGTGGACTATCTGTCAAAATGGGTGGAAGCAAAAGCTTTACCCACCAATGATGCCCGAGTAGTCGTTAACTTTTTGAAATCTCTCTTTTCCAGATTCGGGACTCCTCGTGCCATTATCAGTGATCGTGGTACACACTTCTGCAATGAACAATTTGCAAGAGTGATGCTGAAATATGGTGTAACTCACCGTCTTTCTACAGCATACCACCCATAAACAAGTGGGCAGGTGGAGGTCTTGAATCGGGGTATTAAGAGAATTCTGGAGAGGACGGTGGGAGAAAACCGTGCCTCTTGGTCGGATAAGCTGGATGATGCATTATGGGCTAGTGTACTCCATATAAGCTAGTGTATGGGAAAGCATGTCATCTTCCGATCGAATTAGAACATAAGGCCTACTGGGCCTTAAAACATGCAAATTTCGACCTTCACACAGCGGGTGATCACCACAAGGTTCAACTAAACGAATTAAATGAACTTCGTGATCAAGCTTATGAGAATTCTTTGATTTACAAGGAAAAAACCAAGAAGATCCACGACTCAAAAATTAAAAACCGTGTTTTCAACATCGGTGACAGAGTCCTTCTCTTCAATTCACGATTGAAGATATTCTCAGGAAAGCTTAAAACTCGTTGGTCTGGGCCATTTACTGTAACCAGAGTATTTCCATATGGAACTGTTGAGTTAGCTCAACCTGACGGTTCCAACTTTAAAGTGAATGGCCATCAGTTAAAACACTACTTCGGAGGGGACATACAACCAATGGTTGTCCCGGATCTCCAAACTTTCCCCATGGACCAATAAATTCGGGGTCGAGTCAAGCTAGCGACTCGATTAACAAAAACAGTAGCTGAACATGGGTTTTCACCCGTGTGTACCACCCTAGTATGGGGGAGATGCCCCACATGTTGTATATATCCTAAAAAAATGTACATAGACTAAAATAAAGGTTACTAGTATTTCCTTCTTATGTTCTAAGTGTCGGTTTAACACCCGGTACTTTGAATATTGAGGGCAATATTCATTTCTAAGTGTGTCGGGGGGGGGGGGGGGGGGGGGGGATTCTCACGAATTCAAACACATGTTCCATCAAGCACCCTCATTTGATCAAAATTTAAAATTTTTTCACACTTAGAAATGCAATAAATGGTTATCAGTCTGCCATGTCTAACCCACATAAGGATTGGCTAATCCAGGAGCAAACGGCTCTTGGTAAAGATATCTCAAAACCGTTGATGGCTTGCAATTTGCCCAAAATTGTATGGTAAATCAACTCGCCATATCCCATAAAGCGAATGAGTTGGCTAGCCCGCAAGATTATGGCTTGTGGTAAAGGCAGTGGAAAATCCATAATTGGTAATCAGCTCACCAAGATGTTGACTATTCCATCAAGAGTTGGCTAGTCCAGAAGCAAACGGCTTTTGGTAAAGACTAATCAAATCCGTTGACAGCTGGTGGTTTGCTCAAAATCACACAGTTATCAGGTGTACCACAGTTCTCACACCTGGCTACTCCAGAAGTGATGACTTTTGGTAAAGAGTTTAAAATCCATCAAGTTTTCAAACAGTTATTGCTAGGGACTAGCAATAGTTTAGTGTGGGGGATTGATGAGTGCTCAAACACTCATCATTTTTGGTCAAATCTGAACTGCAAAACATACAAAAACACTAAAAAATGCATCAAAATACTGAAAATATTTTAAAATTGTGTTTTATATGTTTTAGATGCAAATAATGAAATAGCTGTCCAACATGGTACGGGTGTGGACCACCACTTGGTCCAGGTGATTTTTGTTATTAATTTTTAGTTATTTTATAATTTTAGAAATTTTATTTTCAATTTTCTAGTGTTAATTAATATTATATTGTATTTAAGTATTTTAAATATTAATAATTAGTAATAATTAGTAATTAATTAATATTAAATAATTAAATAGTGTAAAAATTTATTTTATTTTTCTAAAAATTTTCTTTTACCTTTAAGTTTGTAAAAAAGTCATTTTCACCCCCTGGGTGTTTTCAAATTTCATTTTTCACGTTTTATTTTGTACGTTCGCGTTATTTCAAACGTAAACATACGCGTTTTTAGATTTCAAGCGTTTTTAGGTATCTTACTTTCGCGTAATCATCTTTATAGCTTGTTTAAGCTATTTCTTTGTAGATTCCCTAGTTTAACCACTCACAAACCTTTTCCTGTCCAAATTCACCCCTGGGTGTTTTCAGATTTCATTTTTTACGTTTTATGTTGTACGTTAACGTAAATTTAAATTAAACGTACGCGTTTTTAGGTTTTAAACGTTTCTAGGTTTTCTAAGTTTTACGTACTTATTAATATAGCTTACTTAAGCTATTTTCTTTTATATTTCAGTAGTGTAATCAATCACAACTCACTTATACCCATTCTCGTCCAAATTCACCCGATCACAAACCCGTTTTTATACCATCCACACCTCGTCGAGACATAACGACCCGGGGAAACCCTATACTTCCACAGAGCATTGATCTTAGGCAGTTTGGCTTAGTTGACCATTCACCTGGTCAATTTAGGTTGACCGTTTGGGACCAATCACTACGTCATATTTTTACACGTGTCAACTTCTTGTGAGTTTTTTTCCCGCTAAATTTTTAAAAGACATTTACAAAGGAAGGATAACCCACCATGTTTCTGTAACTGCTTCATGAACTCCTAACTGAATCTGAATACCAAGAAAAAAACAAAGAAAGCTATCAAGTTTATGTTCCAATCACTGTCATGTCTTTGATTATAAAATTGAAGATTTGTATATGTCTCATCGTGCCACATAATCGCTCCAAAAATGTGCATTCAGAGGAAAGAGTTACTATCATCTTGAGTTGCGGTTCAATCGTTTGACTGTATGGATTTTGTTTGTATAATTCATTATAAAGTTGAGTCATTGTGTTGCTATGTATAATTGGTTCAGTTTATATGTACACCAAGTGTTTGATGAAATGCTTAAATAAATGGAATTCATAAAAGTTCTACAAATAATGTGTCCATACGATAGATCCTTGCTTCATGGTTTTAACTTTATAATATGATTTTATCGATGCAAAATCGAAGGTCTATCTAGTTGTTTTTTCAACTGTTAAGTTTACCCATATATTTAATAATACCATTATATTAAAGCAGTATGAATTGATCAAACAAGCGGTCTGCGAGTGATACAAGGTTGAACATGGGATGTGTTTCAATTAATCACAATGACAAATACAGGAATGCCAATTAACCGACAGTTCTCTATATCACAACCACTCCCATAAACTGTTAAGTGGGTAGCCGAAAATTGATCACTGATGCAATTCCCTTTATCCCAATACCTAATATTGTCCAAAGCTGACTTCTATTTTTATTACTCCATTTTTTCCAATTTGATGCAATTTATATGTACAAGCTATTTAAAATTCATATTCTTTGATTTTTCTATATGTTTTGTAGGATGAATGTTAAAACGAATCAATCAATTTGTGGAAATGAAAGATCCTGCCTTGAGATTTTCATCAAGGTGTGAGAACTAAGAAGTATTGCGGGCATGTAACTCAAAAAGAGCGCACATTACTATACAAGTATTCATTTGCACTTATCTATATAAAACATATAATTTATTATACAATATTCTAGGTACTAATAATCTGCAATGATCAGTTTACGAGATGTCATAATGCCAGGAGTCAATGGAGAAGCCAACAATGCCCATGCTTTGCTGTACGAACTAAATGTGATCGGCCCAGAAATTTTTTGAAACTATTGAGTGAGGCAATATGGAAACATTTATTAGTTGTGTTAGCATATCTATGATGTTAGTACTGATATGAGAACTACACTAGCTTAAAACAAGATTAAACTAGAGTACATCCATGCAGCTCCTATAACATGGAATTAAAAAGTAATAAGGGGCATCATAATAATAAGGTTATTACTTTTGAATATCATGTTTGAATCCTAAAATGGAAAATGTCACCAGTATGGATCATTTGAACTTGATGAAATGCGAAAAGTACTTGCATGAATTTGACAAAAAAATGGCAAGCAAACAGTAGGTTCTATGGTTGATTGCTAGGTCAAGTTTGAGACACTTTCTTCAACTATTTACTGTAACTGCAGATGAAACAATAAACTAAGTAGATACAAAGTTGGGGAGGACACATAAATATTTTGCATGGTTAGCGAGTTAACTCACGATTTGTGTATGATAACAGGTTAAGCAATTACACATCCTTTGAATTGTAGGAAAATCATCAAGATGGGTTGATAACTTAGATCTCAAACATTAAATTTGGTGTGATTTTGAGCTATAGTTAGTATAGTATCAATAATGTATTACTTGTTGCTTATATCTTAACACCTAAACTCACTCTGAGATATGTGGGCTTAGTAATTCTTCTAAAGTGTGTGTTTATGTCCTCTTTTTTTTAAGTGCAATAAGGGTTCTTAGCTTATAAGTCAAATTTGCTACTTTTGTCATTCGCGGAAGTGTAAAAAAAAACTCCCATGGCTAAAATGTTTCTGATCTGGGCTTGCAACAGCTACTGTATTTGAAATGTATATTGGCTGAAAATATTTGAACTATCAAAATATGTATTCCGAATTTTTTGGATACATAACATTTTGATAATATTTCATAACGAGTGGTATTTTGGTATTGCAAATTTCACGGGGATGGATATTTCATGGCTAGAATTGTTTTGTTTAATCAAGAATGACTATGGGGTTTTTGTACAGTATTATTGATTTGAAGTTGAAGTGACGTTTCAAGGGTGTACTTATTTATCTTTGAGATATGATGGGCTCAAGATAACTTGTCTTGGCATTTTACACTGTGATTAAGACTTGATAATCTAATTATAACTGATGCAAGGAGTTACGTTGTAGTGCTCACAGTAAAACTATCACTTTAAGGAGTTACGTTGTAATACTCAGTGTCACATGAAGTTGTGGATTTTTCAAGAGGATCTTAATCAAGGATAGTACAAGCATTAATTTAGAAAGTTGGTATGTTTACTTCTTTTTCAAGTTGGTCATATCGGGTTGTCTCCATATGTGGTCATTACTATTATCCGGTGAATTCAAAGGAGGTTCGTTTAAAGGTTGGTTTGAGAGAAGTGTATCGAGAGTATTTTTTTGACATATTCTCATGGAATTATGCTTAAATGGACTGTTGTGGCTTTAATATTGCATCAAGTACAAGGTGATTTTACGGCGTGTATACATAATAGTATGATGATTTCGATAAATCGCAACCATCAGTATGATGATTTTACGGCGTGTATTTTATATATATATATATATATATATATATATATATATATATATATATATATATATATATATATATATATATATATAAGTTTTTCTTTAAAAAAAATTATAATGTTCTCTAATTAAAAGAAAATAGTGTTCGTTAGTGCCCATTTGATTTTTCAATAGGCTAAATATGTCCATTTCAAAAAAAGGATGGGCTAAATGTGCCTAAATCTTTTACAAAGTAGTCAAAATTAGCCAACATTTTTCATTTCGGGCCCAAATTGCCAATTTAAAATGCAAGCACACTAAGCAGTAAGTTGTCTAAGCTTATGCAGGGCCGGCTTTGAGGGTGTGCAAGGTGAGCGACCGCACAGGGCCCCAAAATTTGAAAGGGTCTCAAAATTTGTCCCGTTAATAATTATATGCATGTGTACGCATATTTTTCATAAAGAAAAAAGTATATAGATGAAAAAAGTATCTTAAATAAATAATATGTTAGAACATTTATCTAACTAATTATAGTATATCTTATACATAGTGACACCTTATATATAGCATTTCTTAGCGAAAAGCCTCATTATTTAATTTCGTCCAGGGCTCTTAAAAAAATTTTAAATTCATGGGACGTCCCTGAGCTTATACTAGGCATTATGGTCTGAACAAGTTAAAGATTAAATCTATTACTCCGTATTTTCGAATTAGTGAAATATGTAAGCTTTGGCTAGTAAATATTTTCATATCGATCACCTCTAATACGCTATTCATAGCTTAGTTGAACGGATGATACACAAATCACATAACTCAATTATCAGATTATGATCATGTCAAAATCAGGGAGGGAAGGGTTGTCAGCTGAGGAAATATTGAAGGTGGGAAGTTACAATGCATTGTTCAAAATACACTTCCGGATGAGTACAAGTATTACAAAGCAGAAGAAGAGACATTTGAATCTTCACACGATGTTTTTCGTTCAGCATTTCCTCAAGGGTTTGCATGGGAGATGATAAGTGTTCATTCTGGACCACCTGTAGTATCGTACAAGTTTCGGCACCAGGGACGGAGCCAGTGGGTTTCCGCGGGTTTCCGTGCACCCCATGAAATTTTTTAATATAGTTAATTTTTGAAAAAAAAATATCGATTTTTCATAAAATCATCTTAAATGCACCCGGTTCATCGAAATGTGTTTCTATTATTATTGTTCATGAGCGTGAAGATGAGTGTGATGACTATGATAATTATTCGAAGCAAATTTATGATCTTTCAGGGAATTTGGATGCTCTTAATTCCATGTATGGTTTTAATCTCCAAGGTCGTAGGAAGTAATTTACCTTTTCGTCAGAGTCTTTTGTTACCATGTGGTTAGTGGTTTGTTTTCTTGTTTAGAAGATAGAAAGTATCTTGTTATGTAAGTTTTTCGCCTATGTAACGGGCTAAGATATGGATTCACCCATATCCGTTGTACACAAATGCTTTTTGGAGTAATATATTTATCGGGGCATTGACCTTTTACCCAAAAATAGTATTATTGTTCAAATTTTTTTCAGCACCCGATTATATTTAGTCCTGACTCCGTCCTTGTTCGCCACATGGGTTATTTTGAAGGTCCATATAAAGGTCATTCTCCTATCGGCTAAATGGTTGATTTTTATGGCATGTGCATACTCAAGGTTATGGCTGAGCATCGGGCCGGAACCGACCCGAACCGATCTGAACTGAAAAAACAAGAACCGAGATTCATGAAAAACCGAAACCGAAACCGAACCGATGGGCCGTCGGTTCGGTTCGGTTTTCGTCGGTTCGGTTCGAGTTTGTCGGTCTAAGTGTATTTTGGTATGTTTTTGTCGGTTTTGGGCTGAACCGGACCGAACCGAACTGACTTGAAACCGAAACCATATAAAACTTGAAACCGAAACCGAACCGACGGGCCGTCGATCCGGTTTGGTTTTTGTCAGTTCGGTCGGTTTCGTCGGTCCGGTTCTGTTTTGAACCTTCGGTGATCAGCCCTAGGTACTAATATTTTAAAATAAGATATAAACCTATTACTCATGGTACTAATATTTTGAAAATAAGATTCTAAAAATAAGATACTTGAATAAGATATTAACCTAGTATGCAATCGATATATAATATTATGACTATTATGACACTTCGATCACTTCGATATTAACCTAGCTCCAAAAAAAAGTACGAATATTTTAAAATAAGATATTAACCTAGTAGGCAATCGATATATAATATTATGAAACATGAATTAAATATATTTAAAAAATCACTTTATTATTATTATTATTATTATTATTATTATTATTATTATTATCACATAATATATACAATACAGACTCTCTCAAATGTCCAAAATCATTTGATTGGGGAGCTCTCACACAACAAAAGGTATCAAACCCTTTTGTCAAAAATTAAAATTAAAAAAAGTAAAAAATAAATAATATCACATTATTCCTTTGTGTAAGAGTTAAAAACGAAATTATTTTTCAGCCCAAAACTAGAAGACAATAATTTTCTGAATGAATTTTGAAGGTTGCTGAATCATTGAGAGCAGAAGATGTTGAGATCTATTATGATCCAGCCGATCTTATCTCAAAGCTACTCAAGGGATCGTTAGTTGATCCGCGAACAACAAAATGTCTTCACAAATGCTTTTCAAGCGAACATTGGTAATTGTCGGTCTAAGTGTATTTTGGTATGTTTTTGTCGGTTTTGGGCTGAATCGGACCGAACCGAACCGAACCGATTCGAAACCGAAACCATATAAAACTTGAAACCGAAACCGAACCAACGGGCCGTCGATCCGGTTCGGTTTTTGTCGATTTGGTCGGTTTCGTCGGTCCGGATCGGTTTTGAACCTTCGGTGATCAGCCCTAGGTACTAATATTTTAAAATAAGATATAAACCTATTACTCATGGTACTAATATTTTGAAAATAAGATTCTAAAAATAAGATATGAAAATAAGATACTTGAATAAGATATTAACATAGTACGCAATCGATATATAATATTATGACTATTATGACACTTCGATCACTTCGATATTAACCTAGCTCCAAAAAAAAGTACGAATATTTTTAAAATAAGATATTAACCTAGGAGGCAATCGATATATAATATTATGAAACTTGAATTAAATATATTTAAAAAATCACATTATTATTATTATTATTATTATTATTATTATTATTATTATTATTATTATTATTATTATTATTATTATTATTATATACAATACAGACTCTCTCAAATGTCCAAAATTATTTGACTGGGGAGCTCTCACACAACAAAAGAAAAGGTATCAAACCCTTTCGTCAAAAATTAAAATTAAAAAAAGTAAAAAATAAATAATATCACATTATTCCTTTGTGTAAGAGTTAAAAACGAAATTATTTTTCAGCCCAAAACTAGAAGACAATAATTTTCTGAATGAATTTTGAAGGTTGCTGAATCATTGAGAGCAGAAGATGTTGAGATCTATTATGATCCAGCCGATCTTATCTCAAAGCTACTCAAGGGATCGTTAGTTGATCCGCGAACAACAAAATGTCTTCACAAATGCTTTTCAAGCGAACATTGGTAATTGTCGGTCTAAGTGTATTTTGGTATGTTTTTGTCGGTTTTGGGCTGAATCGGACCGAACCGAACCGAACCGATTCGAAACCGAAACCATATAAAACTTGAAACCGAAACCGAACCAACGGGCCGTCGATCCGGTTCGGTTTTTGTCGATTCGGTCGGTTTCGTCGGTCCGGATCGGTTTTGAACCTTCGGTGATCAGCCCTAGGTACTAATATTTTAAAATAAGATATAAACCTATTACTCTACTAATATTTTGAAAATAAGATTCTAAAAATAAGATATGAAAATAAGATACTTGAATAAGATATTAACATAGTACGCAATCGATATATAATATTATGACTATTATGACACTTCGATCACTTCGATATTAACCTAGCTCCAAAAAAAAGTACGAATATTTTTAAAATAAGATATTAACCTAGGAGGCAATCGATATATAATATTATGAAACTTGAATTAAATATATTTAAAAAATCACATTATTATTATTATTATTATTATTATTGTTATTATTATTATTATTATATACAATACAGACTCTCTCAAATGTCCAAAATTATTTGACTGGGGAGCTCTCACACAACAAAAGAAAAGGTATCAAACCCTTTTGTCAAAAATTAAAATTAAAAAAAGTAAAAAATAAATAATATCACATTATTCCTTTGTGTAAGAGTTAAAAACGAAATTATTTTTCAGCCCAAAACTAGAAGACAATAATTTTCTGAATGAATTTTGAAGGTTGCTGAATCATTGAGAGCAGAAGATGTTGAGATCTATTATGATCCAGCCGATCTTATCTCAAAGCTACTCAAGGGACCGTTAGTTGATCCGCGAACAACAAAATGTCTTCACAAATGCTTTTCAAGCGAACATTGGTAGTTGCTCGTTCAATGAGCCAGAATGATTCGTTTATATATGTTTGCTCTATATCATGTCATCTTCAGTGTGCGTGCATTTTTTCTTTTTCCGGTTAAATTCTTGAAGACAAAGTTTAAAAGAATTAAATTCAGTTTTAAGTGGTAAAAGCGTGTACGTATTTTACCAGAGTGCTCCTTTTGTCACTTTTGGAATGGATCATGGATCCCACTCCTCCTTGTAATTCAAATACATATTTGTAACATGATTTAGCAACTTGCTGTCCAATAAAAGCGCCCTTTAGGAAATTGAAGTACGCTAGTTATTAGTCGAAGTTTGCCGACATTTTTAAATCTTCTCAAAAGGTTTAAATCGCCCAAGAAACCCAACTTTGTAATATTGAATCTTAAAAAATACTAGCAAGCGTGTTATTGTTCTTGTTAAAGTGTTTGCCTGATATAACCTAAGTTACTCGAACACTTTTTATGGCATTTGATGTTTTTAAAAACAGTTTATGAAACGAAACACAAGAACTGTTTAAACAAAATTTACACGCAATAAGTTTGTCAATGTTTAATTTTTTATTAAATTAATCAAAGATTTTTCAAAGATTGTTTTGCGGAATAACTATCAGTTGAATGACAATTTGTTGATCTACTCTATAAATTAAACACTAAGGGACTAAATTCAAAGGGGGAGTAATGCTCTCTTGAATGCTTATCAGTTATCACATTTGTAGAGAATTAAGGTTCTTAAAAGATATTCTTCACACATGCTGAACATTTAATTGGTCAGTGGTTAGTGCACTAAATGCTTCTTATTTACATAAAAGATATACTTTTCTTTTAAGATCAATGTTGACAAATTTAGTTTGTTTTTACCAACTCTTGTAAAGGTGGTATGTGAGTTGCTCACCAACTTAGATTTTGTGGGTTCAAGCCTGGCCGAAGGCATTTGTGAGATATATTATGAGATAGATGGTATAGGATGTGAAAAAATATTGTCCAAAAAAGGATAGTTTGTATGGACATGTTAATGTTTTTGTGGTTATAGATATTTGATATGGTTGTGGATGTGTAGCGACTTTTTTTGAACCATTTTGGCGACTTTGTTATCGAATGATGTTTTACCGACTTTGTTATTGAATAGATGTTTAAGTGAATTAGTATGTTTGTTTTGGATAATTACAAGTTCTAGGTTTGGTAGATTCTTTCTAAAAAAATCCGAAAAAACTTTGGAAATGCACCTGAAAGCAGCAATATGCTGCAAAAATCTGCAGGGTGTTTTAACGACGAAAAATAAGATTAAGAAAAACATCAAAATACAAGAGTTACATACTACAAAAACACCAACTAAACTAAAAGGATAGAAACTATGTCACTATTACTTAATACACAAGATAAACACCTATATCCTAAAGCAAAAAAGAAACAAAACCGAAGTTGATACATAAATGACTTCGAAAGCTAAACAATAAAAAAGAGCTCGATCAGAAAAACTTCTGGCACAACTCCATGAAAAGCTTGAAAAATACCAAATATCTGACTGTCACCAAACTTTGCCTTCAAAACTAAAAACCCTCCTACAAGCTAGATAAGCACCCAACAACTATCAAGTAACAACAAACTTAATTTGACTTCAAAACTAGTAACCTCCTAAAAAGCTAAGCTCTGGAAAGTAGTTGATATGAAACAGTCAAAATAAAGACAAAGAAGTAGAGAATGTTAACTTGATCACCTAAGTTTAGTAAATAAATTTCATTAATTTTATAATTAATTAATTGATTAATTAATTAATATTATAAATTGATTAATTAGTGAAATAATTCATCTTTTAATAAAAAACATTGGTGATGACATGTCTTCGCAAAAAGTCTGTAAGCCTCTTTTGAGAACTTTGACTGGGAATTTATGTGGGTGTACCACGTAATCATCGCTAAAGCGCAAATTCGTCTTCGTCAATACTTTTATCGACGTGCGTTTGGCGACGATTTCTTAGCGAAGACATGTCCTCGCCCAAAATCTTCCTCACTAATGGGCCGACTAATGTAATGTATATCATTTCCAACTTTCTAAGAAATATAAAACACACATTAGACAATTTATTTTATGTTTTTAAAAATACTTTGGTTTGATCATTATTTTAATATGTAGTTAACGAATATAAAAGTTATGTTTTCCAAAATGTTGAACTTTTTACCTTTTTAAGCCAATCTCACATCTAAGTTTCTTCAACGAAAATGATTAGGAACTCTATTTATTATTTATTTATCATATTTAGAGATTTACAATATTAGCCTCGTGGTTCCATCGTGTCTATAAAACATTAAAACCCTCGTATCTTGAATGTTGAAGTACAAGTTCCACTAGAATAACAAGAAGTAAATTAAAATGGAAGGTTTGAAGATAGAAGAAGCTATAAAGGAGACTGGAGAAAAATACAGGTCAATTCTTCATGAAGAAACTGAAAACACTCATTGGAGACATGGTGGTCCTCCTATCTATGATGCCGTTAATAAACTCTTCGAAGAAGGCAGAACCACGGTTCGATCTATTAACATAATCATTTTATCAAATGGCATCTAATTAATGTTTGCATCTATATATGTCTATTTACTGTTAGCATGAATCTTTCTGAGGAAAACTATATCAACGTGCATCTTTCCGAGGAAAACTATATTAACGTGCGCTTTATGAACATATTTTGATTAAACATGTATACTAATAATATTTGTTAATATTTTCATAATTTAGATCATTTGGAATAAATGTTTCCAAGTTTCGGCTTTCTTTTGCCTAAGAAACATAATCAAACAGCAATTGATATAAGACTAGCTAGATGGATATACCAGCAAATTAACAGTGACTACTCGAAACCAAATATATAGTCATTTCCCGAATTGTCAATCCGTATATAATGCATTCGTAACCTAGCACAACTCATGATTCTAGTTATTTACTTTTTTTTTTTTTTTTTTTTTTTTTTTTTTTTTTTTTTTTTTTTCAATGTGGACTACTACAAAGATCACAGATATCTGGTGTGGCGTTGACATATAACTTTACAGCATACTAAATGATTTTATTTTATTTAGAAAAAATGCAAAATAGTAAAACTATAAGAGTGAGGTCAACTTTCGGTTATATGTGGTTGTAGGTATGGGAAAAAGGATCACTAGAAGAAACTGTTCAAAACGCAATAAAGTCATGGGAAATGGAGCTCAGCCACAAGACTCGCATAAGCGATTTTAAGACCATCAATCCTGAAAAGTTCAAACTGATTGTCAACGGTAAACTGATTCTCGATTTATTTTAATTTGTACACGAACCCTTAAAGTTTCACAAAATAATATCAAATGTCTTGCAGAAATCCTTTTTTTTTTTTTTTTTTTTTTTTTTTTTTTTTTTTTAGAACGGCATCAATATTATTAAAAGAAAACTAGCAAGAAGCTAGACAAAAAAATACAATTACTTGGAAGAAATAGCTAAAGTAGGGTCTTGCAACCAAGCAACCCAATTTAGGTTCAACTTTTTGCATCTACCACTGATCCAAAGAAAAGCATAAGTGACAATGTTATCCATGCATAAACTTTTCTTTGGTTTTTTCTTGGCGAACAACCTAGCATTTCGGAAGTTCCAAACATGCCACCATAATGCAAAGAACACCAACTCTAGACAATCTTTTTTCGCCTTGGGCATACTTAGAGACTCAAACCACGTATGCCAACCTAAAAAAGAACCAATCGTTGGAATATCAAGTCTCCACCAACGACCCACTTCTACCATTAGATCCGCGGCCAAAGAACAACCAAAGAAGAGATGGTCTGTCGATTCTATACCATAATCACACACCCCACACAAAAAATATCATGCTTGAAATCCTTACACAAAAAATATCATGCTTGAAGTTTCAATTGTAATATAACGTGTTGTGTTATGCTAAATTGTTTTTTTCTCATTTGAATTTACAAAAACGAAGGCAAAGTAATTCAAATTTTCCAAAGACAGTAATTTTCCTAAGAATATGCAATATTTGTTATTTTTAGTTACATTGAAAACGTGTACAACTATTTTGCAAAAACTACTCCAATTTAGTTCTATTCTATATGACAGAGATTGCTTCTCGAAACTGAACACGCAATTTATCTGCAAGATATATTATTTTGTTTAGGAACAAGATTATAATATAATTAAATCTGCTTATTTGATTAAATTTAGTTATATGTTACTTTCCGATATAAGAGTTATCTTCAATCATTCAGTGATCAAAATAAATCATGAAACACGTTATGTAAATTAAATAATTGTGAGAACGACTACTTGTGGGTTTTGTCAATGCTAATTAAACAGCAGGCCGGTAAGATAAAAAATAATATCCGGAACACAACAGTGCTGAATAGCATTATTGCACTTTGAAACTTTGAATCATACGTATAATATTCTAACATGCATAAAAAAATTATAGGCTTTTTTTCAAGCACACGTAACTATTCAGCCATCACAAAAGAAAACACGTAAACTTGTACGGAGTATATAGAAATTTAATATGCAAGCACACGAGTCAAAACTAAAAAGTCTATTCCTCTATTTTCCGGCCTGTTGTCACAGGGTTCAAAATGTTCTGTAAAACAATTCACTAAGCTTATATTAGGCATTATGGTCTGAACAAATTAAAGATTAAATCTATTACTCCGTATTTTCGAATAAGTGAAATATGTAAGTTTTGGCTAGTAAATATTTTTGTATCACCTCTAAGACGCTATATATGCATAGCTTAGTTGAACGGATGATACACAAATCACATAAGTCAATAGTCAGATTAATGATCTTGTCAAAATCAGGAAGGGAAGGGTTGTCAGCTGAGGAAACATTGAAGGTGGGTAGTTACAATGCATTGTTAAAGAATAGACTTCCGGATGAGTACAAGTATTACAAAGCAGAAGAAGAGACATTTGAATCTTCACACGAAATTTTTCGTTCAGCATTTCCTCGAGGGTTTGCATGGGAGGTGATAAGTGTTCATTCTGGACCACCTGTGATATCATACAAGTTTCGGCACTGGGGTTATTTTGAAGGTCCGTATAAAGGTCATTCTCCTACCGGCGTACGCAATCGACATATAATATTTGTAAGATATAAACCTAGTACGTACGCAATCGACATATAATATTATGACACTTAGATCGAATATATTAAAAAAATAATATTAATATTTTATTGTACGTATTTTTTTTTGAACCACAACTACACAAACTATCTCATGTATACGAAACAATACTTGAACCCACAACCATTAATTATTCGAAACAATACTTGAACCCACAACCATTAATTGTGAAGCTCTCACATAACAAAAAGCACGTACCATTTGGACATAAAACATTTGGTCAAAAAAAAAAAAAAAAAAACTATCTTTTGTCTAAGAGTTTAAAATGAAATTATTTGCATCTGGAAACTAGAAGATAATAATAATCTGAATGAATTTTGAAGGTTGATGAATCATTGAGAGCAGAAGATGTTGAGGTTTATTATGATCCAGCAGATCTTATCTCAAAGCTACTAAAGGGACCGTTGATCGCCGAACAACAAAATGTTTCCACCAATGCTTCTCCGGTGAACATTGTTAGTTGCCCGTTCAAGAAGCCAGAATGATTCGGTTAGATATGTTTGCTCTAGAAGATGTCATCTTCAGTGTGCCTGCATTTTTTTTTTTTTTCTCTTTTTTGTTTTCCGGTTAAAGACTTGAAGACAATGTTTTAAATAATAATAATAATAATTTTAAAGTGGTAAAATGCAAAAGTATGGGTTGAGCATCTACGTATTTTACTAGAGTGCTCCTTTGTCACTTTTGGAATGGATCATGGATCCCACCTCTCCATGTAATTCAAATGGATATCTATACTACATAGACAAATGACTTTCTTTACAAAAAATTTAAATGTACAAAAAATTATGCAATGTTTACAACATTTTAAAGCAAAGATTTTTCAAAATTACAACAAGCAAAACATTGTATACAATAAAAATAAGCATAACTCGAAATTCAGATGAAAATCTTACAATTATACATTAAATACCATTTAAAACACCCCTAGACCTATTATTACAATTAATTAAATATAATGTACAACCCACTATATAATTTCGAGCCATAAATGCAAACTTTTCCCTCCGAAACCTAAAAATCAGCCAAATGGTTATGAGTTGAGTTGAGGACGACATAGGCTGAAACAAACAACACTAAACAGTCCTATAAACACGACACACAACAAATCACATAGGAGTATAAGTTTGTGATTTTATGTATGATTTTATGTGTGCTTTAACGAGGCATAGCAACAAGAATATTAACATGATTCAAATGTTTCTCAGCATAGTTTTAATCTTTTTTAGACCTTGCATATGTTGAATGAAAAGAAAAAAATTTAAAAGATCAAAACCTGGTATCGACTAGACAAGGGGAAACCGAATGAAAAACAAGGAACAAGGGCTCGGATCACACATAAGGATTCCACCGACTTGCACAACTATCTTGATCACCAAACCTTGCTTCGACTCCTCTTCTTGGCAGCAACAAATGGAAGTTTTCTGGTTGTTTGTTTCGATGCAAGGAAAGAAACAAGAAGAATAGGTTTGACAAAAGATGGAATAGTGTCTGTGTAACTTGGAAACAAATAAATACTAATTTATTGTGTCGTGAATTAAGGCCAAGATTATGGTAATTTCATTTATACACTTTTATTAGTTGATCTTATCTCTTGATTATGCATGTGTCGTCAGTCGTGTTATATATAGGAGCAAAAAGGAAACGTGTAACAATTTTGTAGAGAATTAAGAATCTTACAATTTTTATTTATTTAGCTAACTTACAATTTAATTTCATATAATCTAAACTACTTATAATACATATTAGACTATCTCTCCTATTAAATTTTTAAGATTTCTTAATATAGATTTTAAGTAAATACACATATTAAAGCTTTATGTATAATTAATTTATGCGCAAACATGTATATTAAACACCTGCAATTAATATTTTTTTTAAATCACCCCTTTACTGAAAAATGCAACCATTTTACCACATATTACAATATAATCAAGCTATTAATCATCTATTGTTAAAATCCAATAAACCAAGCACTTAAAACAACAGCAAAAAAACATAATTTACGCAACTTAAAAGACCAGCATGTACAACTTAAAGGAACAACATGGTGAAAGATATAAAATTCTCATAACCTATAAAGTTATTGTAACGAAAAACATAAAATTAAAAGAAAATAATCGCCACAAATTTTGTTACAGGGTACCCGCCGCCGCATCGCACGGGTACTCTGCTAGTTTGTAATATGATTTAGCAACTTGCTTATCTAATAAAATCGCCATAAAGGAAACTGAAGTCACTACTACATTTTTGGGTTTAGAGACCCCCTCATCCAGACCCTTTATAAAATAAAACGGTCTCAAGAGTTGTTTCTGGCCAGCACAAAAGTTTCAAGACCCGTTTTAAAGAACAAACCCGGTTTTGATGGAAATAATAAATCGAGACCGGTTTTTAAAATAATAACACGTCTCTATTAAGCTTAAAATAGACCGGTATTCAGGGGCGGAACTAGGAGCCAAGTTTAGGGGTAGCGAAATACGAAAATTTGTTTAGGGGTAGCGAAAATTTGTTTCAGGGGTCGCGAAGTGGTCAAAAAATTGCCAAAAATCGCCAAAAATCCCACTACCGGGTAAAAGTTCAGGGGTAGCGACCGCTACCCCTGGCTTGCATGTACATCCGCCCCTGCCGGTATTAATTTTGAGACCCGGTTTCTGTTTACTTTTTAAAATGAGGCCTGTCTTTTACCAGTACCCGGTCTTAATTCCTAAAAAATATAAGCCGGACTTTTGCCCTCTTAAATTTTTTAAAAGGTTTTAAATCTTTTTCAACATAACCCTACCAATCTACACTTTGATATGCTTTCCCCAAACCCACACCCCAGCGCTGCTCCGACTAATACCACCGGCATACAACTTCGTGGCACATCTCTGCCACCACCGCTTAATTGTAATATTGCCATACTATATATTTCTACCAAAGGTTTGTTAAAACTTTAATTAAATCTGTGTTTTTGTGGTAATTAATATATATATGAAAATTTATATATTTGTTTTTCTCAAGATCAGTTAATTGATTGTTTGCATTAGTGTTTGTCACATAAGATTTTAAAGGTTATGTGATTGAATTAGAGTTACTTTGGAAGCTGATTCATGTGGTTTAAAGCTTGCATAGAACGTGTTTGATGAAATGCTTCATTTTTTTATATGTCTTCCTTGTTGTTGTTGTTGCATACAGATGCTTCATTTTATTTAATAAGTATGAATTAAGATGATGGATCGATTGAACTTTGAGGAATTTGTATTATTATTGTCTGCTTTTTATTATAAAGCAAGTGTTTGATGAAAGTTCTAACTTGATATTTTTGAGAGTTAACTGATAATAGTTGGATCACATTTCAGTTGATTTATTAGACCACGACTCAGGAAGTTGGATGGAATTAGTTAGATGGTGTTTTGAGGGTGTATAGGATTGCTTATTAAAACTGGTTACTATATAATTATGTAATGTTATACGATGCTTGGTACTGTTTGTTATGCTATTAAGTTGATTAGACTGAAATTGTGCAGCCGTTTATGGTTATGGTATAAAAATATTAACTCTTTGCTTTTAATGTGTTTCTAGGTGTTAAAAGTAGCTATATCAATTTGTGAAGGCTGAAGATCTGTGGTAATAGTTAGTGTTTCGGCATGGCTCAATAGAATAGAACATGTGGTGAAGAGAAGGAAAGATTGGCAGTGGTATGTTGTGTATTGCTAAAATGGAGATACTTATAGTCTTACATCCATCTGTGTACCTGCTCAATGGCCGATAAAGATCACTAATTGACAAGAGAAATTGGCTTTACCTCAGGTTATGTTTCTTAGCGTTTTATACATATATTTTTCCTTCACGTTATAACTTGTCGGATTGCTATTTAAATGGTAAGTTTCGTGGACATATTCAGACACCTTGTCTAACAACATACAGCCGCCCATCTTATTCTTCTCCCAACACACACCCCACCGCCAGTGCTCCGATTACTTACTGGGGTTATGTTTAAGAAGGGGCTTAATCTTGTTTCTTTTTGCTCTTCAACACTTTATTACTACACAGGGATGTGCTGATGACTAGAGGCTTCCATAAATGAATACATTAAGTTAGTTTTGTTTCTTTTTTTATGAATAATTGACTATTTGTTAGTTAAATGTCGTGCTTATCTTTGTTTGGATAATAAAACTTCAGATATCTTAATTTATAATCTCAACTTTGTGGCGAGTTCGAATTCCCAAGATGTGTTTGACTGAACTTTGGGGCGAATTGAGATCTCTTCTTGGGAAGGACTTTTTACACTTTTCACCGCGTAAGTGATTTTTACCTTTTCACAAGTACTCATTTTATTTTAAGCTTGTTTTTCTTACATGATTTGGAATGTAAAGATCTTTGTTTAATCAACTTGGTTCAATCGTATAAGTATTCTTCTGTTAAAAACTGTAAAACTTTGTGTATAAATGTTTCGTGTCTTTTGTCAATCTCTCTTTTTTGGGTTAGTTATATACTTATATGTGATGTGTATGTGTTACTTGCATAGATTGTTTCAACTTTGATTCAAGTTAGTTATGTTTAATTTGGTTCAGGTTAAGACATCGTATAAATATTTTAATATACTATATGTTAGTATGCTAATATTTGGTTCAAAAGGGTGAATACGTGATTCCTTGACTCCTATATATATGTCACAACCATATCATTTTTTAAATAACAAAAACATTCTACTTTTATTGCAACAGTATATAGCATATACTTCGTTTCTTGTGGGATATGACTGTTACAAATACAATAGAGTTTTCATCTTTATGACCCGGATGAAATAGAGTCATGAAAGCATAAAAAAATGGAGGCATCACATTCACATCAGTGGTATGTCATTATACGAATTGTACTCGAACTACCATATTACTTGTTTTTATTTATTTGATGTGTAGAAATTTTTAGTGTTACAAATGGCAACTTTAAAGGATATCGACGGGTTTCTATTTTGGCTCACAGAACGTGGAATCTTGTTTTGAAACATAATTGTAGATACAAAAGCTTAAACAAAGGTGCCATATTGGCAAACAAACTAAGTTAGCATGTCCATGAAACAAGATCACCGATATTCTGAAGTCAATGAGCTTCCCTTTACTTTTAGCCTTTTAGGAATACATGTATGGTGGTTGTTTATGTTGTTTATTTTGGCTGAATAATAGTTATGTTTTCCTGTTTGTTTTTCCTGCACGTTTTAATTCAGTTATTGAAAATCTTGCCTTCTATGATTCCTGCAGATTGAGGATATTGTTCGTGCATCTAAGAGAGCCTGCTATAGATCTAGATCACTGGCTACAACTACTTAAATAAGTGTTTGCAACTTTTTGTAGGTTTCAGCTGTAACTTGTTTTACTCCGTAGTTGTTTAGTTAAAAGCTTACACATGTATATATGTTACATTGAGGTGAGATGAATTAAACATGTTATGAATGATGTATTTTTGTTGTCTAGAACTTGATATTACTGAATGCGTGATTGTTTCGGATTGCTTATATTGAAGCTGCTGGATTGCTTATTGAATACACTAATAGGGGCTGTTTGGGATTGCTTATCAATAAGCAATCCCAAACATCCCCAATTTGTTTTTTTTTTTCAAAAATAAGATAGACAGGTTTTTATAAAAATAACAGGTCCATATTATGTTTCCAGGACGTGTTTTTAATCATCAAACCGGTCTCAGAAACCAAATGTAGACCGGTTTATAAACCGGTCTCGATTTGATTTCACATGGAGAGCCCCCCACATATAGACCGAACGATAAACCGGTCTCGATTTAGCTGGGAACAGGTCTCTAAAGTACTTTTTGTAGTAGTGAGTACTAGTTTATAGTCGAAGTTTTCTGACTTTTTAAAATCTTCTCAAAAGGTTTATATTACAGAAGAAACTCCAGCTTTGTAATATTGACTTTAAAAAAAGGGTTTTTCTAGCTTGTGCCCTAAAGACACAAGTTAAGCACACCATAAGTATATAAAAATTTACATAAAAATATACTTGTCTGTACTTTTATGTAAATCTATATGTACTTTTTCGTGGGCCTCTATGTACTTATGGTGTACTTAACTTGTACCCTTAGGTCACAAGTTAGAAAAACCCTTTAAAAAATACTAGCAAATGTATTATTGTTCCCATTAAAGTGTTTGCATGATACTCCATCCGTCTCAAAATATCCTCGATAAAAAATACACAGTTTAAAAAAAACACAACTACGTAGTATTATTGTTTTTACTCTTTTACTATTTGCAGAATAATTGTTTTACCCTTAACTAATTAATTAATTTTTTTTTAAAGTTTGTAATATTACTTCAATTAAGAGTAATATGATAAACTCAATCAAACTTCGCTATCTATTTTTGGTATTAGACAATTAAATTAAAATATCCGAGAAAGAAACTTAAACTATTAATTTAGGATGAATGGAGTATAACCTAAGTTACTTGAACACTTTACATGACATTTGATGTTTTTTTAAAACAGTTCATGAAACGAAAAATTAGAACCGATTAAACAAAGATTTATATATAATAAATTTGTCTAAGTTTAAATTCTTATTAAAATGATTTAAAGAATTTTCAAATATTTTTTGCAAAATAACAATCTCAATTAAATGACAATTTGGTGATCTTTTCTCTAACTTAAACAGTAAGCAATGTAAGTGTTTAAGTATAAACTTATCAATCATCCTGAAAGTTTTGGGACTAAGTTCAAAGGGAGAATAAATGCTCTCTTGAATGCTTATCACATTTATTGCATGAGAATGAGAGATGCATTTACTCCATTAACAATATCATACAATTTTATAAAGCATTTAAGCTTTCTAAAATGGGGTCATCTAAATACACCAATATAATTTTTTAATCATTGACTTTGTTACATGAAAAAAGTAAATGCATCTACTATTTTACTATAACCTACACAATAAATGAGGGGTCCCATAAATGAGTTACAATAGTAGTTGCTATTTTTCATTTGTATGTATTTTTAATTTTTGTATGTACTTTAAAGAATATCGAAATAATAAATAAAAGTAAATATTTATTCTTATAGTTATTTGTTACTTTTATTTTGTCATTTAGTTATTTGTTACTTTTGTTATATTTTTACACATACTTATATATAAGTGAACAAGTAATACAATATTTATTAAAAATAAATAATTAAAAATAAATATAAAGAACGTTACAAAATTATTTTGTTAGGTCAATATTTTTCGGAATGCGATAATAATATTCACGAAACACATCTTTACGACTAACATATGTGTCCTCTCATCGAGATGCATTTCCACTTTTATATGTAATCCAAAGTGGATGAGTTAACGATAATGGACAACCTTCGCGCAGTGTCGCTTTAATATAATGGTTACCATTCACATGAACAATCACAATTGTCTCATGTGGTTCCGATTGTGGTGGACTCGACCAAAGCGAAAAACTCGTAGTGCAACCTCCGACATTTCCTCCATGAGTTAGACTTATAACAACTCTTTTATATGCTGAGGCAAACCCGTATTTGGCATTTTCATCCACTTTCCAGCTTTTTTTACGGTCTCATAAATTATTTTATAACCTATCGTTCCAAATATATACTTGTATTTCTGTTGGTTAAAATCTAACTCCTGCACCAAATCCAAATACGACGCCACTGATCTTGAGGGAGACCGAGAGCGACATCAACAGCTCGAAATCCACAATTTCCATCACCTATGACATCTTGTAAATCTGTAAGATAAGGATGAAAAATATGTGGAAGTTGTTTCAAAAATCTTTTTGGAACGCGTTTCATGGACGATTTATCATAGTAAAAATATTCAATTTATCATTATGAATTTATGATCTTAGTTTTTTCTCCCGCGTTTTGTTGCTGTTGGATCGTGAACACCTTGAACTTGTGTTAATATTGATACTTTGAATGATACCACTAAGTATGCGGAATCTACTTAATGATACTTAGAAGATTGATTGTGAATGAAACAGTTGTATGTATGTAAGAACAATGTATGTAACAAACAAATAGCTCCAATATTATTAATGATAATAATACGAGTGATCTATGATATCACTAGGGTTACACCTTGAAGCTCTAGGAAAAACGTATTAGAAAGATATATTCTAACTATAACCTAGGATCTCCTTTTATACAGCAAGGAGTCCTCTTCTACAAAATAAGTATAATGCTAATAGAATAAGATATACACAAGATCTTTTCTATGTTTATCTAAGTGCGTTTCTCTAACAGTTATCAAGTAAGCAGTGGTAATATTTGTTCTTGCAGTGGTAATGAGTTTCCACTGCAAGTACAATCTTCTGCAGTTGTAACATCTTCACTAGCCGTGGTAACTGTTAGTATAATTCCCAACAATCCTCCCCTAAACTTATGATTTATAGGTAAATCAACAAGTTTCTTCAAGTATACAATAAACCTGAGGATATGGGAATTCTTCCAAACACTTATCTTGTTTTTCTCAACACTTTATCAGCTCTTGCATATTGATCTTGAATCTTCTGAATCAAAGCTCTAATCTTTTCATTATCTGCATAAACTCTTAACTTTGATTTCAACATTGACAAACTGAGAGCAATCCTCCCCTGAATCTGATCATCATTTTTCTCCTCCCCTGTTTGGGAGAATCACCACCAAAATCAACACAATCAGATAAAATTCAGAAGAACTCCCATCAATTCCGTTTGTATCCACCTGTTATGAGAATTTGGTACACAGTTCCATCAATTCCTTTTGTAACATACTGCCTTCAGCACTTCCAGATGTATTACCTTCTGGGAGAGGTGCATCTTTAGACAAAGATTCAATTTCGTACCTAGTTAAACTAGATAGTACTTCTGAACCACCCATATGTTTTAATTTGGCTAGGGATTTCACAACCTGTATCCAATCCCTTAGAATCAGACACATGAAGTGTTGCCATGGTAGAGCTCTGAATGATATTATCATGTCCTGCATCTACACATATGAAAAAAAAAAAATTACACTGTCAGTGGTAACTATGAACCTGCAGTGGTAAACATCAGAAGAATGTTCAAAGAGCAGTGATAAGTAAAACATTTAAAATTAATTGCTCTTAACATAGTTTTTAGCAAACTATCAGCTATCAACGGATTTGATGTGTCTTTACCATTAGCCGTTTGCTATGGACTAGCCAACTCTTGATCACAAGGATGTATGGTGAGTTGATAACCTAGTTTTTGGTAAACTATCAACCATGAACGGATTTGATGTGTCTTTACCTGTAGCCGTTTGCTCAGGACTAGTTGATTCTTATGTGGATTAGACATGGTGAATCAATAACCATTTGATATGTGTCTTAAGTTACACATCTTATAACTCCATTCACATTAAACATCTGAAGGACCAAACTTAACGAATATTTGTTAACCCAAGTAACTTTTTAACCAAGTTACTATTTATACATTTATTGCTCCAAAGTCAACCCAATATCTTCCATAATTACTTCTCCAAACTACCAAAGCAGATAGGAATAAAGATACTTCATTAATTATCTATTGGCCTTGACTTTGCATATAAATAGGGATCTCAAAACACACTTATCAACATCAACCAAATCATCACTTTAACGAACCCTAAACTTAAATATGAGTTTCCCAATCGTGTACATCTCCTCTGACAGCTCTTCTGATGAAGAGATCAGCTATGTTACAGATTCTGAGGAGCATTCTTCTGGATGGAGTGGATACTTTCCACCAAGTGCTTTTCCATCAAGTACTGCATCAGCTCCATCTCATGATGTCGATTCAGAGAAAGATGATCCAACCTTCAACCTTTCTGAAGAACTACCAAAGGCACTTACAACTGCCCTGAAGACTGCCATACACAACATGAA
This sequence comes from Artemisia argyi, assembly GCA_030686995.1. Taxonomy (NCBI): domain Eukaryota; kingdom Viridiplantae; phylum Streptophyta; class Magnoliopsida; order Asterales; family Asteraceae; genus Artemisia; species Artemisia argyi. Next base: position 32,507,813 of record CM060677.1, on the reverse strand, counting down.
GTGGCCAGAGTCGTCAAAGCCTGCAAAAGATCTGAAACCTCCACCACAAGTGCTTGGGCTTGCTTGTCCAAGAAAGCAGCTTTCCTATGATGAGAAGAGGAACAAGCCAGCTAAGAGCAAGCATGCTTATAAGGGCAAAGGGAAAAAGCCTATGTAGTGTCTGAAGATCTTAGATTGTTAGGTTGTGGGTTGTTTGTTTAAGTTTGCATGTATTTTGAACTTGTCTTTGTGAAAGAATGTACTCTGCAACCTTTTGAAGTGATAAATAAATGATCTTATCTGTTTCCTTATTTCCACTGTGAGAGCAAATCTTTCCACTGTATGATGCATAGTTTCCACTGATCTTGTTTCTTCTGCATAAGTGTTAGTGGAAAACCATACAAACATATACAAACAATAATAGTACATTAAAAACTATCCTGCAACACTAAAAAGTATTAGACATCAAAAGTTTATGGATTAAGCATTCCAATACCTGTTACCAAGTACTGAAACCTACCCACATCAAGTCCTTTTGTTAATAAATCAGCATAATTGTCATCAGTGTGAATTTTGACAACATTAATAAGCTTTTTCTCGAAACAATCTCTAATAAAGTGATGTCTAATTTCAATATGTTTAGTTTTAGTGTGTTGCACAGGATTCTTAATAATGCAAATTGTACTACTATTATCTATATATATGATGGTGTTCATGAAATTGTACCCATAATCCAAGAGTTGATTCTGAAGCCAAAGGATCTGAGCACAACAACTAGCAGCTGCAACATATTCTGCTTCAGTAGTTGAAGTAGCAACCATTGTCTGTTTCTTGCACTGCCATGACACCAATCTACATCCAAGGAATTGACATCCTCCTGTGGTTGACCTTCTATCCAAGCTTGCACCAGCATAGTCACTATCTGAGTAAGTAATCAACTCCATAGGAGATTCCCTTGGATACCACAATCCTAGATTAGGATAAGTCTTCAAGTATCTAAAAATCTTTTCCACTGCTGTCATATGTGATGTCTTAGGAGTCACTTGAAATCTTGCACAGGCACATACAGCAAACATAATGTCTGGCCTTGATGAAGTGAGATACATCAAAGAGCCAATCATTGACCTGTAAGTATGGACATCAACATTTACACCACTAGCATTCTTTAACAATAAGTGAGTGGTCTTGTCAGCAGGGGTATTTGAAGATTTTGCATCAGTGAACTTGAACTTCTTAATTATCTCAGCCACATACTTGTCTTGACTGATAAAGATGCCTTCTTTACTCTGTTGTACTTGCAGCCCCCAAAAGAATGTAAGTTCTCCCATATAACTCATTTGAAATTCATCTTTCATAAGCTTCTCAAACCATTTGCACATCTCTTGTTTAGTAGAACCAAAGATAATATCATCAACATATACTTGCACAAGTAGGATATCACCCTTGTCCTTCTTGATGAACAAAGTCTGATCAATCTTGCCTCTATGAAACCCATTATTCATCAAATAATTAGCTAAGGTTTCATACCACTTCCTTGGAGCCTGATGTAGGCCATAAAGAGCCTTGACTACTTTGTAAACTTTATTGGGGTGATGTGGATCTTCAAAGCCTGGAGGTTGAGTGATGAGTGTCTAAATACTCATCATTTTATACTAATCTGAACTGCCAAAACATACAAAAACACTCAAATATGTATCAAAATACTTAAAATATCTTATAAGTGTGTTTTATATATTTCAAACGCAAAATATGCAAAAACAGATGAAAAACGTACAAAGTTTGCATAATTGGCAGTTTCAGTCCCTCAAGTTTCATAAATTGGCAAAACTAGTCCCTGGTTATTCTAAAAACATGAAAATGTCACCAAAGGTCCTTTTTAATCAAAAAGTTACATATTTAGTCCTTTGGTGCAAAGTTTCATAAAATTACAAGTTTAGTCCCTGTACTTTGGAAATTGACAGAAATGGTCCTTGGGATGTAAAAACTTTGAGAAAAGCAATTTTGGTCCTTATACTAATAATCTTTTGCAGGAATGGTCCTTGGTGTTAAGTTTGGTGAATTTATATGATTGGTCCCTGAAGTTTCACAGTTTGGCAAAACAGGTCCCTCAAAGTTTCAAACTTGACAGTTTCAGTCCCTGGGTGTTCAAAATGGGAAAATTATCATTAAGGGTCCTAGGGAATTCATAATTGTCACTTTTAGTCCCTGGGAGAAAGTTTTGAATAAATTACACATTTAGTCCCTGAAGTTTGGTAAATTGTCAGTTTTAGTCCCCGGGTATTTAAAAAATTAAAAATATAAAAAATACCCTAGTACTATTTATTTATGGCAAGTTTAGTCCTTATAAGTATATTTGGAGACTTGCCAAATCAGGCCCCTAAACTTTGCCAAATTACATGATTGGTCCTTGTGTGAAATATTACAAACGGACCCTTGGTTTTATTTAAGTCCAAACCAAATCCAAACTACAAACAGCCCACCACCCATTTCCCTTAGCCCAATCCTTAGCCCAAGTCCACCCCCGGTCAAACTGGGTCAAACAAACAAAAAAACCGCCCCCCACTGTTCATCCCTTCCACCTCTTCACCTCCACCTGTAAAACCACCTCCACACTTTACCTCCACCTCTCCCACTTGTTTAACAGCTGTCTACAACACCTTTCCACCTCCATAACAATCCAACACCCAATTAATGCTTTAAAAACTGCCCAACTGACCCTTGGACTAAAATGGCGCGAAAAAGGTGTTTTGAACGGTGGATATTCATCTAACCATTTCAATGGTTCAGATATGGTGGGAAGTGTCAAAGTGGGTCCCACAAAGCCTTAGAAGTCAATATAAAGAAGCAAGGAACCAGAGATGAAGATTATTAGATTAGTCATAGTTTAAATTAGTCGTAGGTAGTATAACTTGTCATTTTAATTGTAATTTTCAATTCAAGCAGTTGTATTAAGTTAATTTAGTATAATACAAACTTTATAAAACCTTTAATTGTGTTCTTGTTCATTAAATTAGTAAATAGCAATTTTAAGTAAAATCGACAATTTTACTTGATATTGCTAGTTGTTGTTGTTATTGGAATCCTGAGTTCATATAAGCTCTTAACACAGCTTATATAAGCTTTTATAAGTATAAGTTGAGAATTGTTTTGATAAATAAAAAAATACCAAAAATAAGCAAATTAAATAAAGTAAAAATAAAAAATTGGTGGTTAGAGTACTTGGAAGCAAAGGAGCTTGATGATTATGGATGTTTCTGGTTTAGTTGCCTCTAGGAGGTGTTAGGATGGTTATTGGATTACCAGTTAACTTATGCTCACCTCAAAACCTCATTTGTAAGCATTTCATCATTTTGTGCTTTCTACTGTACAAGTGCTTATTGCACTGCTTTTTGCTTCTCTTGTACTTATTTAATGTTACTTAGTTGTAATATACCTTATAATTTAATTGTTGTTCATTAGTTTTAATATTTGTTTAGTATTTCATATTTTAGTAATTAATAGCTTGATTTTGAATTTCTGAGTTATAGTTGTTGTCATTGGTATAATTGGACTTAAACAGATTTATAATAGTATAATAAAAGGTTTTGTGTCATCAAGTTGGTTAAAATCAATTGCTCTCTTTGAAAATCAATATATCAATCACATATAGGGGTGTTTGGCACAGTGGTATTGACCACTGTGTTTTGGTTTATTTGTTGAAGTTTTGGTTTAGTTAACTCTTTCCAGGAACTAATAACTCAGTCAAAGGATAAAACCTTGGTCTCATTTAATCAAAAGTCAAAATCACTCACAAATTCCTCCAACAGTTAACTGTTGATGTTTTTGGGTTTCAATTCTCACCCACTTTGATTAAATATTGTTCTTTTAGCCTAATTTACTATTAATATAACTTAACACATCCATTTAAGTCAATTAGGACCTGTAGAATTTCACTTAAGTCAAAATTTCATTACAAGTGAAAAAGTCAAAGTTAATAGTTTGTCAGATTTTCCTAAAATAGCAAGAATATTTGGGAATTTTGTGATAGGTTTTAGGACCTGAGATTTTCAAGGATTGAAGTCTCTCAGCTGAACTTTAAGCTCCCACTCTCCATATATTTTTGTGATTTTTGGTGTGGGTCCCACACCCATTCAAACACAGCTGCAGGGCAACCCAGTGCCCTGTGCAGCAGGTCAGTCAGCCATCACCACCACTTTGTGGTGGTCTTGAGACCACCTCAGTGGGTCCCACTACCTCTAATTAGTTTCCCTCAACCCCCTCCTAGTAGAGAACTTAGATTGACCATAAGTTTGACCTGCACCTCAGTGGACCCCACCTAGAAATAGCTCTCAAGTTTGTCCCCATTCTGAGTTCAAAACAGGTTTTGGAATAGCTTATTGTAGCTTATTAGCTTATCTACTGAGCTTATTTAGCTAAATTAAGCTTAGACAAGTCTAACATACCTATTAGAACCAGAATAAGCCTTAGTGGGTCCCACATAAGCTCACTTGAGCTTATTTACCTTTTCAGTCAAACTTGGTCAACTGTGGAAGGAATAAGCTTCCACAGTGCTTATTTTTAAGCTATAAAATTATTGTTTTTATTAAAGTTGCTTGTTTTTATATATAAATTAGTTTTGTAAAAGAAAATTCAAGAAAAGACAACATAAAAATAAGTGATAGTTTCTATTTAATACAATTTAATTTTAATTTTCATTTTTATATTTTTATTAAGTAATCTGTGTTTTTATATTTTTATTAATTTCCTTATATATTAAAGTATTTTTCATAATTTTCTCAGATTTTTATATTGTAATTTAGTATTTATTATAATTAATAATAGTTTTATTAATAATTAATTAATAATTAAGTTATAAATAGCATAATTAATTTTTATATAGTAACACCTATATTTTATATTTTTCCTAGCTTTTATAAGTCATAATATAATTTTAGTAATTTTTCTAGAATTTTTACTGTTCATTTAATAGTTTTCTTAAATTAAATAGTTTAATTAGATATTAATTAATAAATAGAATAATAATTAGTTAACTAGTTTAAAAATGTATAAAATAAAGTTTTTATAATTTTTTAGGATTCCCATGATGGTTAATTAGTTATATAAATTTTTTCATAATTTTCTAAGTTAGTTTAATATTATTTTTAATTTAAATTAGTTTAAATAGTTTAATTAATATTAATAGTTTTTAATTATTAGAAAATCATAAAAAGACAAAAAGATTTATTTTTATTTTTTATACTTTCTTCAAGTTCTATTTTAGGTTTAGAAAATATTTTTATAAGTTTTTAGTTTAATTTGTAGTATTTATAATTTTTAGTTTGATTTTAAATAAATTGTTAAATAGTTTTTATTTAAATAATTAATAATAAATAATATAATAATCTAAAAAATAGTTTTATTTTTAGTTTAATTTTATTTAAAGTTTAAGTTTATAGAATTTTCATTTTTAACCCTTATAGTTTATTTTTCTTAAAACTCACATTTTTCTCAGTACGCAGTCGCGTCTGATTTTAATTTGGTGTACGTTTTTAATACCTAGCTTTCACGTAATCATTCCATTAGTTTACTTAAGTAATTTTACTTTATAAAACCCTAGTCTAAACACACACACACACTTTTATACCTTCCCTGTTCACATTCACTAATCACAGATTCGTTTTTAATCATCACAACCTCGTTGGGACATTACGACCAGGGAAAACACTGTATTCCTCGGAAGCATTTGCCTCGGCTGTTTGACTATTACAGTTGGCCATTCACAAGTGGCTGATCAATAATTATCTGACTGTTTGAGGCGAATCAAAATTTGGCGCCGCTGCCGGGGAGGTTGTGCGCTTATTTTAAACGATTTTGCGTATTTGTGATCCTGGATATACATCCATTGTATATTTACCATCTTTTATCCATATTTTTTAAAACAAAACACAAAAATATTCACCTTTACACCCTTACCTATTTGATTCTTCATTTCTCATCCCCAAAACCCTTTGATTCTACATTCTTCCACTTATCTCATAATTAATTCTAATGGCATCTCTCGATGACGATTTCTTTAAACAAAGGGCCTGTAAAAGCAAAGTTGAGAAACTTGTGGCCTTGTCCAAGATTTCGAGATGTCATGTTGATTATGATAGACCATTGATTCCTATTCCCTCTCCGGTGAGGGAAAGAGATCACGAAACCGAGGTGACAAAGGACCTGGTACTTTCCTCTGACGATGGAGGTGCTAAATACGTCCAAACCACGGTTGTCCAAAAACCTGAGCTCACAAATGCTCCTAAACCTTCAAAAATCAATCCTGATCTTTCACGGTTTACGGTTAAAAGTTTGTCAAGCAAACGTACAGAGCTTAGAGCAGTTACTGAAAAGAACGATTTACCTAACCTTCACGATTATCAAGAACCAAAACCCGAGACCATAACGGAAGTGGTGGAAATTCCTAGCTCTCAGAGCACACCACTTGTCCCACCTCCAGATTTTGTTCCTTGTGTCGGTTGTGGTGAGCCACTTTTCGGTTTTCCATGTCATTGGTGTACATGTGTGCAATGTGGTAATGATATCCAAAACGGGAGTTGTTTGTTTTGTGGATCGAGTAATTCCTTTGCTTATGATCCTAATCAAAACTCATTCAACGACTCCTCAAATTTTTCCAACTACCCATCACATTCATACGAGCAAGAATCATATTATCCAAATCTCAAAGATGCTTCGTATCAAAATACACCAAACCAGACTCAACAGTTTAACTGTTGTGAGTATTGTGGTGGTTCACACTACAGTTCTGATTGTCAAACTAGGAATCAGTTTGTCTATGAACAGGTTCCTAATAACAATTATGACTTAAACACATATGACTCACAACCACATCAGTTCAACTGTTGTGAGTACTGTGGAGGTCCACACTTTAGCTCTTATTGTCAAACAAGGAATCCATTTCCTTGTAACAATTATGACTATTCGTTTCAAGACCCACCTCCACAGTGCCAAATAAACCAAGCAACTCCTCACATCCAGCAAGACCCTTGTCTAGAGGTTCTTGAGAAACTCAAAGATCTTAAGGAGGAGTTGGCTAATATGTCGTTTCACAATGCACCAAGTTCTTCTTGTGTATATTGTGGGGGTCCTCATAATGATGATCAATGTCAACCTTCCGGTTTTGACACATCCCCACCCCCACAGTCTCCACTCATTCCATATTCTCGTGATAAGTCTATCGCAGAATTACTTGCTGAAGGACGTGCAGCTGGAAACAAAAGAAGTATGGAAGAATTACGAGTCTTAGAACAAGCAGCTATAACACGTATCAAATTTCAAAATGCTGCTCTTCTCTATGAGGATGATGAAAGTGATGATACCTCATCATGTTCATCAGTTGAGACTCCTTCCATGGATATACAGGGAGAAAATAATATAACTGAATCACCAGCAGTAGAAATAATGGAACTTGTAGACTCCATTACTGCTAGTCCTTCTCAGCTCCCTCTGTATGTTATCACACCCGAGGTTCCCACTCACTCTCTGAACATGGGGGACGAGCATCTTGACACAATTTCTGTAAAGGAATCGGACGAATTTATAAAGTCTAGTGTTGAGAACCTTGTCCCAATCCCAAGTGAGTCACAGGGAACTTTTGATCTTATGTGTGATATTCCTTTCACCCCTGATAATCCAAATGAACAAATTGAGACTGTCTCTGATTCCAGTAATGATTGTTTATCTTATGGAGACATCGAATTTGTTGATGCATCACTTCCCGAGTCTAATAATGACTATCTTTTTGAAGAGTTCGCTGATGAACTCTCTCATATGGATCCCATCCCACCAAGGGATGAAAATGAAGTCTTTGACTTTGAAGCGGATTTGAGAGAGTTAGAATTCTTACCTACTCATGATCCTGCGTTTGAACTCACTCAGATCAAACCACTTCTTCTGGAAAGTGAAAATGATTTGGACGAATTCGAGGCTTTTATGAATGAAGATAGTTCAATTTCATACGAAGTTGATGTTAATTATCTTGATCCCGAGGGGGATATTCTTTTTCTAGAAAGTTTGTTAAACGAATATCCATTTCCCCCTCTTCCACAACTTCATAATAAGGAAATCAAATCAGTTGAGGAAACTGATAAATTTCCTGAGATCAAGCTTAAGGACTTGCCTCCTCCACTTGAATATGCATTTCTTGAGGAGGAAGTTCTTATCTTAATTGCTATTCAGATCTCCCTACTTTCCTTCACCTACCAGGTGATTTCTCCTATTCTTCACTCCTTCGGGAATGAAGACACTATCTTTGACCCCGGCATTCTCATTTATAAATTATGAGCCGGGTACTTGTCTCATCGGTGGAGAACTTTCACGTGCTTCAAATGTTTATCCGAACATCTTGAATGAAAGTCCGATTGAGATTGTCTCTTCCACTTACTTCCCCATAGATTTTTAAATTGCTTTTTCTCCCGGTCTGTTCAGGACTTCTTTATTACAGTTAACCGTTCACAAGCGGTTAGCTTGCGTGATAAACCTGACAGTTTGGGAGAAAAGGAATCAAATACGGGGTCGAGTCCAGCTAGTGACTCGGGAATCAAAAACATTAGCAAAAACATGGGTTTTCACCCGTGTGTAACACCCTAGTGTGGGGGAGATGCCCCACATATTGTATATATATATATTCTAAAAAAAAAAAAAAAAAATGTACATATAGTGATAGCTTCTATTTAAGAAGTTTTATCTAAAAAAAAACAATTGTATGTATATACACATAAAATAAAGGCTATGGAATATTTTCTTTTTACGTTCTAAGTTCGGTTTAACATCCGGTACTTTGAATATTGAGGACAATATTCAGTTCTAAGTGTGGGGGGAGATTCGTTATTCTAACGAATTTAAACACATGTTCCATCAAGAACCCCCATTTTAGCCAAAATTTTAAAATTTTTTCTCACTTAGAACGCAATAAATGGTATCAATCCTCCATGTCTAACCCACAATAGGATTGGCTAATCCAGGAGCAAACGGTTCTTGGTAAAGATAACTCAAACCCGTTTATGGCTTGCAATTTGCCAAAAATTGTATGGTTCCTCAACTCCCCATTATCCTCAAAAGCTAATGAGTTGGCTAGCCCGCAAGATTATGGCTTGTGGTAAAGGCCGTGGAAAAACCATAATTGGTAATCAGCTCACCAAGATGTTGACTATTCCATCAAGAGTTGGCTAGTCCAGAAGCAAACGGCTTTTGGTAAAGACTAATCAAATCCGTTGACAGCTGGTGATTTGCTCAAAATCACACGGTTATCAGGTGTGCCACAGTTCTTACACCTGGCTACTCCAGAAGCGATGGCTTTTGGTAAAGAGTTTTTCAAAACCATTAAGTTTTTCTCAATAGATTGCTAGGGACTAGCAATAGTTTAGTGTGGGGGATTGATGAGTGTCTAAATACTCATCATTTTATACTAATCTGAACTGCCAAAACATACAAAAACACTCAAATATGTATCAAAATACTTAAAATATCTTATAAGTGTGTTTTATATATTTCAAACGCAAAATATGCAAAAACAGATGAAAAACGTACAAAGTTTGCATAATTGGCAGTTTCAGTCCCTCAAGTTTCATAAATTGGCAAAACTAGTCCCTGGTTATTCTAAAAACATGAAAATGTCACCAAAGGTCCTTTTTAATCAAAAAGTTACATATTTAGTCCTTTGGTGCAAAGTTTCATAAAATTACAAGTTTAGTCCCTGTACTTTGGAAATTGACAGAAATGGTCCTTGGGATGTAAAAACTTTGAGAAAAGCAATTTTGGTCCTTATACTAATAATCTTTTGCAGGAATGGTCCTTGGTGTTAAGTTTGGTGAATTTATATGATTGGTCCCTGAAGTTTCACAGTTTGGCAAAACAGGTCCCTCAAAGTTTCAAACTTGACAGTTTCAGTCCCTGGGTGTTCAAAATGGGAAAATTATCATTAAGGGTCCTAGGGAATTCATAATTGTCACTTTTAGTCCCTGGGAGAAAGTTTTGAATAAATTACACATTTAGTCCCTGAAGTTTGGTAAATTGTCAGTTTTAGTCCCCGGGTATTTAAAAAATTAAAAATATAAAAAATACCCTAGTACTATTTATTTATGGCAAGTTTAGTCCTTATAAGTATATTTGGAGACTTGCCAAATCAGGCCCCTAAACTTTGCCAAATTACATGATTGGTCCTTGTGTGAAATATTACAAACGGACCCTTGGTTTTATTTAAGTCCAAACCAAATCCAAACTACAAACAGCCCACCACCCATTTCCCTTAGCCCAATCCTTAGCCCAAGTCCACCCCCGGTCAAACTGGGTCAAACAAACAAAAAAACCGCCCCCCACTGTTCATCCCTTCCACCTCTTCACCTCCACCTGTAAAACCACCTCCACACTTTACCTCCACCTCTCCCACTTGTTTAACAGCTGTCTACAACACCTTTCCACCTCCATAACAATCCAACACCCAATTAATGCTTTAAAAACTGCCCAACTGACCCTTGGACTAAAATGGCGCGAAAAAGGTGTTTTGAACGGTGGATATTCATCTAACCATTTCAATGGTTCAGATATGGTGGGAAGTGTCAAAGTGGGTCCCACAAAGCCTTAGAAGTCAATATAAAGAAGCAAGGAACCAGAGATGAAGATTATTAGATTAGTCATAGTTTAAATTAGTCGTAGGTAGTATAACTTGTCATTTTAATTGTAATTTTCAATTCAAGCAGTTGTATTAAGTTAATTTAGTATAATACAAACTTTATAAAACCTTTAATTGTGTTCTTGTTCATTAAATTAGTAAATAGCAATTTTAAGTAAAATCGACAATTTTACTTGATATTGCTAGTTGTTGTTGTTATTGGAATCCTGAGTTCATATAAGCTCTTAACACAGCTTATATAAGCTTTTATAAGTATAAGTTGAGAATTGTTTTGATAAATAAAAAAATACCAAAAATAAGCAAATTAAATAAAGTAAAAATAAAAAATTGGTGGTTAGAGTACTTGGAAGCAAAGGAGCTTGATGATTATGGATGTTTCTGGTTTAGTTGCCTCTAGGAGGTGTTAGGATGGTTATTGGATTACCAGTTAACTTATGCTCACCTCAAAACCTCATTTGTAAGCATTTCATCATTTTGTGCTTTCTACTGTACAAGTGCTTATTGCACTGCTTTTTGCTTCTCTTGTACTTATTTAATGTTACTTAGTTGTAATATACCTTATAATTTAATTGTTGTTCATTAGTTTTAATATTTGTTTAGTATTTCATATTTTAGTAATTAATAGCTTGATTTTGAATTTCTGAGTTATAGTTGTTGTCATTGGTATAATTGGACTTAAACAGATTTATAATAGTATAATAAAAGGTTTTGTGTCATCAAGTTGGTTAAAATCAATTGCTCTCTTTGAAAATCAATATATCAATCACATATAGGGGTGTTTGGCACAGTGGTATTGACCACTGTGTTTTGGTTTATTTGTTGAAGTTTTGGTTTAGTTAACTCTTTCCAGGAACTAATAACTCAGTCAAAGGATAAAACCTTGGTCTCATTTAATCAAAAGTCAAAATCACTCACAAATTCCTCCAACAGTTAACTGTTGATGTTTTTGGGTTTCAATTCTCACCCACTTTGATTAAATATTGTTCTTTTAGCCTAATTTACTATTAATATAACTTAACACATCCATTTAAGTCAATTAGGACCTGTAGAATTTCACTTAAGTCAAAATTTCATTACAAGTGAAAAAGTCAAAGTTAATAGTTTGTCAGATTTTCCTAAAATAGCAAGAATATTTGGGAATTTTGTGATAGGTTTTAGGACCTGAGATTTTCAAGGATTGAAGTCTCTCAGCTGAACTTTAAGCTCCCACTCTCCATATATTTTTGTGATTTTTGGTGTGGGTCCCACACCCATTCAAACACAGCTGCAGGGCAACCCAGTGCCCTGTGCAGCAGGTCAGTCAGCCATCACCACCACTTTGTGGTGGTCTTGAGACCACCTCAGTGGGTCCCACTACCTCTAATTAGTTTCCCTCAACCCCCTCCTAGTAGAGAACTTAGATTGACCATAAGTTTGACCTGCACCTCAGTGGACCCCACCTAGAAATAGCTCTCAAGTTTGTCCCCATTCTGAGTTCAAAACAGGTTTTGGAATAGCTTATTGTAGCTTATTAGCTTATCTACTGAGCTTATTTAGCTAAATTAAGCTTAGACAAGTCTAACATACCTATTAGAACCAGAATAAGCCTTAGTGGGTCCCACATAAGCTCACTTGAGCTTATTTACCTTTTCAGTCAAACTTGGTCAACTGTGGAAGGAATAAGCTTCCACAGTGCTTATTTTTAAGCTATAAAATTATTGTTTTTATTAAAGTTGCTTGTTTTTATATATAAATTAGTTTTGTAAAAGAAAATTCAAGAAAAGACAACATAAAAATAAGTGATAGTTTCTATTTAATACAATTTAATTTTAATTTTCATTTTTATATTTTTATTAAGTAATCTGTGTTTTTATATTTTTATTAATTTCCTTATATATTAAAGTATTTTTCATAATTTTCTCAGATTTTTATATTGTAATTTAGTATTTATTATAATTAATAATAGTTTTATTAATAATTAATTAATAATTAAGTTATAAATAGCATAATTAATTTTTATATAGTAACACCTATATTTTATATTTTTCCTAGCTTTTATAAGTCATAATATAATTTTAGTAATTTTTCTAGAATTTTTACTGTTCATTTAATAGTTTTCTTAAATTAAATAGTTTAATTAGATATTAATTAATAAATAGAATAATAATTAGTTAACTAGTTTAAAAATGTATAAAATAAAGTTTTTATAATTTTTTAGGATTCCCATGATGGTTAATTAGTTATATAAATTTTTTCATAATTTTCTAAGTTAGTTTAATATTATTTTTAATTTAAATTAGTTTAAATAGTTTAATTAATATTAATAGTTTTTAATTATTAGAAAATCATAAAAAGACAAAAAGATTTATTTTTATTTTTTATACTTTCTTCAAGTTCTATTTTAGGTTTAGAAAATATTTTTATAAGTTTTTAGTTTAATTTGTAGTATTTATAATTTTTAGTTTGATTTTAAATAAATAGTTAAATAGTTTTTATTTAAATAATTAATAATAAATAATATAATAATCTAAAAAATAGTTTTATTTTTAGTTTAATTTTATTTAAAGTTTAAGTTTATAGAATTTTCATTTTTAACCCTTATAGTTTATTTTTCTTAAAACTCACCTTTTTCTCAGTACGCAGTCGCGTCTGATTTTAATTTGGTGTACGTTTTTAATACCTAGCTTTCACGTAATCATTCCATTAGTTTACTTAAGTAATTTTACTTTATAAAACCCTAGTCTAAACACACACACACACTTTTATACCTTCCTTGTTCACATTCACTAATCACAGATTCGTTTTTAATCATCACAACCTCGTTGGGACATTACGACCCGGGAAAACACTGTATTCCTCGGAAGCATTTGCCTCGGCTGTTTGACTATTACAGTTGGCCATTCACAAGTGGCTGATCAATAATTATCTGACTGTTTGAGGTGAATCATTGAGCAACATATACCTCCTCATCAATAGTACCATACAGAAAGGCACTCTTAACATCCATTTGATAGACAGTAAAGCCCATAAATGAGGCATAGGCTAGAAATAATCTAATAGCCTCAATCCTTGCAACAGGAGCAAAAACTTCTTCATAATCAATACCCTCCTCTTGAGTGTATCCTTGAGCAACTAATCTAGCTTTGTTTCTGATGACAATACCTCTTTCATCTTTTCTTATTCCTGAACACCCATTTAGTACCAATCACTTTCATACCATCAGGCAAATCACAAAGAACCCAAACCTTTTGAAGCTTAAACTGCAACAACTCATCCTGCATAGCTTCAACCCAGCTTGACTCTCCTAAAGCCATTGAAACATTTTTAGGCTCCATTTGTGATAGAAAGCAGAAGAATAAACATTCATTCTTAGTAATGTGATTCTTGGACTCATAGACTTCACTTATGAACCCATGAACATCTGTCATCCTTGTTTGCCTTCTTGTCTTCACACCTGAATTAATTTCACCAATAACATTCTTAATTGGGTGAGCTTTATGAACTGTAGATTGTGATGTGTTAGGAATATCATATGATGATGGCATATTTGTGATTTCAACATCATCATTTGGTGTCTCCTGAGCTATATTTTCCACATCTGGACCGTCAGTGGAAACATCATGTGTTGCAGTGGTAATAGGATTACCACTGCCTTCAGGAATATCATCATGCAGAACATCAAAATTCACAAATTCATCTTCCTTATCAGTATTCTTTGAAGGTTGTGAGTCTGCATTAACATCAAAATCCCAAATTGGCATAACAAATTGATCTTTATCATCTTCATCATCTTGGCAAGATTCATCTTCATCAATAAACTCCTCTGAGTCCTCAAGATCAGCATCACTTGAATCTGAGGTAATAGGAACATAATTCATTGTATTTGATAAAGTCTCAAGATCAAATAGCCATTCAGGACCTGAACCTGCTATGTTAGCTTTATTTTCAAGAAACTGAACATGCAAGTTTTCTTCTATCTTCCTTGTTCTTAAGTTGTAGACTCTAAAAGCCTTACTAACCATGGAATAACCAATAAAGAAACCTTCATCTGCCTTTTCTTCAAACTTTCCCAAATGATCAATGGTATTGAGAATTGTGACATGACATCCAAATGGCTTCAAGAAATCCAAAAGTGGGGGTCTTCCTCTGAAAAGCTCATAAGGTGTCTTGTTCTTTGACTTGACTACTAAAACCCTGTTTTGAATATAGCAAGCAGTGTTAACTGCTTCAGCCCAAAATGTCACTGGAAGCTTTGAATCAGCTATCATGGTTCTAGCAGCCTCAATTAGTGTTCTATTTCTTCTTTCAGCAACACCATTTTGCTGAGGTGTTCTTGCAACACTAAATTCTCTTTTAATACCTTTGTCTTTGCAGAAATCATCCATTACTCTATTCTTGAACTCTGTCCCATTGTCACATCTGATGATCTTTATCTTCTTTTCAGCTTGATTTTCAATTTCAGTGATGAAAGTCTTAAGTATGCCTGTAGTTTCATCCTTGGTATTTAAAAAGAAAACCCATGTAAATCTGCTAAAATCATCAGTCACAACTAGACAATACTTCTTCAAATTGATGCTGCTCACAGAAGTAGGACCAAACAAGTCCATATGCAGCATGTAGAGTGGATGATCAATAGTATTCACTGCCTTGGTCTTGCAAGAAGCTCTGTGTTGTTTACCTTTAAGACAAGCAACACATGTTTGATCATTTTCAAATCTCTTCTCAGGTAAACCAATGACTAGACCATCTTTTACAATCTTATTGATGGTCTTGAAGTTAACATGACCAAGTCTTCTGTGCCAAAGCATAGATTCATCCAAAGTGGCTTTTGCAAGTAAGCAAGTAACATCATCTTTAGCCACTATCTTCTTCATGTCAATGCTATATAGATTACCTTTTCTAGGGATTTTGAGCAAAATGTCTTTTTCTTCAGGTAGCTTATAATCCTTAGATAAGATATAGCATTCATCTTCTGAGAATAGAACTCTGTTTTTACTACTGGCAGCGGCAACTGCTGGTCTAGCAGTGGAAATAGGTTTAATGCCAGTGGTAAGCAAAACAGACCTGGGAACCATTTTGCTTAGGGGGTTTGGATGAGTTATTTTATTAGAATTATGTCCATTCACCCTTGTATTCACAAATACTTCCCTTCTTCTCATGTGGTAGTTACAAGTATAGGAAAGGTGATCAAAGCTACCACAAATATGACAGGCCTTATTGTTGAACACAAAATCACTACCAAACTGCCTAGTTTTAACATGATTCCAACTTCTCATGTTCCCTCTAGGAGATTTAGACCTATCCCTGTACATCTCTGCATATCTAGTAGTAGGCCTGGTGTAATTTGACTGTGTCCTAGGCTTCTCTTTGACTACTTCAGGAATACTTTTTCTTTCCTCTACTTTAACATTTTCAGGAACACTAGATTTAGACTCAACATTCAAACATTCATCTTTAAGAGATGAGTCACTAGCACTATCAAAAGTCTCAACCTCAACCTGAACCTTTTCAGTTTCAACTGGTTTAACAAATTTTGGTCCATAGGTCATAGGTGGATCCTGAAACTCTTCTAAACCTGTGTGAGCTAGGTCAATGCCAGGAGGTGATGGAACACCTCTTAGAGGGGGTGGAACAGATTTGTATCCAAGACCTGATTTAGCTTTGCTCACAACTTGGGCTTCCCAAATTTTGCTAATGCTCTTAGATTGGTGGTCTAGTGTTTGATTAGTTATCTGAATGTTCTCACTAGCCTTCTTAACTTTTTCAATCTCTTCCCTAAGAGCTTTATTCACTTCAACATAGAAATCTAAGTCTCTTTTTAAAACAGCAATGTCATCACTGAACTTAGATTCATTTGCCCTATAATGCTCTATCTGTTTTTCTAAAACACCTAGACCTCTTTTATGATTTGCTAAATTATAATTAGTATGATGTAAATCTAGCATCAGTGCATCATATTGTGTTTTAGAGATCTCTAACTCTTTTAAGGCCTTACAGTTTTTAGAACAAGCATTATCAGTATGTACCTCAGTGTCAGAGAAAGCCATGAGTGCATGCTCAGTAGCAAGCATTGCAGATTCTGAATCATCTTCTCCATCCTGAGTCATAAAGCTCCAATCAAAGCTCACTCCATCAATAGCCAATAGCACCTTTGGCTCTTCTGTTGTAGGTTCTTTGTTCTTATCCTTCTTGTACCAAGTTGACTTGTTATCAGATTTCCTTGGTTTTCTACATTCACTTGCAAAGTGCCCCATCTTGTGACAATTATAGCACTCCACCTTCTTTTTGTCAAAACCTACAGTCTCATTGCCACTTATATGTATCTTTCTCCCTGTCTTCTTCCAGAACTTCTTTGATCTTAAGCTTAGTAATGCCACCTGCCATTTGATGTCCATCTCCTCCATATCATCTTCATCAATTTGATCCAAATCCTCATGATTGAGAATTGAACCACCCACATGGCTTGATATAAAGGCATAGAAAGTAGCATCACTTAGTCCTGCAACCTGTTTCTTTGAGCTCTTAGTGGAAACACTTCCATTACCAGTGGAAACAATCATGTTACCACTGTCATCATCACTATCACTTTCTTCATCTGAACTATCATTAATTGATGATGATATGAGTGCTACACTTGCAGAACGTGTTCTTAATTTGCCAGCTTTCTTCAATCTTTGTTCAATAACTTTGAAGTTATTGTACACATCATTAAGCTTCATGGTCTCTAGATCTGGCTTATCTTCCCAAACAGCAACATTGGTGTCAAACTCAGAAGGTAGGCTTCTTAGGAATTTAAGATTGAGATCTTCCTTTTCTACCTCAATTCCAAAAGCAGTGAGTTGAGTAACAATCTTTTGTAGCCTTGTGAATATGCTATCAAGAGATTCATTACTTGTTGAACCAAAGTTTTCATAAGTCTGCTTCAATAAAGTCTTTTGAGTCTTCTTGGTGGAATCATTACCACCAAACACTTCACAGATCTCATCAAAAAGAGTCTTTGCAGACTTGTATTTGCTAAAAGCCAGAACTTGTTCTCTGGGTAGAGCCATCAATAACAAACCTCTAGCCTTCAAATCATTCTTCAGTTGACTTCTTTCTTCATTAGTGACAGGACCAGTGTTAACTTTTGTTACTGTCTTGTCACCAACCTGCTCTACAGTTGTACCAGGTTTGAATGAATTTCCACACATAATGATCTCCCATAATGTGTAGTCTTGAACCATAAGGAATTGTTTTATCATAAGCCTCCACATCTCAAAATCATTTATCTTAAGCTTAGGAAGCTTAGCAGCAATGTTTGATTGGCTTGTTTCTGTCTCCATTGTTTCTTTTGAGTCTGCCATAGGGTCTTCTAAATCAAAATATCAAAGCCTTGCTCTGATACCACTTGTTGGATCGTGAACACCTTGAACTTGTGTTAATATTGATACTTTGAATGATACCACTAAGTATGCGGAATCTACTTAATGATACTTAGAAGATTGATTGTGAATGAAACAGTTGTATGTATGTAAGAACAATGTATGTAACAAACAAATAGCTCCAATATTATTAATGATAATAATACGAGTGATCTATGATATCACTAGGGTTACACCTTGAAGCTCTAGGAAAAACGTATTAGAAAGATATATTCTAACTATAACCTAGGATCTCCTTTTATACAGCAAGGAGTCCTCTTCTACAAGATAAGTATAATGCTAACAGAATAAGATATACACAAGATCTTTTCTATGTTTATCTAAGCGCGTTTCTCTAACAGTTATCAAGTAAGCAGTGGTAATATTTGTTCTTGCAGTGGTAATGAGTTTCCACTGCAAGTACAATCTTCTGCAGTTGTAACATCTTCACTAGCCGTGGTAACTGTTAGTATAATTCCCAACAGTTGCTATTGTAAAAATATATATTTTTGCCCCCAGATCCTATTTTCCTAGTTCAGCTACTGAGTATAAGAGATGTTTTAATGACATTTAATGAATAAAACATGCTTGTCTATCTATCTATAATACTATAAGATTCAGTCCCTAAATTTAATGTGGAGTTATGATGATAGAGTTTGTAGAGCTAGAAACAAGTTGGAGTCGTTTTGTAGTTGCATAGAGTACAAGATAGGTAATACTCGGAATTCAATGCAGCCTCATAATAACTATACAATCATGAAAGGAGATGAAGTGCAAGGGTTGCCCGAATTGATCACATAGCATTTAGTATAGAATTAAAAGTCGGTTAGATGAAGTGCAAGGGTTGCGAAAGGTGGCAAGAATAATTAATAATTTAACCTAACTCATGCCTATATAAACCGGCCAAAATCACATTTAGCATGTACATTTGAAGATGATTCACACATCTTTTAGATCTTTGATTGTTGGTAGCGGTATGTAAATTCTCTTTTGCAACATTTTGGAGATGGTTCACACATCTTTTAGATCTTTGGGATTAATTTGGTCTTCTTTTTTTCTTAATTTAGTTATTATACGCAGGTACCATGAAAATCACACAAGATCATTCATGCTTAGATAAATGAAACCAAAGATTGTGATACCAACTATTTTCGTTGTTTCTTACATATTTAGGTGATTGTTACGGATATATATATATATATATATATATATATATATATATATATATATATATATATATATATATATATATATGTGTGTGTGTGTGTGTGTGTGTGTGTGTGTGTGTGTGTGTGTGTGTGTATTATGTTAATGCATTTTCATATACAAGTAATTTATGTGCGTTTTCTATTGATGCGCTCACATGTGCGAATTGCTTCAAGAAAATGTGCACGAGCATGTATGTAAAGCAACATTTAAATGGTTAAATGATACTTTTTAGCATGATTAGTTTATGTAAGTAGTTGCTTTCGAATGCTCTTTGAGAAATATTAGAATGAATTTATCGTGTGCAATTGAATTATTATTGAAAAGAAGAAGGTTGCGCATCTCAAAATGTTTTCTTTTTCTATATGTAAAATCATTAGTGAGAAACCAATATTTACGCCAATTAAATGAGTTTGCCATAATATCAAAATACGACATATTCAAAATATCACATTGAGTAATAAATAGAAAGGAAAAAATACATAATTTTGACTTAAATCCATTTGTAAATTATAGTATCAAATAAAAAAGTTGAGTTTTAAACATAAGTAAAAGTTCAAACTGTTATCGAAAAACAAAACCGGTGCATTTAATGTGAAGTATATACAGCATCGAGATGGAAGTGCAAGGCTTGCCGGAATTTATCACATGATATTTAGTAATTAGTATACAATTAAAAATCGGTTATGAATTGAGATGAAGTTGAAAAGGTTGCAAGAATAATTGATGCTTTAACCTAATGCAATATATATAGATATATGTATTATGTTAATGCATTTTCATATACAAGTAATTTATGTGTGTTTTCTATTGATGTAGATCACATATGCGAATTGATTAAAGAAAATGTGCACGAGCATGTATGTAAAACAACATTTAAATGGTTAATGATACTTTTAGCATGATTAGTTTATGTAAGCATGCAACTTGAATAATTAATATAAAATATATATATATATATATATATATATATATATATATATATATATATATATATATATATATATATATATATATATATATATATATATAATTTTTGCTCAAACCCATTTGTAAATTAAAAAAATTAAGTTTAAGACATAATAGTAGAGTCCAAAGGTTTTAGGAATTATTAATAGTGTGTTAATTAATATTCATTTAGTTTGCTATTTAGAATTGAGTTTATTGATATAATTTATTAATATTAGTTAGACTTCAATGTTAATTTTTAATAAAATTAGTTATACAATAAAATGAGATGAAGCTAAAAAGGTTTGTAATGATTTTTATACAGTTTATGTGGCATTATTATATATACATTATTACACAAACTTTTACAAACTTAATAAAGAAAATATTTAGCGCATATTAAACTATGACCAATTAGATAGACCCCGTGTACTTCATATTACCATGCAAAAACCATCTAATAGACAAGTATTGTACGGCTAAGTAATAGACCAAAAGAAACAAAACCATTTTTTTGTCATACAAATAAGTAATAGGCCAAAAGAAACAAAGCCATTACAACTTAATAACCAAAAGCCTATATATAGAATACAACACCACAAAACCAAAACAACATCAAACACTTTTAAATTTTTATACAAGAAATTTAAAACAATTCATAAAACATACTAAACAATTATTAAGTATACACTAGCCAATATATAGTAAGAATACACGATTAACAATTAGATTCTTAGCCCGTGCGTAGCACGGGTTCTGCCTGCCTCGTTATATGTAGACTGTAGTTAAGATTAAGATAAGATTTAATTTATGTTCAAAACCCTTGTAACTATTTATTTGTTCGAAATAATTTTTATATCAGATACATTTTTTTAGTAGTAACAAATAATTTTTAATAGTAAAAT
Source organism: Artemisia argyi (assembly GCA_030686995.1). Taxonomy (NCBI): domain Eukaryota; kingdom Viridiplantae; phylum Streptophyta; class Magnoliopsida; order Asterales; family Asteraceae; genus Artemisia; species Artemisia argyi. Next base: position 32,486,730 of record CM060677.1, on the reverse strand, counting down.
ATTACTCCTTTCGTTCTAAATTTATTGCACACTATTGACTTTTTTAGTCTTTCTTCTTCAACTTTGACCTTAAATATTTTTGTGGATGTTATATAATATTTGATGCAAAATATATAAATGAATTAGGTTTTAAATCTACTTTTCAATCGTATAATTTTTTATCAAGTATTATATAATAAAAAATATATATTTATGATCAAAGTTGAACCAAATTGACTTTGAAAATTGAAACTAGATAATAATTTTGAGACGGAATGAGTATATCAATAACAAAATAATTTTTTTATCGTGTACATTTTTTAGTAAAGTAAAATACATGTTGTGATTCTGGAATCCCAATAGACAAAAACTTCACTAATAACAGTATTAAATGCGTCTTGTGATTAAGAAAAATGGAAAAGCAAAATAGGTTAATTATTAATTAATGATTGCCTTTCAATTTTCCAGTTTCGATGTATTGACCAAATAATATTTTGGTGTGTTTAGTAGCACTCAAAGAAATACTTTAAATTAAGCATTGCAAGTTCTTAAGCTAAAAGTACAATTAATTAAAACACATTTTCTAATATTAAATACAATTACAAGTTCTTAAGCTAAAAATACAACTAATTATAACACATTTTCTAACATTAAATACAATCTTTAAATAAAAATACTTAAAATTCGGCATTACAAGTTTTTAAGGTAAAAGTACAACTAATTAAAATACATTTACTAACATTAATAAATTGGTCAATAAATACAATTAATGCAGTTATTAAAACACCCCTTACATAAGAAATACAAATTATCAAGCATATTGTACAACCAACTTAAACACGATTCCTACATTAAATGTCACTAATACAAATAATAAAACACATTATACAAATATTCAAGTCCGAACGGGCAACGGGCCAAATGGGCTCGAGCCTGAATGGGCACGGGCCAAACTGGCTCGATCCCGAATGAGCACGGGCCAACGGGCTCGAGCCCGAAAGGTTTACAACTCTTAGCTATCACTTTTTCCTTTTAATGCCGTTTACATTTATTTTAGGGTACCCGCCACTGCAACGCGCGGGTACCCTACTAGTCTTTTAAAAAATAGAATCAGGATTTCCTAAAAGATATTATTTACACATGTTGAACATTTAATGGGTAGGTGATCGATGCATTAAATGCTTCTTCTTTAAGTAAGAGATACGTAGTATAATGTTGGGCCAATTCAGTGACTAAAGAAAGTCTCACCACTTCCTGAGGCAGAATTCAGCAAGTGAATTCCCTGAACCAAGAAGAAGATGATAGAGTAAGTGAGTGATGACAATAGCTTACTGACTCTCATTGATCATAAAAAATAAAATAAAATAAAAATAAAAAAAAAAGTTTTCAGCACTATACCCTAAAAGTAAGGTTGGATGTGTCCCAAGAATAGAAGCATTAAATGTTGTAAGGTACCAGTTACCTTCCTAGTTAAATGCTTGACGCGTCGCTTTTAACTCACGGGTATCCAGCTCGAGTTTACCTATATAAAAGAATGTTGTAAAAGAGTAAATGCTTACCTTATACAATTAATGTGATAGCTTTACAAGAGCATTTACTCCTCCTAGAACTAAGTCCATGAACATCTTCAGAGGTTATCATAGTTCTTACTTAACATATAACATTGGCTTGTTTCTAAGAAAGTGAGGAGATCACCAAACTTTGTCATTCAACTTTCATTGTTCTTCAGCAAACAATCATAGTAAACTCTTTGATTCATTCAAGTAAGAATTTAAACATTGAAAAAATTGTTGTGTATTTATTGATTAAACTGTTTGTATATTATTGCTTTAAATGTTTTAACCAAACATCAAATTGACATGAGAAGTGATTTAACTTAGTTTTTAAGTTATAATTACTCTAATAGGGAACAAAAAGTGGATCATAGTAGTTTGATTTATAAAAAATTTCAAACAAAGCTGCTCAAAAGTTTTTAAAATCAAGATCCTGTCATGTCTGCATCTGATGTTCCTCAACTTCTAGATTTAAATGGTAATGGTTATGTCACAGTTACTCCTAAACTACAAGAGGGAAGATTCATCAAATGGAAGAAAAGTTCCTTTTTCATATGTTCCTAAACTACTAATGGTCTTTGCAAATCACAAGCTTAATGGAGCAATGACAAAAGTGTAAGGTTCTTGTGGTTCCCGCATGGCCAATAAAACATGCAGCAGCGGAAGTAAACACATATTTGGCCATGTGGCCCGACAAACTCTAACTAGCAAGATCTTTCCTAACTAGTAATATTACCTAACCCTAAACACATATAAAGTGTGTTTATAGAATACTTATTTGTTTCATGTAATCATGTACGCTTCTGAATTAGTCTAATGGGCGGATCTGCCTTGTTGTATGTTTTTTTTTTTTTTGGTTGAATTAGGTGTAAAACTAAATTCTACTACGCAACCAGGCTTAAGGGATGAGCATATCTTCAATGCCCTATCAACATATGAAAGGCATTACGTAGTGTTTATTAAACCTTGTCTCTAGTAAGCCAACAATCATGCCCTTAAGATAACTATCTAAAGCTAAGCAATTTTTGTATGCCCAATTCTTACACTCCGTAATCTTAACTATCTATAAATGAAAATTAGTCTAAGTGAAAATTTTAAAATTGTCAACTAAATGAAAAACTTAAAATGGCCAACTATTATGAAAAATGGAAATTTAAAAATTAAAAATTAAAAATTAAAAAACACGATTTGAATCTTATATTTGAAAGCAAAGTAATTGACTAACACATGGTAATAATCGCTACGTTAACAAATGATTGACTTTTGAGACCACTTATTAAAAGAATGAGATCATAACATATTTTTACTTTATGTTGTAACACACAACACACATTTACAAAAAATCACATCAAGCATTCAGAGATATTTAAAATTAAGTTAAAAAAACACATAATAAAAGAGTGGGAATTTTTTTTGTATTTAACTAAACGAGTACTTATGCATATCTACGGGATTTTCTAGCCGCATATAGTTATAGCGATATTTTGGTTAAGTTTAAAACACATACCAAAAGAGTGGGAAATTTTTCGTAGTTAACTAGACGAGTACTTGTGCATAGTAACACGATTTTCTAGCGGCATATAGTTATAGTGATACTTTAGTTACACAAAACACCAGCGGCGGAGCCAGGAAATGTGATCGCGGGGGGCATTGAGCGAAATTTAGATAACAGAATGTGTCAATTTTTTAACGTAATTTAAAACAAATCGGGTCGGGTTTAATATAAAGGCAACAAAAATGCTCTATTATGCTGCAATTAACACTAATTTTAAGTTTAAGTGTTCGACAATGAAATTTGGTTGGTTTTTCATCTATTTTCTTTTAGAAAAAAAAGTCAAATACCAAGTACGTAAAAGTCGTGTTAACACGCAAAAATAGTTTAACCAACCGACATGTAATTATATATACCAAAATCATAGTTAGGAAAAACATTTGACAAACTAACTACGCTAACAATTAGAATTAAAGTACGTATGTTGATAACAAAATCATGTTAAAACATAAAATTGCATAATTGTTTTTGGCCCGTTTATGTAATTGTTCTTGTTCCTTTGGTTGTTTTTAGTGAGGTCCTGTGTCTTTGTATATATTGTTTTTGGCCTCCTCCTTGGCTGTTGTTTAAGAAATTCGCAGCTTTTCAAAAGAGAAAAAAAAATTGTATAATATTTAATTATTTATAGTTTACTTTGTCTTTTACGCCATCTAAAAGAGAGAATATATATATATATATAATCACATTTTCACCCATTGGCCCACTATTCACCATCCAACCACTTTCACAATATCCCATGGTGTCTTTTTCTTCTTCATATGTTTCGACTGAAAAAACCCACCGAAACAACAGTTTTTGTTGCATCAATATTTTGGGCAAGCTGCGACGAGGGCACTTTGATTTGTTGGGGGAGGGCACTGGACCTTTATTACATCAATATTTCTTTTTTCTCTATACATTTTGTCTACCCGCAAGAACTTGGTTGGGGGCATCGGCCCCCACTACTACTAAGGTGGCTCCGCCCCTGCAAAACACTTACCCAAAATATCATTATGAATATATGCCATTAGAAAATCTCGTTGCTATGTACGGATACTCGTCTAGTATATTACTAATGAGAATTGATTTGCACACACCGAGTAATGATTGGGACACTTTGATCATGCATTAGAAATCTACAGAGGATTTGTAAATTTGAGTATGCAAATAAAAAGTTAAAATATGCAAATCATATCCCATTAGCAATAGATAAGAGACCTTGCGTTCGATATTTTGGGTTATTAACTTATTATTGAGAAAAGAATGCCGAAATCCGGGTTGGCGCAAGTTCAACCAAAGACAATATGTGAAAAGTTACATTCATAATCACTCATCAGTCATTTTAGACAAAGTCAACTCATTTTGAACAAAGTGATTATTTTTTAAAAACGACTGAGCTATTAGCTTAATATTAAAGCTATGGGTTTTCAATATAATGAACTTTATTTATTGAATAACATAAGGCAATTAGCATAATCCAATCTGAGCAACATACCTAAAGTTTACCCCTGTTGATACAAAAGTTGGGCGTTTCTGGTTATGGACTCTTGCTCTCGTACCAATTTGCTTCTTAGTACTTGTAACCTGCGCACTAAGAAAATAAACAACACCGTTAGGCTTATCGTGGGATTGTCTCCCACGATTAGACTCCGGCATGAGAGTAAGTAATCGATTTAAGGTTCTCGTAAAGAGTTAGGGTTTGTGAATTGTCCCTTGAATGATAGTTATGTCATTCCTTATATAGGCGCAGAATCCTTGTAGGGTTCGTGCTCCTTACGTTTCGCACCCATGGTGCTTATCCGGGTAAGGATATCTATTCCATAGATAGATGATCCTTATCTATACCGTGTATAGTTTATTTGGGTTGGGCTTACGTAAGCCTGTTCCCATTATTAATGCGGCCCAAGTTACAATAGCCCACGCATGGTGGTTTTGGGCCTTAGTAATATTTATCATTTGGGCTCGTGGCCCATATATAGACTATACGTCATCATGTCCCCCCAGTCTAGTGTGCGCGGCTAGTAGTCGCGGATGCTAGACTAATATTAATAGCGGTAAGCGTGGCGGGAGAACATTGAAATATTGCCGCCCATTTTAAAGTGAAATGCACCTAGTCATAGGTATTTCAAAATGGATACCTTGAAAATTGGGGGTTGTGTCCACGTGTCCCTCATAAATCGGGAAAAAGTGCATGTACCGTTTCGGTTCTAGCCACACGTTTTTGTGAATGGGATCCATGTGGACGTCATCTAGGGTTTTTTACTCGTTATATAATAGTCACCGCCCCATTTTTACAATTACACATAGTAAAACACACACTCACCATTTCTCACTTTCTTGAAAGCTATCTTTTGCAAAGAAAATAATCATTTCCGTAGGTAACTTTTGTGTGCGTTTCTTAGTGCATTAATGAAAATGGTTGCCCAGTTAGAGGACTTTCGCTCTGCGATGACGGAGAATGATGTTACTGAGTTTACATTTGACTATTTCATTCCTCTGGATGTGCGCCCAGAGGCTCCAGACGTGAACGCGTGTATAGCCGATTTCCCCGAAGGGAAAATAGGGCTATACACGAAATTCTTTGAGTACGCGAATTACCGCGTACCAATATCTATTTTTCTGAGCGATTTGCTCAACCACTATTGCCTCCACATCTCACAACTGCACTGTATAGGTGCGGCTAAGGTGTCGAATTTTGAAGTAAACTGTCGTTTACTTGCGATAGAACCGACCATACCCTTGTTCCGCTCCTTTTACCACACGACGTGGTCAAATGGATGGGTATCTTTTGCGAAGCGCCCGGGGGCGCTTCAGTGTTACACTGAGAAGGTAGACTCCCTAAGAAATTTGAGGGAGCATTTTTCTGGGTTGATGATGTAGTTTTTCCATCGCCCTACGAGTTTTATACTCAGGATACTTTGCCAAGGGATGGGCGCCCCGCACCCGGTTCCTATAGGCTGACTGATGCGCAGACTCTTGATGCCAACCGCCTAGCCATTAACCCTTATCCAGAGGAGTTTTTGGTACACATGGGGTTGAGTCGCAATTACTTCGGCGCTGCGGACGAGGTGCCCACTTTTTTAAGTGAGGAAAGCCGGGGTGGGTGTTCGTCCCTTCTACTTCAAATTTTGTAAGTCTTTTTGTATGCGCACGTTTAATAACTAATCCTTTCTTCTTTCTTGTTTTGTTTATGTGCGCAGAGATGGATCTATTCGCCGTTGTGAAGCTGGACAAACCAAAGCAGGTGACTATAGGAGTGCGCCCTCTGAGGGAAGGTGAGCAGCCCCTACTGGAGGCGACTGAGGGTCGCTTGACCGTGTTGCCGGAGGTGGTCCCTAAAAACACGCCACCGCTCCAAGTGACGCCTGTTCAGAGCGTAGCGCCAGATGTGGAGGTGGCGCAAGAGGAGGCGCGCGCTGAGTCGTCTGACAGCATAGAGATCTTGAAGCCCAAGGAGGTGCTGAAGGAGGAAGTGGCGCAGAACATTAAGCGCAAGAGAGAGGTTGGGACCAGTGGCCCCAAGAAGAGACGACGCCACCTCATTAGGGATGCGGAGTTGTCCGCGGAGGAGGAGACATCCGCTCATGGCGCGGATAAGAAGGCTGCTGAGGCCTCTCCATTTCTGTAAGTATCTGCGTCTCTATTATCTTTTTTGTACATTACTTGTCGCAATATGTACTAACTGCCTTCTTCATGTCTTGTAGGGATGATGCCGCGAAGAATGATGGAGTCTTCGTGGATGTGGCTTCCTCTCCGCATAATGAAAACAAGGAGGGGAAAGCCAAGGTTGATGAGGGTGGAGAGGCGCAGCAGTTGATGGATGAGTTGGCTGCGACTGCTGCGCGCTAGGCTGAGCTGGTGGCTCAGTTGAGGGAGAAGTATGTCGGGGAGAGCAGTACTCTTGCCCAGAAGGATGAGGAGATAGCGAAGCTCCGTGCGCAGCTGGCGGATGCACAGGCGGAGTTGGAGTCCTCCCGGGTGTACACTGAGAAAGTCACCCATGAGAAGTTGTCCGCCCTGGCTGAGGTGGAGGAGGCGCGCGGGAAGCTTCATCTTTACAAGTCGGACATGACTTGGGCTGTTAGGTTTTTGGAAGAGAAGAAAGTGGAGCACTTTGCTAACATTGCCAAGTTCAAGGAAGATATGATGAAGATCATCCAGCTGCAGGAGGACAAGTTGCGCGGCCTGAGCATCGAGTACGATGAGGAGTTATATCCTCATTTGATGTCGACCATTGCTGAGCGCAGGTATGTCTTTTATACTCTTCTTCTTCATAATATTTTTTGTTGCTATGCTTTTTATTAACACAAATTGTCTTTGTTGATGTAGGTGGTTGATTAGCCACGGGCTGCGCCTGGCAGTTATGGGCACTCTGGAGTCCCAAGAGGTGTTGGACGCCTTTGGGAAGGTGGTTCACTGTGAGGTGGCGCGGGGGAGGTCGCAGGCTATGGAGGATCTCCATGAGGCCAAGCTTCTGACCAAGGCCTTGGCAGAGGTCCCTGGTTATGATGCGGCTGCCTACGATGAGTTGATGCAGGCTATGGCGGGGTTAAAGGTCCTCGAGTTGCCGCACATTGGAAGGTTGTAGCGCGACCAAGACAACCCCATAGATGTACTTATGGCGGGGTTGACGTTGGAGCGCCACCTTTTAGAGGATGCAGAGGCGCAACCAGATTACTTCCTGAAGCCTGATGTGTCGCGGCTGCAGATTCCTGTGTTCGCACAGCCTCGCCACATCCTTACCCCGTTTGCTCTTGAGAGGGAGATTCCCTTGAAAGAGGTTTTGGAGCATCACGCGCAGAGGGCTGCTCAGAAGAAGGGCATTCAGGGCAAGGCAGTGTTGTGTGGAGTGGGTGCTGCACACATCCCTAGGTCTGATGGTGTGACCGTGAGTGTTCCTACCGTATCTCCCAAGGATGCTTTGATTCTGAGAAAGCTTCAGGAGGCGGGGAGTTCTGCTGCTCCGTAGGATAGTCCTGAGCATCGCCATAGCGTGTAGGCTTTTGTATATGTATTATGAATAATGAAGTGTATCTTTCCTTGTAATTTTTGTACAAAAATGTTGAATAAGATACCTTTTTGTTGTTTAAGTTCGTGACTTAAGAAATCTACTTGCATTGTTTGCTAAGTTTAATTATCTGACCAAGTGTATTGGCTGCGTGATTTTAAGAAATATACTTCCATTGTTTGCTAAGTTTTTGGTATTTGACCAAGTGTCTTGGCTGCGTGATTTTAAGAAATATACTTGCATTGTTTGCTAAGTTTTGTTATTTTGACCAAGTGTCTTGGCTCGTTATTTGCTAAGCTTGTACGGTGTACTTAGTTTTTTGCGCACCCGTCGTGGGATGCGCACATGAAACTTACTTTGACGTCTCAAAAGTAAGGCGCTTAGCAAGGATTCGTGATCCAATGTTGATGGGTTTGCAACCCTCTTACTCAACGAGTGAATTAGTAGATTTACTCATCCTTTATGCCTTCGTGGGTCTTTAATTAGTGCATGCACGCCATGTAGGCAGAGATTAAGATAATAATATTGACATATATAAGTATGTACGCAATAAAGTGAAATACGCTATGGAGTTAGCTAGAAACCATAACATTTTATTGATACTTGCAAGGTTTTTGAAAAAATAAAAATATAATTCCTAGGAAAGGAAAGAAAAAACAAACACTTATTGGGCATCTCTTAGGATGCAAAGGTGTCTGTGTAATGGCCGTAGCCTAAAAGTAACATCTTTTAAGATTGCAGATGTTCCAAGTGCGCGCTAGGTCGTGACCTTCCATATCGCGCAGTCTGTATGCACCGTTGCCGAGTGCATCTGTGACCTCGTAAGGTCCTTCCCACTTTGGTCTGAGTTTGCCTGTGTCTTCTGCGTGGCTCGCATCATTGGCGCGGTAAACAAAGTCTCTTGGCCTGAATGAGGTGTGTTTGACCTTTGCATCATAATATTTCTTCATCTTTGCTTTAGCCTTTGCTGCGCGTTCACGCCTTTCTTCCAGTAAGTCCAAGTCTATGCGCCGTTCCTCGTCATTTTTTGTGACGTTGACCTCTTCTGTTCGTATAGTTGGCATTCCTATCTCAGCTGGTATGACGGCTTCTGTTCCGTAGACGAGGGAAAATGGCGTGTCGCCAGTACTGGTTTTGATTGTTGTGCGATGCGCCCATAAGACATGCGAGAGCTCGTCCACCCACCTTCCTTTGTGTCTGTCAAGGCGCGCTTTTATTCCTTCCCCTAGACTGCGGTTTGCGCGCTCAACTAGGCCATTGGTTTGTGGGTGTTTTACTGAAGCGAAGTGTTGTGTGATGTTCAATTGCGCGCACCAATCTTTGAATGGGTTATCACAGAATTGTTTCCTGTTGTCTGATATAATCTCTCCCGGTAGTCCGAAGCGATAGACAATGTTCTCCCAGACAAAGCGTTTGACATGGTTTCCTGTGATGTTCACCACCGCCTTTGCTTCAATCCACTTCGTAAAGTAGTCTATGGCTACTATGAGGAACTTTACTCCTCCTGCTGCAACTGGAAAGGGTCCCGCGATGTCAATGCCCCATTTATAAAATGGCCATGGTGAGGTAATAGGTGTTAGCTCTTGTTGTGGTCGGCGCGGGATTAACCTATGTACTTGACAATTGCTGCATTTTTTTTATCAAATTGCGTGCGTCGCGATGCATGGTTGGCCAATAATACCCTGACCTTAGAGCGCTTGCCACCACAGATCGCGGCCCTGAGTGCATACTACATGATCCAGCATGGATTTCTCTGAGTACGTAGTCTTTTTGAAGAGGTCCAACACATCTGAGCCAGGGTTGTAAGAAAGAGCGTCGATAGAGTATGTTGTCTCGTAGTTCAAATCGTTGCGCTGTGCGCCACACTCTTCGCGCGTCCTTATGATCTTGTGGTAAGATTCCCTTGCTGATGAATTCAATGATAGGCGTCATCCATGTAGGATCTTGTTCTTCTATCACTGTGGATATCTCCATTTCCAAGATTGATTTATTTTTTAGGGTTTCTACCAATACCTGTTTTGAGAGGTGCGCGAAGCTTGTGGATGCGATTTTGCTGAGCGCATCCGCTTTCCTGTTATCTCCTCTGGGCACCTGTTTTATTGTGAACCTGTCAAAGTTTTTGATTAAGGACTTGGTCTTTTCTGGATCATGTGTTCATCCTTGGCTTCATATTCACCTAGCACATGGTTAGCGACTAGCCGAGAATCTACATTCGCTTCCAGGTTGCGTACACCCATTTGGATTGCGATGCGTAGTCTGGCTAGTAGGGCTTCGTATTCTGCCTCATTGTTTGTGGCTGTGAATTCAAAGCGCATCGCATAGGTGAATTCCATACCTTCTGGATTTGTAAGAATAAGGCCCGCGCCTGATCCATCTACACATGAAGACCCATCTGTGAACAGAATCCAGGGTTCCTGTAGATCTGTTTTTGTTGCATATGTTGGACTGTCGTTATCTGGCTTCTCCACGATGAAATCGGCTAAGATTTGTCCTTTGATTGCAGTGCGCGGTCTATATGAGATATTATATTCACTTAACAGTACACTCCATTTTTGTAATCGTCCTGATGCGTCAGGTTTAGAGATAACTTGTTTGATTGGCTGATCAGTGATTACAGCTATTGGATGCGCTTGAAAGTATCTGCGCAACCTTTTGGCTGCGAATACTAGAGCTAAGACCAGCTTTTCCATAGCACTGTAGTTAGTCTCTGTCTTCTTCAGGGCTTTGCTTACAAAGTATATGGGTGTCTGGACGGAGTTCCTATCTGTCAATAGTACTGCGCTAACTGCTCCATGCGTGGCCGATAAGTACATGATTAGCTCTTCCCCTGGTCGCGGTGCGACAAGTTTGGGAAGAGATGCCAGATGGTGTTTTATTTGTTGGAAAGCTTCCTCCCCTTCTTCGGTCCAGCAAAAATCTCCCTTTTTAGTGCACTTCGTGAGTGTTTTAAAGAGAGGAAGGGATTTGTCTCCCTTTTTAGTGCCCTGCTAACTTTCCATTCAATGACTGGACTTCTTTGAGTGTGCGCGGTGAGGGAAGATCAATAACAGCCTTTGTTTTTTCTGGACAAGGCTTGATTCCATCGGGTTCTATTAAGTATCCAAGGAACATACCTTCGGTTGCACCAAAGGTGCACTTCTTGGGATTTAGCTTCATATTTATTCATCTCAATGTTCTGAACGTTTCCTCGATGTCGCGCACCAATTCATCCTCTGTGTGGCTTTTGATGACAAGGTCGTCAACGTAGACCTCCAAGTTACGGCCTACTTGTTTCTCGAAAGCTGTGTCCACCAATCGTTGGTATGTCGCGCCTGCATTTTTTAAGTCAAAAGGCATTTTTGTGTAGCAGTACACTCCTTGACTGGTGTGGAAAGCTGTTTTTTCTTCATCTTCGACTGCCATCTGAATTTGATGATACCCTTTGTATACGTCTAGGAAGCATTTGAAAGGGTATCCGCACATGGATTCTACCTTCCAGTCTATCTCTGGCAGTGGGTAGCAGTCCTGTGGACATGCTTTGTTGAGGTCCATGAAGTCCACGCACATTCTCCAACTGCCATCGCTCTTCTTTACCATAACTGGGTTAGAGAGCCAGTCGTGGTAGTACACTTCGCGCATGATGCCTGCGTCTACAAGCTTGTGTACTTCTTCCAGAATAGCCTTTGCATGATCTGGGGCCTGGCCGCGCTTCTTTTGTCGTATTGGGGGATATCCTTGTCGGATTTGTAGCTTATGCTCTGTGATAGAGCGTGGCACTCCTGTCATGTGTTTTGGTTCCCATGCGAAGATGTCCAGGTTCTTCTGCAAGAGTGCGCATACGGCTGCTTTACCTTTGTCAGATAAAGATCCACCAATCGAAACTTGTTGTTCCGGGTAATCAAGATGAATAGCGACTTTTAGGTTTGGTGTTTTTTATGTGCGCTGTTCTGGAATAGTCTCCACTTCGGTTGTTACCGCATTGCATTCTCTTGGTGGTATTGTTGTGTTATAGAGGGTGACAACTCCTCCTTCCACCGGAAACTTAAGCATTCCGTGCGCAGTGGATGGTACAGTGCACATGGATGATATTCCAGGTCTCCCAATGATACCATTGTATGGTGAGGGAGATTTTATTACCATGAAATTTATCCATGTTGCGGTTGAGTGTTGTTCATCTCCTACGACCACCAGCAAGCGTAACTGCCCCATGGGCCAGATTTTTTCTCCTGTGAATCCAGTCAATGACGTTGTTGCTGGTATCAATTGATTTTGGATTTCAGGTCGCAGTCTCTTGAAACAATGATCATACAGGATGTCTGCGGATGCTCCTCCATCAATGTACATGCGGTGGATATCATGTCCTCCCGTATGTATTTCAATAGTCAGAAGTTCTACAACTGCATTGTCCGTAGCTAGAGTAGGGAAAGATATCTCTTTTTCTGGAGAGAATTTTTGGCTGACTTTTTGCCTTATTTTGCGCTACCATGATTGTATCATGTATATGGTATCAGCTTTTTTCTTTGGGGGGGTTCTTTCTTTCCCCCGTTCCTCTGTTTATCTTTTCTCTCTTTGATATTTTTTACGAGGTGGTCCATTCGGCCTTCTCTTACTAACTTTAAATATTTCCCTCGGAGTTTTTGTGAGAGGGGTATACTTGTCATTGTCTTTTCCACTGCGGTAATTCCTGCCGCGGTTGTTATTATGATCGTTGGATTGTCTCCTAGGCTGCTCTTGCTGCCTATAGTTTGAATAACCCTTTTTGCTATCCGCAGCAGCTGCTTCTCCTTGTATAAAGGATCTGGTGCGCTTTGTTAGCTCATCGAAAGTCTGGGGAACTTTGTCATTTAGCTTTCGGATAAGTTCTGGGTTATTAATCCCATTCATGAACCCTGAAATTTTTAGGATTTCAGGACATGCTTTGACTTGTATGCACTCATCCTTGAAGCGTTCCATAAAAGCGCTGGTTGATTCCCCTTGGCGCTGTTTTACTCTCGCTAGCTCAACGGGGTTTTTAGCGCACTTCTTTCTCTGGGTAAAGTTGAGGCGGAATGCTTTTCGTAATTCCTCGAACCCCCCGATGCTCCTACGTGGGAGTTTGCTAAACCATGTGCGCGCGTTCCCTACTAACGTAGAATTAAACATGTGGCACCACACAGGCTGTGGCCAGTTTTTGATAGTGGCGGCTGATTTGAAAACTTTTAGATGATCATCTGGATCACATGTTCCATCATATGTTTTTACATTAGTGGGCATACGCCTGCGTTTGCGGTCTGAATAATCGCTGATGCGTCGTGTAAACGCATCAAATTTCTGGCGACGCCATGGAAGAGACATATCTTCATTCTCTTCCTCGCGACGTCGTCCTCTTGACTTCCAATGTCGTGTTTCTTTATCCTCGTTGTCCGAGGAGTCACTGGAGGAAGAGTAGTCTCTTTTGCGGCGCTTGCGCCGGCTTCTTTCAGAAGAAGAGCTTGAGGGACTTTCACTTGGGGATTTTCTTTTCCCCAATCTGTCGTGCATCCTCTTACTCCCAGGTTTGGAGGATCCTTGGCTCGGCGAATGCTGAGGTCCTAATCGGTCTTGTATCCCTCGACTGCCAAGTCTGGAGTGAACATTAGTGCGCCTCTCACTATCTTCTGAGTGTTGTGAATCAGATATCGTACCCAGCCTATCATGGATAGTGGCACGTTCTGCGCGTCTTCCCCGTGGGTGGCGCAGGGGTGATGGTTCGCGTTCAGGACCAAAATTGAGTCGAGCTTGTAGGCTCGTGCTCGCTCTTCTCCTCGCTTCTTCTTGCATGAGGCCGGTTAAGGTTTCATAATTTTGGGATACAAAATTTCCCAACGTTAGATTGGGTGTGTCCTCAGTTGCTGCAAGAATGTCTGCCTCAGTATTAGGCACCCTATCTCGGTTAGGTGCGCCTGGCGGCACAGTGTTGTTCACTGCGGGTATAGTTTGGTGAGGAGTGGTGAAGAGAGTGCGCTGGAGTTCCTCAACGCTTGGGACCACTGGGGTGATTTGGGTAGTCCTTATAGGTAGTTCCACCGCTGGAAGAGGTTGGGTTGTCCCTGCCTCTTGGTGACCAGGTGTGCTGGTTGTCCCAGCAACCTGCCTAAGGGTCGAATCTTGTTGATTCTTCCTCTGGGGGTCACGTCTTTCTGACTGCGGAGTCCGCTGGCTTGAATTCTTATTCTTTGTCATTCTAGTTCTTAGTTCTTAGTAGGGTCCCACGGATGGCGCCACTTGTTGATACAAAAGTTGGGCGTTCTTGGTTATGGACTCTTGCTCTCGTACCAATTTGCTTCTTAGTACTTGTAACCTGCGCACTAAGAAAATAAACAACACCGTTAGGCTTATCGTGGGATTGTCTCCCACGATTAGACTCCGGCGTGAGAATAAGTAATCGATTTAAGGTTCTCGTAAAGAGTTAGGGTTTATGAATCGTCCCTTGAATGATAGTTATGTCATTCCTTATATAGGCGCAGAATCCTTGTAGGGTTCATGCTCCTTACGTTTCGCACCCATGGTGCTTATCCGGGTAAGGATATCTATTCCATTGATAGATGATCCTTATCTATACCGTGTATAGTTTATTTGGGTTGGGCTTACGTGAGCCTGTTCCCATTATTAATGCGGCCCAAGTTACAATAGCCCACGCATGGTGGTTTTGGGCCTTAGTAATGTTTATCATTTGGGCTCGTGGCCCATATATAGACTATACGTCATCAACCCCAAAGTTGTGCTTGTGGGATTTGAACTTACACGTTCACTGAATAATCTCAAGCCTTCACAATTAGGCATTAACGTTAATTACTAAGGGTACTATCTCGTGTGTTAAGTGATAAGCTCGTTTTCTAGGAACTAAGGGGGTGGCATCCTTGCGGGGGAAAATGGATCGGCAAAGGCTACCGATCGGCAACCATGGTTGCCAGTGCATCGGCAAGGGCAAATCGGTGCCTCAAACGGCATGCATCACCGAATCGGTGGGGAGAAAAACAAGGCACAATGTTACTGTTTGGAGTAAATGCTAGGAGTGTGAATGCATTTTCAAAAAAAAAAAAAAAAATCCCTATAAATATTCACTAATAACACATATTGTTTCATTCACAAAAATCTCACAAATCAAATCACAAAAACAATACACAATTTATTTAACCATGTCAATGTCTTCTTCGTCATCGGACGAGATCATTATTCCCCCGGATTCGTCCGAAGAATGGTTATCCGGAAGTACGTTTGAAACCTTTATAGTCGGAAATGAAGCTCTTGAAGACACGGCTAGCTCTACCGACACCCGTGGTTATGTCCAACGTTTTCGTGAAAGAGCTTTAGAAACTCTATCGAATGATTATTTTGTTGAACAACCAAAGTTTAACGAAAACGTTATTCGTGATCGTTTTCATATGAGTAAAAATTTGTTTTTAAAAATTGTTGATGATATTGAAGCCCAATTCGAATGGTTTCAACCGGGTCAACCCTAAACCCTAGACGCGATGGGCCAAAATAGTTTCACCCCATTACAAAAATGTACATCCGCCATTCGACAACTTGCAACGGGTGAACCTCTGGATAGATTTGATGACTATCTAAACATGGCACGAAGAACGTCAGGTTATTATTTTAATTTAATTATTTCGTTATTAATTTTTTTAATTTGTTTTTGTTATTAAGTTATTTAAATTGTTTACGTTATGTTTTTTTTTTTTTTTTTTTTTTAATGTTTTAGTTATTATTTTTTAGTTATATATTTCGTTATTTTTTTTTATTAAAAGTTGTCCTTTTATTTTAGGAGAATGCCTTGATAAATTTTGCGATGCGATTATAAAGTTATATGGTCGAGAGTTCTTACGTAGGCCTACAAGCCATGACGTAGCACGCTTATTCAATGTACATGAAGAAAAACATCATATTCCGGGAATGCTTGGTAGCATTGATTGTACACATTTTGTTTGGCGAAATTGTCCTAGACACTTGAGAGGCCAATATAAGATAGGTGATCACCAATACCCGACTATTATGCTTGAAGCGACTGCTTCATATGATTTTTGGATTTGGCATTCGTTTTTTGGTCCTCCCGGTTCAAACAACGATATCAATGTTTTGAATCAGGTTCAAACAACGATATTAATGTTTTGAATTAGTCTCCATTGTATGTTACTGAACGAAATGGAACGGCACCAAACAGTTCATTTTTATTTGGTGGAAGGCTTTACAAACGTGGATACTATCTTACCGATGGAATCTATCCTAAGTATTCAACATTTGTTAAAGCATATCCATATCCAACTGACCCAATGGAAAAGAGATTCAAGAAACTACAAGAGTCTGCAAGAAAGGATATCGAACGAGCTTTTGGTCATCTAAAAGGAAAATGGATGATTCTCATTCGTCCTCTCCGAGCTATGTCGGTTCAAAAGATTCGACAACTGGTTTATACGTGCATTATATTGTGCAATATGATTTTAAAAAACGATGGGATGGTAATATCACCAGTTCATATAATGGATCCGCCGGTAACGCCAGTTTATGATGATAATGTGCTACATGAGTTACTCGACGAAGATATCCATAATCGTCTTCGATATGATCTAACGGAGCACGTAGCGGCTCAAGACTTACCATACCTCGATGACTACTGATTTCCTATTTTTGTTGAAATTGGCATTTTTTTTTTTTTTTTTTTTTTGTTTTTTTTGTTTAATAAGTGTTATGTAATTTTGCTTTGAATTATTAATAAAATGTATTGTTTTTTATTTAATAATCCTTGAATTATTATTAATAAAAATAGTTGTTTTTTATTAAGTGTTTAATTATGTTTTTTTTATCAACTTATATAATTATGTAAAATTTAATGTTTGACCTTAGGCAAGATTGCCACTTAAAATCAATGTTTAGGCAACTTTAGGCATAAAATGTGTTGGAGGATCATGATTGTTTGTTTGCATTAAAAGATGAGGCAACCTTAGGCAAGGTTGCCACCCCTAAAGACGACTTATTCTGTATTAATATGTGAGATGTAGTCATGTATCATTAAATCATGTGAATTATGTAAGAGTATATGAGATATGAGATAATATTGATATTGATGATTATTACAAACAAAGATACAACATATTTATAGGGGCTATAGATCATCTATTTTGAGTAAATTGGCTATACACCCCATTAATTATGCTAAGATAATATACAGCTATTGCCTACTAATCAAGCTAATCCTTTTGCCAATCACATTTAATGCATAGATAATAGAGCTGGCATAGCAGGTTACACAAACCTGTTAAGACACGAACCTGTTAAGGTCAAACACGAACACGACCTGTTAGCTTATCGTGTCATTTTTTTCAAACACGAACACGACACGAAAATAAACAGGTTAACCTGTTAAGACCTGTTAAGAACCTGTTAACATGCATATGACCAAATCCCATGATACAATAACCTGTTAACATGCATATGACCTGTTAAGAACCTGAACCTGTGAACCTGTTAAGAACCTGAACTTGAACATGAAACATACAATTTCAATTTCAAAGAGCTGCTCAGCTGCAGTGCTGCACAGTCTGCACTTGAACTCTTGAAGATGCAAAAGTTCATACAATTTCAAAGACCCATAGAACATGAAACATACATCACAAATCTTAAGTCTTAACTAATACATAAATACATAATGATAATAATACTTAACAATACGAAGTGGGATTGTTGACATTATATCTTTCAGCGAGCTCTTCAATTTTGACGCCTTTACTCGTATCTTCCATTTTAAATCTGAAAAGTCAAAAGAGTAAATATTAGAAAATGGTCCAGTCTCTACTTGGTGCTACAAATATATCAAGGTATATCACTTATGAATATTTTATCAACATGTGAAAATGGTCCAGTCTCTACTTGGTGCTACAAATGGTCCAGTCTCTACTTGGTGCTACAAATATATCAAGGTATATCACTTATGAATACTTTATCAACATGTGTAACTAAGACAGTCAAGAGCTGGTTTTGAGCCATAATATTAAATTGATATAGCAGCTGTATTTAACTTATTTAACTTACTTAACTTACTGCTTTTATGCTTAAAATAAACAGATACATAGAAAAGTAAGCACCTGATTAAGTGAGTCGGGATTGTTGACTGAGTTTGAAGCACCTGATTCAGGACCACCATCAAGCGACATCGACATTATATCTTCAGCGAGCTCTTCAAGAGGAACGTCATTTGAACCTGCAAACAACCAATCTTTTGTGCAAATAAGGGCCTCAAGAGTTTCTTTACTAAGTGAACTTCGATGTTGATCTAATACTCTTCCGCTAGCACTAAATGTAGACTCCGATGCAACAGTAGATATTGGAATTGTCAAAAAGTCTCGAGCCATCCTAGCAAGTACGGGATATCTAAACTCATTGGATTTCTAGAAAGCCAACACATCTAGTTCCAATTTCCTTTCCATTCTTGGCTCCTCCAAATACAATTGCAATTCTGACTTTTTGTTGCTTGTAGATTCATTGCTTTGAAACTCATCAAAATCCTATAAAGTAATAATACAAAATTAGTAATTCAATTATCTAGAAATCCTATAAAGTAGCAGCAGCTTCAAAATCTATATGTTTTGTGTTATTACTTTATAGCAGCAGCTTCAAAATCTCTATAAAGTAGCAGCTTCAAAATCTATAAAAACTATAAAGTAGCAGCTTCAAAATCTCTATAAAGTAGCAGCTTCAAAATCTATATGTTTTGTGTTATTACTTTATATGTTTTGTGTTATTACTTTATAGCTGCAGCTTCAAAATCTATAAAGTAGCAGCAG
Source organism: Artemisia argyi (assembly GCA_030686995.1). Classification (NCBI taxonomy): domain Eukaryota; kingdom Viridiplantae; phylum Streptophyta; class Magnoliopsida; order Asterales; family Asteraceae; genus Artemisia; species Artemisia argyi. Next base: position 32,467,878 of record CM060677.1, on the reverse strand, counting down.
CTTCAAAATCTCTAAGTCTATATGTTTTGTATTATTACTTTATAGCAGCAGCTTCAATTTTCATACCCCAATATATGATAGCAGTTGCCAAGGAGAAGGGAATTAAATAAAAGAAGCATGCATAGCATTTCCATTTAAATAACAGTCAACTTATGCCAAATTACGATACAATATATAAAAAATTACTTACCAAAAGTTTAGCTCTAACAGAAGATAGACGCCCTGTATCATCACTTGTTTCTTCACCAACTTTACGAACACTTGAAGTAGTTGCATGATTTGAAGTTGTAAAGGAAACATGACAAGCATATTCATCAAAAGTGGTCTTCAATAACCCATCAACAATATCATATTGAGGGTTGTCTTCTCCATAAATCTTTTTGTAACTCCATTCAATAAAGTGCAACTTGTATCTTGGATCAAACACCACGGCTATGGCTAAAGTGAGATTAAAATCATACCAATACTTTTGAAATTTGTCCATCATAGACGTCCCCATATCTTTCATATACTCATCACTTGAACTCATACTCTCATGCAAAGTAAGATAAGCCATAAAAACGTTCGGATAGTACAAGTTTGCAGTAGGATATTTGGATCCCGAGAAAACGGTAGTCACATCATAAAACACTCCAAGGAAAACACAAATCTTTTCAATGATATCCCACTCAGAAGCAGTTGGACAACTCTTATAATTAGAATCACTTATGGCTAAATGGGCAAATGCCTTTCGGTAATAAATGGCACTATCAAGCATTGGGAAAGTAGAATTCCACCTAGTAGGACAATCTTGCCTTAACCCCTTTCGTGAACTTAAAGAAAGTAACTTAACACAATCTAAAAACTTTTGCTTCCTTACTTGTGAATGTGATCCTTTAACATATTTGACACTCTCTCTAACCTTGCAAACCGCTTGATCAATTTTTTGAAGCCCATCTTGCACAATCAAGTTTAAAATATGTGCACAACATCTCATATGAAAAAAAACTACCCCTAGAAACAAGTGGTGATTTTGTATCTAGTTGCTCACGTAAAAGCTCAACAAAACGGTCATTAGAAGATGCATTATCCAAAGTTATACAAAATACCTTATTTTCTATGCCCCATTCTTCTAGAATCGAAAACACTTTTGCATTTAAAGCAACACCGAAATGAGGTGGTGGCATGAAAGAAAAAGATAAGACTCTCTTTTTCAAAACCCATTCCTTGTCAATAAAATGCACTATAATAGCCAAATAACCATCGGTAGTAATAGAAGACCACAAATCCGAAGTTAAACATAACTTTCCCGGTGATTCCATAAGCATGCTTTTAATGTTTTCCTTTTCTTTCTTATACAATTTAAACACATCAGATTTTAAAGTATTCCTAGTAATGACATTTGCTTCAGCTTGCAAGTATGTAAATACATCCCTAATACCCTTATAATCAACAAATGACAAAGGCAATTCATGCCTAACAGTAGCAGCTACAAGTAAATCGCGAAAGGTATTTTGATCAAATCTAGATGACCGTAATGCCATGTCACTATTAAATAGCATTTGACCAACATCATGAAAATTTTTACCAAAACATTTCTCCATGTGTCGCTTAAGATTACCCGTCCCTTGAATACTATCATACATGAAAATAGTATTACACTTTTTGCACTTACATGGCACTTTTTTGCTGCCTTTTACTTTGCCTTTCTCATCTTTGTCAAAGAAATTCCAACAAATAGATCGTTCCTTACGTTTTCTCTTGGCTCCTACTTCCTTTTCCATGGACTCGACCTCATCAGGTTGTGTAGACTCATTATTTTGTGGGTCAATTTCAATACATTCAGAATCCATCTACAAAAAACAACAATACACAATAAGACTCGACATCTCGACACTAATCTGTAAATAACGAGTAAATAAGCATATAACGAGTAATAAGACTCGACACTAATCCATCTACAAACTCAAAACTAACGAGTAAATAAACATATAAAAAGTATAAGAGTACAACAAAAATACCCGTCACTAATTTGTAACAAACTTACATCACTAATCTGTAACAAAACTTACATATCTATATCACATTATCACTTGTTTATAAAAATGCTAAAATACCAGTCACTAATCACTATACTTTTTATATGAAATATCTCAAGTAGATCAACTAAATCTTATACCAAAACCATATATGGGTCGACTGTCGAGTGTCGACAACAATAAACAAGAATGAGATAAACATATATGGGTCGACTGTATACAATAATCTGTAACAAAAATACCCAAACATATATGAGATAAACAAATAAACAAGAATGAGATAAACAATTAAACATATATGGGACTATGGGTCGACTGTGAGATTGAGCGAATGAGAAAACAATTAAACAATTAAACATATATGAGATAAACATATAAACAAGAATGAGATAAACAATTAAACAAGAATCGACAACAATTAATAAACATACGATTTGAGCTGGTGACCTGCTGTGTTGTTGAAGCTGCTTACTTCATTAGTGATTTAGTGTGCGATTGAGATTTGAGAGGGACTGAGGGAATAGATTGAGAGGGAACGATTTAGTATTTTAGGACTGAGGGTATTGAGATTTGAGGATAAAGTTTGGTCCGTTGCTTTTTGTCTTTGGAGGGCTGGAGGCGGATGGATAATACTATAAGAGGATAAATGAGATTTACTTTTAGGGTTTTTAATTATATATATATATTATAATATTAACAGGTCACTAACAGGTCTGACCTGTTAAGACACGAAAATTAACAGGTCTTAACAGGTCTGACCTGTTAAGACACGAAACCTGTTAAGGTTAAGACACGAACCTGTTAAGAACAGGTCGTGTCGTGTCGTGTTAACAGGTTTCGTGTCAAAATTGCCAGCCCTAATAGATAACACTCCCCCGCAGTTTGATCGAGAGGACACCGAACACTCAAACTGGATCAAAATTACTCAAACAAAGCGGTAGGCAAGCCTTTACTAAAGTTATTAGCCAGCAAGCGGAAGCACATCTTCAAACAACAACAGATATAAATACGCAATATGCTGGATAAACCAAAGTATCCGAACCAAACAGGATAAACCAAAATATCGTGACCAAATGGGATAAACCAAAGTATCCCTTACCAAACAGGATAAACCAAAGTATCCTCACCAAACGGAATAACTCAAAGTATCTCCTACAATTAAAATAAACGGGATAACCCAAAATATCCTCTACAACTAAAACAAAGAAAATTACAACTAAGACTCATGCATTAACATCAAAAGAAAAGATGAGAAAACGAAGTTGGTTCTAAAACTTCAACCCCAAAGAACTTTCCAAATAAACGAGGTGAGTTTTTCCCTATAAAAACATAAAGGTCCACCATATTTTATTTCATAATTGATTGAAGAGGGTTTTCGTTATTACTTGATATTTGAAGATGAAATATGGCAGATGTTAAGGTTTAAAGGGAGCCCTCCGAACCTCCAGCGTGTAGCTGGCGGCTGGAGGCGGCGACGGAAAAATTTAGGTTTATGGTTAGAAATTTAGGATCTTAACTCTGATACCATGTAAGAGTATATGAGATATAGATTATTACAAACAAAGATACAACATATTTAGGGGCTATAGATAATCTATTTTGAGTAAATTGGCTAAAATCCCCACTAATTATACTAAGATAACATACAGCTCATTGCCTACTAATCAAGCTAATCCCTTTGACAATCACATTTAATGCACAGCTAACAAATTATACTCCAACTCTTAGAGGGTAACACAACAAAATAAAAAACCATTTGATAGTGTAGACATCAAAATAGCATTATTTATTTAATATGGGGATAAATGAGCAACAAAATATATGAAATGATCTTGAATGGTAGGTGGTATGTTGACGTTAAGATCATTCTTGCAATAAGCATTAATCTGAGTCTATTACAGCCACTCAATGAATTTAGAGAACGAGGTGGTTACGCCAAAGCATTGTAGCGGGTTGGTTGCTTCTAGCTTTTATGTTGTCTATGTTTGTTTATATGTTTTGTGCCTAAATTGTGTTTGCTTGTGTTAATACATATATGAGTTATATTTTAAGTGACAATCACCCGCGCATTGCGGCAGGGTTTTTGCTTTTAGTTTTCATTTTATTTGTGTTTGTTCATATGTTAGTTGCCTAAATTGTATGCGAGAATCCTTATGTAAATGAAAGTGTATTTTTTTAAGCACCTTTTATACTTGTTTTTTGGCTTGCGTTTATATTTACATTTGAGCTTCTTTTGTGTCATGCAAATATAAAGATAACACCTATTTATATAACTTAGCTCAAACTAATGTAGCATAGCAACTAAAGTCTAAAACTATGTATAATTTTTTGTCTCCTTTCAGTTCTCGACTAAAAGCATTTCAACATTGTGCTCGTTTTGTTCGTAATCCAAAGCTTTGTACATGTATATTTTTTATTAAAGAATTCGCTAGACATTTGCTACATATTTGATGAATAAAGTTTGTTATATAAAAAGTCATAAATATCAAAAAGTTTAGGATAGGTTTGTAAATCGTCACTTAGTTTGAGGGTACGTTTTGTATTTTTTATTAATACTATCTATCTATCTATGTATTCTAATAAAATGGAGTTCAGTACCACCCTCTAAAGCACCCTTTGCAATTAATGGGATGATGTGTCTGGATGGAGAGGGCATAAATATTTTAGTAAAGTACAATCGTGCAAATGTGTGACTTAAGACTTCTTCTATACTCTTTACATTGATGACATTCAATGTAATAAGTTACAATCAATCAATTTTTTCTTGAAACAAATCATCCCAAAAAAATATACATCCGATTTGTTCAAACCAATCCTCTCCAATATGATTTCAAATAACAAATCCTCTACACGAAATAATTAAATTTTCAGTTTCAATATACAATTCAATTTTCACCCATTCATGAACTTTTCTCCTACAAAACTCATATAATTGTTTTTTAATCTTTTTTGCAGGTCTTTCATTTGTGAGACAAACATATGCTTTCTCTTATGGATGTTAAATTTGAGAGGTGGTGTCATCCATCTAATTTCAATAATCCGTCAATGACCATAGAATCTATAATTTTGCAGATTAAAGGTAAAAGTTCAATTTTCTATTAGCCATTTAATTGAATAGATTTTTTATTCTGATTTCTTAGTTATAAAGTTAAAAAATCGATTTTGCTGTAACTTATTCTGATTTCTTATTGTGAATAATGGAATTTTTTTTGTATATTAGAGTTTTTATGGAACATTATGTTCTTCGAATGATGTTTATTTTTGTGAGCACCAAATGTTTGATGAAATGCCTAAAAGAATTATGAGTATTGTTTTTTCAGGTTAACACATTGCTATGTTTTTTTATTTTATTTTATTTTATTTTTTTTTTTCAAGGGAAAACCTGTTGTATACTATAAAGATTTTAAATGAGTGATCAAACATCAACCTTTTTTACAGAGAAAGTGTCAGAACATATTCGTGGTCATGAAACATGATTACAAACATTGAATAAATGATCAGTCTTGTGTGAGAAGCTTTATTTGATATGCAACAATTCATCCATTATATTAGGCAATAAATACGCTTCTTATTGGTTACAATAGTTTCCGATTTTGTATTAATTTAAATTTAAAATAAATTGGCATTATTCTTGATTGTTAAAAGTTCAAATTTGTAAAATTATAATGTCTGTCAACTTTATCATCTAAATAACCTTTTCTTTTATTTTGAATGTTTGGTTGTGTATAAATAACCTTTTCATTTTATCTTGCAGGGACCATCAATATGTTACAGTTTGAATCACAGAGTCGCCATGTCACACAGTAAGACATATTCTACTTATCATTTAGTGATACACAATGTTTAAAGGGGTATTATTCCGAAATTAATGCTTGGAAAGCAATTAACTTATTGAGCATCTTAATTGGTCAACTATTAATGTAGGTCAGCTCGAAATGGTCTTTGATTTTTGAGAAAAGTCCAAAATACATCCCTGTGGTATGCAAAATGACCGATTTACATATTTTTTTTCTTTTTTTGACTCAAAATTCATCCCTGTGATTGTAACTTTGGAACAAATACATACCCCAGTTAGTAATATCAGTTACTATGGACTAACGATGCAAATGATTTTTCCGTTATCTCCTAACAAGAGTTAAAATAGTTGCATCGTTAGTCCTCATTGAGTTAAAATATTTGCATCGTTAGTCCTCTTTGACTATAGAGTTAAAATATTTGCATCGTTAGTCCTCATTAAGTTAAAATATTTGCATCGTTAGTCCTCATTGACTATAGAGTTAAAATATTTGCATCGTTAGTCCTCATTGAGTTAAAATATTTGCATCGTTAGTCCTCATTGGGTTAAAATATTTTGCATCGTTAGTCCTCATTGACTGTTCTTACGTTTTTATCCTTTTTCGTCCGCTTTTCTTACGTTTCGTTCGTTTTTATCCGTTTTTATCGGTTTTCATCCATTTTTCTCATGTTTTTATCCGTTTCTTCCATTTTTCTCACGTTTTTATCCGTGCTCACACACTTTTATTCGTTTTCGTCTATTTTTCTACGTTTTTATCCGTTTTTCTTATATTTCATCTGGATGTATCTATTTATTACTTTGTGATTATTACCAATCTTTTGAAAACCGGGTTCGAAATCGACCCGGTCGAGTCACTGGGCACCGGGTCAACCGGTTTGACCGCCGGGTTAACCCGGTTTTCAATTCATTAATTTTTTATTTTTTCGACCGGGTCAACCCGGGTTTTATTAAAAAATTTTGAAAAAAAAAACCCGGCCGGGTCAACCCGGGTTTCGAAACACTGATTATTACAAATCTTAAATCACAAAGGAAAAGCTTGAAGCGTAATTATATAAAAAAATGGGAGGTTAAAACTTAAAACCCATGGAGCTAATAAATGTCTCTATGTAGGCGCCAAAATTTAACAAGTACAAAACTCAGATTTATAAGGACTGTTATGCAAAGTAAAACCCACGGAGCTAATAAACTTTTGCAAAGTAAAACGATGTCGTAATAAGGACAGTTATGCAGCCAATTGGCTGTAGGTATATATATATATATATATATATATATATATATATATATATATATATATATAGTGTATCTTTATTTTCAGAACCCTGTTAAGTGCGGGAACTGCGAGAACTCCAATTTTGCATTAGAAAACATGTATGTTTTCTTACATACACCTTCATACACATACATGCATAACATACATGTTCATATAAAAACCTGTTAAGTGCAATAGATCAATGCAAAATGGTTTTATTTTTAGAACCATGTTAAGTGCGGGAACTGCGAGAACTCCAATTATGCATTAGAAAACATCCATGTTCATATAAAACATGTATGTTTTCTTACATATACCTTAATACGCAGGCATGTGTATTAAGGTGTATGTAAGAAAATATACATGTTTTATATGAACATGCATGTTTTCTAATGCAAAATTGGAGTTCTCGCAGTTCCCGCACTTAACAGGGTTCTGAAAATAAAGCCCCCTATATATATATACACACACAAACAAAACTTTAGCATTTTTTATAAAATCGTACGTATGTAAAAAAAAATATATCAATATTGGGCTCGTTTTTGTTCATAATTGAGAGCTCTTCGCACCCGTATATTTTTTCTTAGATAATTCGTTAGATATTTGCTACATATTTGACGAATAAAGTATGTTTTGTAAATATAAAAATGTTTTTTTAAATATTAGGCTTGTTTTGTTCATAATTCAAAGCTCTCACACCGGAATATTTACATTTAAAAAAATGTCCAATGGTAACTCATTAGCAAATATCACCTCAACCAACAATAACGGAGAAAACTTAAGCTACCCATAGGGTAATCTACCAACTATAAATTAAAACACAATAAAAACACAATTAATGATTTATTGGAGGAAAGAGGAGAATATTATTCACTATCTCCCAGTGCCACCTCATCCGGGTACCCGGTGGGTAGGTGTACATAAATAACCTGTCCTACCAAATATATGACATTTTCCACTTTCATCATGTCTATATTATAGCTATCGAAATCTGTGTGACATTCAGGTATGTTTCAGTCGGATTATTTGGAAGCTTAAATACGCCCCATAAAGGTGATCAACTAGGCATGTCAAACGGATTGTATTACCAGTGAAAACAACCAAACTTGTAGTATTAATGAAAAGACGGTTAACCGAGTCAAGTCAACTTGCCATCGCTTTTGTGTTAATGCGTTAAATATCGTTTTGTAAAACATCATAGATTCTATCAATAATCAAATGGTTTTTAAAAGTTCGTGCATTTGGCAACTTTCGTCTCATTTTACCGGTTGGATTAATCAGCAATGGTGTCTGGAGTAATCAATATAGAAAACTACTCGGGGCTTGTCAATATAATGAATATATGATGAAAGTTTTGACACAACATACAAATGATATCGCTACTTAAAAACTACAGTAATAAACATTGTTCCATTTTCATTTAAATATATCTTTCAGATTCAATACCTTGCCGACTTTCATCTACTAGGGCCAACGTTAACATTTCCGTGCAGAACTGATCATCTGGGTTGATCCATAATGCCTGGTCAAACACAACCAGTAGTTACTTGCACATACTAAATATATGCAGATTTCATACTATAACAATCATTCTTACTGCAGACATTCACAACGTACTTACCTTGTGATAGTATGTAATTGCATCGGTGTAATTACCCTGTCAAACAAATGAAAACCAAACCATTAAAGAATTAAAAGGAGAATATGCAATCTGTTCATTTCAGTTCACTTTCTATTTTCATTTTTTGATCTCCTGGTGTATTACAAGGTAAAGATGGCTAGATTAGAGTATCTTGACCTGTATAAGCAAAAGGCCATGAGGGTATTTCGGCATTGCTAAATCTGAGTATGTGATACTAACTAACCACAATTAGATACCATATGTGACAGAACATGTTTGGACGTGCTTCTGATGTTTGAAATCGTAATTAGATTTTATTTATAAAAAAAAAAAAAAAAAAAAAAAAAAAAAAAAAAAAAAAAAAATGGGCACATTGTTGAAGTATTACAACAAAAACAACAACCAATCAGAGTCGCAATAATCAAATTTGACTCTAGAATATCAGATGCTCATAATCAGTCACTTTATGCAAACACTAAATACTGATTATTACAGATTCAAGTCGCAATAATCAAATTTATAACGCAAATCCAAACAACCACTAAGACTAGAATGTTTGCATGTAACATTACCTGTAGGTGGTATGTGTATGCTAAACCAGCATACGTGCTTAAGCTTCTTGTTAATGCAAGTGCCTTTTCGTAGTATGTGATCGCTTCATTGTATCGCCTGAAGGCCAGTTATACAAAAATTAGCACAGTAATAGGTTTTAACTTTTAACACAACCACACAACCATAAAACGCCTTAGATTAGGAAAAGAGAAAGTGACATACTTCAGTTTTCTTAAGGCGTGAGCAAGATTAACAACTGTCGATTCCCACATCTCACTTAATGGTGATGGTATGTGAGCCAAAGTTTTTTCAAACCATAATACTGCCTTCTTATACCTAAAAATGTTTTGTAATGAGTTTGCTTGTTAATAAGGTAGGGGGTTCAGATACTTGTGACCTTTAGGTAAAGAATACTCACTCTTTCATATGATAAGCAACAACTCCAAGTTCATTATATACAAGAGGATCCGAAGGGCATATTGCCTTTGCCTGCATAAAAAACTGTAGACAGTACCAAATAAGAACTAAATTTGGGTTCACCTTCATCCAATATTTAAATAGACTGAAAAAGAGATTTGAATAGCAAGCTAAAGTGAGAAAAAGTAAAGCCATCAGTGGATAGCGTTATAGACTTATAATATAGTAGTACCTGATCAGCAAGTTTAAAGCTGTGGGTTCGCATGTACTCCATTCCAATATACAAAGTAGGCAAGTGACACCTGAGACAAGACAGCTTCAAGATTCAGCCTGTAAGATATAATCTATGCTATCTTCAATAATTAAGAAATTCAACTGTTAGCAGGAACATGCAAGGAAATTGTGCAACAAACCCTAAGAAAAGATAGCATTCACTTCGACAAAGAAGAAAGATATAAATAAAAGTTACATTACCCAGGAAATAAACGAGCAGCAGTTCGATAACCTGACATCGCTTGATCAGCTTCTTCTTTGGATGCATAAGCATTCCCATACCCTATCCAAGCAGGTGCAAAGGTTCCATCTAGGCTAGTGGCTTTGCTGTCAAAGTAGAAGATAACATGCATCAGTAATTTTGAACTCAGTATACAATCAGATCCAAATAATAAGCAAGTGTAGGATGCCAACAGCAAACTAAATGCCCAATTTGCAGCTAGTATTGGTATCCCTCATGAAAATTACAAGTAGATTAAAGCATTATCATGAACATCTAAAGAAGAAAAAACTACTACCTGAAATAACGACGAGCGTGATCGTACTTCTTGATACAATAATAGTAGCAACCAACAGCAAACCATGAAATCGCCCTTAAAAGCAAAAAATAGATAAATGTACCCATGAATTATTTGGTCATAACTGTTAAATATTTAACATGAGAGAAAAAAAAAATACAGACATGATGACACCATTGCAAGAATGGTTACCAGCACAGGTATAAGAAACCGCACTCACTTTAATCTTTCCATACCCCGCTCGGGTGGGATTGGGTATTGTTATTGTTGTTGTTGTACTCCCTTTAATCTTTGATATTTTAATTTACATGCATGCTTAAGTTGAAAAAACACTAATTATACATATAAATTGCCTTAAGCCCTTAATTAGATTTTATCTTCAAATAATAAATCTAAATTTTTTCAGTTTAAATCTAAATAAACATGTGCCTAGTAGGCACACCCTCGCAAAACCCTAATCCAAACACCCCATCAGACTTATTCAAGAAAAAAAAAAAAAAAAAAAAAAAGACCCTCGAGCAAGTCTTACTCAAAAACCAGCTTGAAGTGCTTGATTAAGTAAGTATAACAAATGAGAGAACATAGAACGCATTTGAAGAATTGAGACAAATGAATGTTCTAGACTCGATTAACATCACCATAGCATGGTGTTAGAAATGGTATTCCATTAGAGATCCTGATTCCTAAATTCCAATGTAGCTAAACTTGTAAAGCTTCCACTCAAGGGTGGCCTAGTGGCAAAAGGGCTTGTGACTATCACTCTAAAATGTGTGAGGTCTCAAGTTCAATTCCTGCTAGGTGCAAACAACCTTGAAGAGGCTACGCCAACCTTCTGAAAAGGGAGGGCTTTACCTGGTTTGAGTATGTGTGGTGGTGGGTTCAAACCCCGTGGATTAGTCGGCCAAAAGGTCGGAAACCATGGTTACCCAAAAAAGAAAAAAAAATGTAAAGCTTAGTGCTAGAAAACTCAGAATTTCATTGGTACCCACAGTAACAACATGTCTTCCGTTTTCCATATGGGTGATATCTTCACATATGTATTCCTTGAAAATGTTGTCTAAAGTGCAAGTAAAACTTGAAATGTAAACGCTTAAAAAGTAAAACTTGAAATATGAAAGAAAAACGAGGTACATGGTGAACCCAACAAGCATACAAGATTTTCTTACTTTTGAGGATAGTCCTTGACTAAGTTGCAAGCCATCAGATAGAGCTCATTCGAATGTCCAAGCTCCATTGCCGCTGCTATATGAACTCTGTTACTTTTGAGATGGAATGGATCCTTTTCAAGCAAACTGGTGACCAAACAACACATTGAGCAACTTATTTCAAGATATCAACCTATCAGGTATGATCGATAAATAAAAGTTATATCAGACTGTGAGCAACTTACATTGAGGTCAACTCAAAGCATTTCTGATATTCACCACATTGATGGTAATATTCAGCTTTGCATGCCAAAAGATCGGTGTTGTTTTTTAGTGTACAAACCAATGACCGATTTGATGGTTTAATGCTAATATCTTCTTTCTCAAGTTCATTGAACTTCGCTTCCACGACACTTGCTTTATCGTACTGAACAAATACAAAGACAATACAGTAACTGAGTAAAACATGAAAGTGTGCATTCTGAAAAAGTATGTCATGTTCACTACGACATTTAAAATATCACACACTCATTCTGAATTTACATGTACCTTTTTTATTAAGCATGAATAGAATGAAGAAAGCCAGCCATCTTCTTGAGCAAACTGCAGAGATGAAAGAAGACTTTTCTCTGAAATTGAATAACAAATCAAACAATGACACGGTGACCAATGTGATATAAACAATTTATCCATACAAATTATATAACTGGATGTCTAAATGCAAAAATTCTTTTCTAGGCAGATACGATATATATCAAGAAAAAGGATCTTATGGTGTGAGTAAAATGACATCAAGACATATGATCTGAGATCAAGTATTTTAGTGCAAATAAGCTACCTTCATCACATGTTAGCATATGACTTTCAATAAGACATTCGAGAGCCTGAAACAGAAAGAAACGCAGAAAGAAAAGGATGTCAGTATAACTATGAGAAGTGGAACAAATCAATGAGTATAACATAATAATAGTTAAAAATAAACATTGCACATGGGGCGCACTGCTCCCAGTACACTGATAATGGTAAATAGTGATTATTAAGCAAGAAAGGTGATAATGAACTTCGCAATTACACAATCTTGTGCTCACCTCGTAGCATAAAGGATCAGCTTTAATTGCAGCCGTGTACCTAGAATATCAGAAGTTAAGTAAGATAACCTGGATAGTACAATTAGACTCCAAATAGATGAACGACTCAACAGAGATACTAGACATGTAGGCACCATGAAGTGCATTTTGCAAATTTATGTCTGGTCATAATCCAACATCTAAAGTACCCTTGGAAATATATAAAGGATCTTCAAATTATGGAGGTGAAATTAATTAAGAGAAACAAGAGCATGATTTTTTATCTACATTGCTCTCATGAAGTAAATTAGTGAGCTACCAATAAATCGTTTGAGTGTGCAGCATGTGCTGGCTTAAGCACATTTAGACCCTAATACCTTCAAGATTAGACATTAACATTGTTTCCCCCTGACCCTGTTCACTATCGTGTTCTTGACTTCTTGTGCCCCTTCTAACAACATAAAACATGACTTGGGAATTTACATCATATTCTCCAATACCTAAAACTCATTCTGCCCAGGCTAAAAAAGTGTTTTTATGTTCATCCATTAAGGATTACAAAATCTCTTATTCGAGTGTTTATTAGTTTGAAGGGAGGTAATGATGGATGCAGCTGAAACTTGTCTAAAGTCTAAACCATCCTAATTGTATAGCTAAGTAACATGTTCAGTCATCTCTTCCTAGGGTCCTGCGAGTCAAAGGTGACTTCACCAAAAATTAAGCCAACGTTCTATCAGGTTTAAGCTAACTAAGACTACAGAACAATGTAGTATAAGATCCACATTAGAAGAATATTTTTTGATAATTCTAAGATAATTCAAACATGCATCCACATTGTAAATATGCTTAAACTAACCACTGTCGCGCCTGAGAACGATTTTCTAGAGCTTCATATGCCTTGCCTTTAAGAAAACATATTGCTGACGAGATCTGCAATTAGGATAGATGTATTAGTTCAAATCGTGTGAAACTAGTAGTTCCATTGTCTAATCAAGAAAATCAGTGATGCATGCCACTATACATATCAGAAAATGTGTTCCTAGATTGCTTCTCTCATACCAAAAGAACCGTGCATAATATCAATTCACGATATTTCTAGTGTGAGCAAATCTGTACAGTAACTTGATTTCAACCCTTTTATACTACGAAACTCAAACAAAGGAGTCGGGACTCGGAGTAAACAAGAAAAAGTACAACTTAATGACTTATTAGATACATGCCAAGTGAAGGGTGAGCCCAATACCAAGAAACTTTTACAATAAAAATTGCAGAAAGTTTTTTTATAAAAATAAATTGAGTAAATTTATCTATAACAGGGTAATTTAGATATTAGAACCGTGTTTGTCCAATATTCCCCTTCCCACAGCGAAAATGTTCAAATATTCGAAACCGACAGCATACTGACTTCACTCATTGCTGTCATCCAATATATCACTTTCCAAAACCCAAAGATACGCAATTATGAAATAAAGTTTTCTACAAAAAGATAACTCACATTAATTTCACGATCTTCACTATCTTTATCCAAGTACATAGCATTAGAATCCTTGGTGTCACTGAAATTCCCATATTCATCCATCTTCGCATCTTCAAGCATTAATAGACACTGATCCCACTCCTTTATCTCCTCCTAATCACACACATTCCAAACAATCAGTCAGATGCTATAACGTAAAGAGTAAAGTTTTAATGAAATGTAACAAACTTTCACTTAAATGTTATTGGTTGTAACGAACTAATTATTTTTAATCAATTGATGTAACAGACTTTTATTAGGTTACCAATGTATAATTTGGCACAGCATTCATTAAGACATGGCGGCACGCCATGTCACTATTAAAACTATTCACCAACACTCATTGATAACCGAATAAAAGTTTGTTACATCAGTTGATTAAAAATAAATTAGTTCGTTACATACAATAACAATTAAGAGAATGTTTGTTACATTTCATTAAATTCAAGTGAGTTAGAAAAAAACCTAATTTCATTATAACCAAAAGAGTATAAAAAAAAGAGGTAGTACTAACGAGGCATTTAGCAGCGAGATAACGAAAGCGAAGATCACGAAGAACAATCTGAGAAGAGGTAAGTAAATGAAAAGCGCGGCGATAATGGCGGCCGAGAAAAAGGGCTTGAGCTTGCATATAAATATCAGCCGGATCGGAAGTGAAAGCAGCGACTTTATCAGCGAAGAAGATAGCGGATGAATACAGATGTTTGCTCACGCAATCTCTCACCACACCTCGCAATCTCTCGATTTCTTCTTCTCTCATTTTCTTATTGAATAATTTGAATTTTTTGGGGGAGGGTTTGGGTTTTGGTTTTGATTTTGGTTTTGGGGAGTGAATATAAAAAATGACTTTTTGCACAGATTTGAATAAGCGGGAGGTGAGTGAGTGAGAGTGTGTCTTGCGAGTGTTGAGCCCATTTATCGCCTTTTGGGCTTCAGTTCTACAGAAACTATTTTCTTCTTTTGTTATTATAAATTATTATATTTATTGAAACATAATAATTTTATGGAACGTAAGATGGGAGTCTAGATACAAGTTGTATTCTCACTCTTTTTTAAATACATAAACTCACTCTTAAAAAAAAAAAGAAAAAAAAAATCACCATTTTTCTTTCTTTTCCTTTTTTTTTAAGAATTTATTTTGTTTTTATCAAGTAACCTATAAACTTTATAGATGTTAAGACTACCCCTAATAGTCACACCGCTTCACTTTTATTTCAGTGTCACATCATTTTTTTTTTTTTTCATTAATCTTCCCTCACTTTTCACCCCAATAACCACCACTCCCTTATCCTTTATTAAACCAACTTTTATTCCACAAAATATTTCATACACTCACAAACAAATAATTAATAATAAAAATATTTTGGATGACCCCCTTTGCACAAAATCCTATTTGGTATTATTAATATGAACAAATAAGGGCAAATTATCTGAAAATGTATGTAATTTGTCACTTTTTACCATTGTATGTAGCCTTTTTTTTTTTCCAATCTGTCAATGAACTTGCAAAATCCGTTCATTGCGTGTAGCGGTGACTTGTTTGACCTGCTGGAGCATGTTAAGCTAAGGATCGTTAAGTTTATCATTGCAATGTTAGTCTTTTAGACTAACGATCGTTTATCATTGCTACATAGAATGACAAAAAGTAACAAGTTAGATGACTTTTATTACTTTTAAAATTTATGTACATTTTTTACACGTTTTTGCACACATTTTTATACACGTTTATACACACAATTTTATACACGTTTTTATGCATGTTTTTATACGGATTTTTTTACACACATTTGTATACACGTTTTTATGCACGGTTTTACACATGTTTTTAAAATGTTTCAATACATACATTTTTTTACACACATTTACACACGTTTTTATACACGTGTTTTTATACATGCTTTAATGCAGATTTTTATACGGATTTTTTTACACACATTTTAATACACGTGTGTAAAAACGTGTAAAAAGGTTAAATTAAAAAAGAAAAAAGAAAAAAGTTAAATTAAAAGTGTGTAAAAAACTTATATAAAACGTGGAAAAATCATATAGAAAACTCAGTCACCCCCAAGTGTCATCTAGCTTAAGATATGGGTCGGGTCTTTACCCACTGTCAGCTCACTCCATAGCCCATATGGGGCGTTTACTTGTAACAATAAATACCCTTTCCCACACAACGGAAAGGGTTGGATGTTCATTTTGCTTTGAAGCTAATATATTTCACTTTCTCTCTCTAGAATATCCCAGCCTTACTTTCTTTATCTAGGAAATCCAACTTGAGCTTAATCTTCACCTTGTGTTATGACAACCAATATCCTACAAAAATGTATATAAAAACATGTAAAAAAAGATAAATTAAAAATGTGCGTAAAAACGTATATAAAAAACGTGTAAAAAGGTTAAATTAAAAGTGTGTATATAAACGTGTGTAAAAACGTATATAAAAACGGGTAAAAAAAGTGTAAAAAAGTTAAATTAGAAGTGTAGAAAAGTTAAATTAAAAGTGAGTATAAAAATGTGTGTATAAGAAAGTGCATAAAAACATGTGTATAAAAACGTATATAAAAATGTGTGTATAAATACGTGTGTAAAAAAACATGTGTAAATGTGTGTATACAAATGTATGTATTGAAACATTTTAAAAACGTGTGTAAAACCGTGCATAAAAACATGTGTATAAAAAACGTGTGTATAAAAACGTGCATAAAAACGTGTATACAAATGTGTGTATAAAAATCCGTATAAAAACATGCATAAAAACATGTATAAAAATGTGTGTATAAACGTGTATAAAAATGTGTGTATAAACATGTATAAAAATGTGTGCAAAAACGTGTAAAAAACGTACATAAATTTTAAAAATAATAAAAGTCATCTAACTTGTTACTTTTTGTCATTCTATGTAGCCATGATAAATTATTGTTAGTCTAAAAGACTAGCATTGCAATGATAAACCTAACGATCGTTAGCTTAACCTGCCCCAGCAGGTCAAACAAGTAACTGGTACACGCAATGAACGGATTTTGCAAGTTTATTGACAGATTGGGAAAAAAAAGTAGGCTACATACAATGGTAAATAGTGGCAAGTTAAATTCATTTTCAGGTAATTTGCCCCACAAATAATTAATAATACCGTTTGTGAGCTTTTTTTGGTTAATTACTTGAAAATGTATTATAATTGCCACTTTTTATTATTGTGTGTATTGAACTTATTTTTTT
This sequence comes from Artemisia argyi, assembly GCA_030686995.1. NCBI lineage: Eukaryota > Viridiplantae > Streptophyta > Magnoliopsida > Asterales > Asteraceae > Artemisia > Artemisia argyi. The sequence continues at coordinate 32,450,490 of CM060677.1, read as the reverse complement.
CTTATTGTATGTACTCAACTTTCAAATTTTGATTATTATGTGTATTTTATGATTATTCAGCCATGTAAAATGACTATTTTACCCTTCAAATTTAAAAAAAATAAGGGTAAAATGGTCACAAAATACACACAATAATCGAAATTTGAAAGTTCGGTACACACAATAAGAAAAAAATAAGTTCAATACACGCAATAACAAAAAATAGTAAGTATGATACATTTTCAAGCATTTAACCCCTTTTTTTCTTGGCTTAGTCGCCACCGAAACACCCTCAATGGGGCCTCACACGTGACATGGTAAAAAAATGCCTCCCTCACAACCATTGAGAGTAGTCTAAGGTATGTTTGGTTGGATGAAAAATGAAATATATATATATATATATATATATATATATATATATATATATATATATATATATATATATATATATATATATATATATATATATATATATACATACAACGAGGATAACGTCTCCTGCTTGTTAACTCGTTTTATCTTGTGTTACATACATAATCTAAAATACAATAAATAGAATAACAAGTTGGTCCGCACCATATTACTCGTTTTATCTTGTGTTACATACATAATCCAAATTAGCAAGCTAGGAAGCTTTAGCTAAGCAAATGGGAGGAGTCTCGATTAAGAAGGATGAAGAGGCCCTCTATGCTAATAAAGGTAAAGGGAATTCTAAGCAACATTTCAGAAACGGATTAAAAAAGAATGATGACATGGTAAAAGATCATGACGATGAAAGTAGTTCTCGTAAGGGGAGGCCCAAAGAGTCATTCTAGTGGCAAGAAGTTTTCACCAAAATGCTACAATTGTCATATGAAAGAGCATCTAGCAAGAGACTGTCGATCAAAGAAGGTTGTAGAAAGCAACAATGTTACTTCAAAAAGTGAAGATGATTGGGATCTCGAGGCATCATTTGCTGCAGATGAAGAAGAGTTCAATTTTGCAAGAATAACATCATATAAGAAGATCGATTATGAAAATGATTGGATCGTTGGCCCGGAATGTTTGAACAATATGACCGGTGATAAAGAAAAGTTGAAGAACATCTCAAAGTATACAGGAAGTCGATTTGTTGTGATGGCAAACAACTCAAAGTTACCGATAGCACATGTTGGTAACACGATAGTTTCTCCTTTGCGCAACGATACCAATGTTTCACTTAAAGATGTTTTCCATGTCCGTGGTATAAAGAAAAACCTTATGTCTGTTGTGCAATTAACATCTTCTGGACAATATGTTTTGTTTAGTCCGCAAGATGTGAAAGTTTATCGAAATCTAGAGGTTCACGGTGATCCGGTAATGATGGGACAAAGAATGGAGTCGGTGTTGATATAAATAAATGACTAAAAACGTTATTCATATCTTTCGATATCTCTATGTTTTGATAATCACAAAACGAAAACTCATCAAACCAAAGATCATGACATAAACAAGTATTTAGTAGTAAATACTCATCTTTACCACCTAATCACTTAAGGTATGAATAAACAAAGTGTCTAAATGCATTATAAGATTAAAGGAACACTTTTGTTAATCACTACATACTTATAAAATGTCACAAAATATTTTATATCTTTTATAAAACATTTTTGGCATTAAAAGAATATGTTTAATTCATTACAAATTTATGAATTCAAATTTTCAACCAAAAATGGCAAATCTAATCCAGAAAAATTTCCCTCACAAAAGGACAAGAAAATCCAACGTTCAGGAGGGCAGCCCCCTTAATCATTAAGGGGACCGCCCCCTAATTAAGGGGATCGGCACGCTCCAGAACAGTATTTTCTGGCCCTTTAAATACTGGATCATTCCACATATTTTTCTCACATTTTTCACTAAAAACTTTCTGATTCAAATCTCTATTTCAATCTTAAAAGTCCTTTGATCATATAATTCATAAGCTGTGGTGTGTAATTTGGTGTGTAAGGTTTTCTCCGCCATAAGGGAGGCTTTTGACCTAGTGAAGAAAAACTCTCGAGTAGGTGACTCGGGGAGTGGAGTAGGGAAAGGAAGGTGTCCTTGTAGCCGAACCACTATAAATCCTTTGTCTCTTGGTTTGATCTTTCCATCTCTTACTTTTTGATTACTTACTTACTAGCATTCCATACATTATTATTATTGCTTGAGTTGTGCATATATTGATTTCACATAAAGATCAAACTAAAATTCATTCATAACATTAATCTTTTAAAAACAAACCAAATACACAAACTTATATTAAAACACTTATGCATATATATGCTTATATATATGATATATGAAATTATAAATTCTTTCGTAACATTAAACACAAGTAGTGTTTACACAAAATTGTAAACACACTAGTATCAACACATTCGCATTAAAGAGTTTTGAAATTATATATTATACATAAGTAGTGTTTATACAAAATTGTAAATAAACTTGTATCTATATTTTTGCATTAAAGAGTTTTGAAATTTTCATCTAAACATTTGAAGCTAACTTTTACAAAACAAATAAAACGAAAAAAAGTAAAACTATTCAACCCCCCCCCCCCTTATAGTTTTCCACAATTGGTATCAAGAGCCATGTCTAGCAAGATTTTTAATATATATTAGAGCTGATCCACTCTGAAGGGACTTCCAAATCTTGATGTGAGAACATACACTATATGTTAAGGTTGTCAATATGGAAAAGCACATCGATTTCTGTATGAAGAGTCAAGTTCAAAGTGAATGAACCATTAGAGCTGATCCACTCTGACGTGTTTGGACCTGTCAAGCAACCTTCCATTGGAGAAAATAGATACATGGTAACCTTCATTGATGACTTTTCGAGGTATGCATGGGTTTATTTTATGAAGAATAAATTTGATACACTTGTGAAATTTAAAGAGTTCAAGAAGTCAGCTGAAGCGGAGATTAGTAAAGATGTTCGATATTTGCATACTGATAATGGAGGAGAATACACTTCAAATGAGTTTTCAAACTTTCTCCAGGAGACTAAAGTACATCATCGGTTCACATGTGCCAACACTCCACAACAAAATGGGGTTTCCAAGAGAAAGAATAGGTATCTCGTGGAAATATGTCAAAGCATGCTCTATGCGAAAAATATTCTTGGACAATATTGGGCAAAAGCAATTGTTGATGCAAATAATGTCTAAAAACGTTATTCTCATCTTTCGATATCTCTATGTTTTGATGATAACAAAATGTGAAAACATCTTACGTCAAAATTAACGTAAACAAGTTTTTAGTCAAAATATCCGATTTTTACGTCAATCACTCTAGGTATGAACAAACAAATTTACAACTTGACAAATGATCAAAGAAGTGAATTTGTGTTTTGAACTTCACATTTTTAGCTTGACAAAACTTTCTTTTCAAAAATACAATTTACAAATTATTTTTGAATTATAAAGAAATGTTTTATTTAGGAAAAACCATTTCAAAAACATTCCTGACAACTATATTTTACCCAAACCATCTCCAAACTCCCCCAAATAAACTTTCACCACTAAAGACAAAAATGGGAGCGTTTTTGTCTGGCACAGTACCACTAAATTTAGTGGTACTGTGTGACAATTAGTGGTGTCGTCCCCTTTAAAACGGTCAAATTTCCAGATTCTATAAATACCACTTCATTTCCCAGGTTTTGAAAATCCTTTAACACACACACCTTTTTGGTTTCCATCCTCCTTTTCTTTGTACACTTCTTAGATCATTAGTTAGTTTCTTTTGTTTAAAGAGTGATTCTTTCATTTAACCAAGAATCATCTACATACCTCTACTAGTCAAGAGTGATTCTTTCATCCAACCAAGAATCATCTACATACCTCTACTAGTCAAGAGAAGAACACAAAGTATCAAGAAGATACAAAGTGTTGGTGTCATATAGTAGTGCACTTGCATTACTAGTTGTCTACTTGATTGTATCTTAATATACATCAAGTGTTTTAGTAACTCTTAGTTGTGGTGTTGATCATTGTGATCTTGTTAAGATCTTGAGGATCTCTTGAGAGTTGAGTGATATAGTATTGATCAAGTGGATCAAGAGTAGATTGTGAGGATTGTGTGGATCTTGTGTTGATCGTGTAGATTGTGTGAGGATCGTGTTGATCATTTAGATTGTGTGAGGATCGTGTTGATTGTGTGAGGATCGTGTTGATCGTGTGATAAGTTAGGATCGTGTGAATCGTGGTAGATTGGTACTAGCTAAGATTAGTACTCGACATCTAGCTTAGTGTCGGAAAATAACAAAAGCGACGTTGTATAGTTTTCTCCGCCTGAAGGGAGTCTTGTTGATATAGTGCTAGAACTCTCGAGTCGGATACTCGGGGAGTGGAGTAGGGCGAAGAAGAGCTTCGTGACCGAACCACTATAAATCTCGTTGTCTTGGTTTGATCTTTCCATCTGTTCTCTTTACTTAGTTATTGCATATTTGTGTTAGTATAGTGTTGTGTTCATATTGGTGTTAATTGATTTCATCTACAATTGAATCTAAGTTTTTCAAAGAGAAATTTTTATAACTAAAGAAAACAAGACGGGAAACTATTCAACCCCCCTTCTAGTTTCCCACAATTGGTACCAGAGCCACGTCAGGCAAGTTTTTAAAGTAAACTGTGTTTTAAAACTTGAATCGATCAATGGATTTCGACAAATATCAAGAATGGCAATCTATGCAAAGACCACCACTTTTTGAAACCGATTGTTTTATTTATTGGAAAACAAGATTCGAAACGTATGTGAAATCAAAAGACATTGATCTTTGGCATGTTATTACCGATGGTGACTGATGAGTGTGTAACTACTCATCATTTTTATCGAATCTGAACTGCCAAAACATCCAAAAACACTCAGAAATGCATCAAAATACTGAAAATATTTCAGGAATTGTGTTTTATATGTTTCAGATGCAAAATGTTTAAAAACAAATGAAAAACGAACAAAGTTTGCATTATTGGCAGTTTCAGTCCCTCAACTTTCAGAAATTGTCAAAACTAGTCCCTGAGCATTTATTTTGAAAGAAAAATCAAATAAGGTCCTTGGGAATTCAAAAGTTGTCAAAATTAGTACTTGGATGAAAGAGTTTGAGAATATTACAATTTTGGTCCCCAAAGTTTCAAAAATGGCAAATTCAGTCCTTGGGCATTCAAAATTGGAAAAATTACATTTAAGGCCCTTGTACTATTTAGACTTGGCAAGACAAAACCTTTTTGATAACTTTGGGCAAATGGCAGAAAAGGTCCTTCAACTTTGCAAATTTTACATAAATGGTCCTTGGATGTGTAAAATGGAAAAATTACATGAATGGTTCTTGTATTATTGGAGTTTAGCATTTATGGTTCTTGTGATAGCTTCGGAGGAAGTGCAACTTCAGTCCCTAAACTTTAAATAAATTGCAAAATTGGTCCTTGTGTTTTGTTATTACAAACCAAACGGGTACCCTTGATTAATAACAAACCCAATCCAACTCCAAAACCAACACCCAGCCCACTCCATCTCATCCTTGGCCCATATCCCCCTCAGCCCACTTCACCTTCAAAATAATAAGCCAGGGTCAACTCCCCATCTTTGACCCTCTCCTTCTCCACATCACCCTCCACTACTGCTACCCTCCAAACACCTCCATCATCACCCCTACCTTCACCTCTGCCACACTCAACCCCCCTCCTACCCTTATACACCCAAACAAACACTCCACTCCAAAGTATTACACCCTGGCTCAAGCAAAACAGGCTAGGAGCCAAAATCCATTTTGGCGCCAAAACCAAAGAACGGCCAAGATCAAATTTTTTTCTCATCCATTGGTCCTTATTATTGCTGGGAAAGAGACAAATGATGGAGGAAACCCTAATTGAAGGCTATAAAGGCAATGAGAAGCACCAGGGAGCAAGAGTTCATTTTTAGCTTAAATAATGTCGAAATTAGCTTAGATTAAAAATTAGTTGTAATCTTTTGTTCAAATGTTTGTAATCTTAATTCCTGTGTACTAGAACTTATTTTCAATCAAATAAAGTCAAGGTTTCTAGTTAAATATCAAGGTTTTACTTTTAATTTGAAATTTGAAATTTATGTTATATTGTTTATAGTGGTTGATCTGGACTTGAATGCTCATATAAGCTCCCATTTAGCTTCTATAAGCTATTAGAAAGCATAAAAAATTAGTTTAGTAGTAAAAGATCAAAATACAAAAAAAATAAGTAAAATAAAAATAAAATAAAAAGTTGCAGGAAGAAGCATGGAGCACAATTGATAAGGGATGGTTGTGGTTTAGTGGGTCTGTGGAGACCTATTAGGGGTGTTCATGGTCCTTGGTTACTTGGTTTGGCTTGGATTGCATTTTGTAAGTTTAGTCCGCATTTTACCTTTTTCATTGTTTCTTTGCTCAAATCTTACTTATTTCTGTATTTTAATGTTTATTTAGTGTTAATTAGTTGACTTGTTGCTTAATCTCATATACTAGTTTGACAAATCTCTTGTTGGTTAGTATTTCATATGTCACTGCTTATATAGCATAGTTTTGATTTGTAGGATTTTGTTATCATTATTGGTGTTTAGGTACTTATTTTAGATTAGTATATCATAAAATAACCTTGGAAATCATTTTTATGGTTTGAATCTTTGAAACCCTTTGAAAATCATCAAGACAGTCAATAAAGGGAGTGTTTGGCTCAGTGAGCCTTGCTGAGCTTTTGCTAGTTTCTTGGGTATTTTCTGCATATTACATGTTTCATTAAGTCCACTTAGCTCAGTCAAACCTTAAAAATTGATGTTTCTTTGGTAAAAGTCAAAATCACCACTTCATCACCCTTGACAGTCCACTGTTGGGGACTGTGGGGTTAAAAATCACCCATTTGGTTCTAAACTTGTGCTAGTAACCTAATTTAGGGCTATTATAACATAACTCATCATAATTAGTTGTTACATCAAGCTCAAAACTCACCAAAGTCAAACCAAGTGTTTTATACAAAAATTCAAATTTTATTTTAATTCAGAAAAACCAAATATGGAATGAATTGTTGTGATTTTTAGGTTTGGTATTAGGCCTTGAAACTTTCACAAATCACAGTCCCCCAGCTGAACTTTGAAATCCCACTCTCACTATATTTTTTCAATTTTTTCTGTGGGCCCCACCTTTGCCCAAACATACCTGCAGGGGGAGAACCTCCCCTGCTGCACCACCACAGTGGGTCCCACTACCCTTCCTGGCAACCTCAGTGGGTCCCACTACCCTATTTTTGGTCCTTTCAACCCCCCTCCTGGCCACCTTCCAAGTTTGAGCAAGTTTTTGAGCTCAAGCCTTGTGGACCCCACCTAGAATCAACCTTATACTTTGTCCCATTTTCTATGTGCTTCAAAGGAAATCAAGTCCTTATTGTGGCTTATTGGCTTATCCCATGGGCTTAGCTGATAGTTCTTTGCTTATTCCTGTCCAAGATACTTATTTGAATTTAATTCCACCCCTGTGGACCCCACAAAGGCTGATTTCCATCAAAAAGTCAACAATAGTCAACTGATTTAGCTTTTAGTGACCATTTTGCTTATTTTTAAGCTAGAAAAAAGTTGTCTTCACAAAAGTTTTCTATTTTTAGTATTTAAATAGATTTCTAAAAGAAAAACCAGAAAAATCCAATTTAAAAATAAGTGATAGTTTCTATTTAATCTAATTTATCTTTTTTATTTTTCATTTTTAGTAATTTATTAAGTACTTTGCATTTTCATATTTTTCTTAATTTTCTTTTATATTAAATTATTTTTATAAATTTTTCCAGAATTTTATTTTGTGATTTAGTAATTATTAGTTTTAATATTAGTTTTATTAATTATTAATTAATATTTAAGCATTAAATAGCATAATTAGTTTTTATTAAGCACACCCTAGTTTTTATAATTTTCCTAGCTTTTATATGTTATAAAATAATTTTAGAATTTTTTTTAGAATTTCTACTGTTCATGTTCTATTTTTTAGAATTTAATTAGTTTAATTGGTAATTAATTAATACTTAGAATAATAATTAGTAAAATAGTTTAAAAATACATAAACCCAACTTTTTATAAATTTTTAGGATTCCTGTGATGGTTAATTAGATTTATAAATTTTTCTATAATTTTCTAATTCATTTAAGTATTATTAGTAATTTAAAATTAGTTAATTAGTTTAATTAAATATAATTAGTAATTAATTAATATAAAAATCACAAAAAGACAAAAAGATATACTTTTAAGTTTAAAATTAGTTTTTAGTTATTTTATAATTTTAGAAATTTAATTTTCATTTTTCTAGTATTAAAATAATATTATATTGTCTTTAAGTTATTTAAATATTAATAATTAGTATTAAATAGTATTTAATTAATATTAAATAATTAATTAGTGTAAAAATTCATTTTCTTTTTCTAAAATTTTTCTTTCATCCTTAGGTTTATAAAAAAGTCATTTTCACCCCCTGAGGGTTTTCAGATTTCAGTTTTCACTTTTTATTTTGTACGTTGACTTGTATTTAAACTAAAGCGTACCTTTTAAGTTTTAAAACATTTTCACTTATCTGGTTTTTCAGTGTTTGTCCATATTAAGTATTTGTGTCATTTGCAGTTAGAAATCAGTAGTATAATCATCCTACCCCTTTCCTATGAAAATCACCCGATCACAAGCACGCTTTAGTACCATTCACACCTCGCTGGGACATAACGACCTGGTGATACCCTATATTACCCGGAGATTGACTCTAAGCTGTTTGACTTTATTGACCAATCACTTGGTCAATTTGGGTTGACCGTTTGGAGCCAATCAGTAACTTTAAACCTATTGAAAAAGATCCAATTACCAAAAAGGAACAAATTGTTCCTTATGAAAAACAGAGTGATGAACTTAAAAGAAAGCTAGCTAAAAATGATGAGGCTAAAATGGTAATTTATAATGCTTTAACGAAAAAGGAATTTGAAAGAATTTTTATGTGTAATACGGCAAAAGATATTTGGAAAACTCTGTTGGTCACACATCAAGGTAATAATGAAGTCAAAGAGAACAAGATTGATCTTCTTGTTCAATAATATGAACAATTTTCCATTCTGAAAGATGAAACCATAGATAGTGCATTTGCTAGATTTAATACTATTATTACTAGTCTTAAAGCTCTTGATGAAGGTTATTTTAGCAAGAACTATGTTAGGAAGTTTCCTAGGGCTCTACATCCCAAATGGAGAGTAAAGGTCACCGCCATTGAAGAATCAAAGAACTTGGCGACACTATCACTTGATGAACTAATAGGTAACTTGAAAGTTCATGAAATGATAATCAAGAAGGACTCGGACATAGTCAAGGGTGTAAATGAGAGAGTTAGGTCTCTAGCATTGAAAGCCAAAAAAAAAGTCTAGTGTTGATGAAAATTCGGATTCCGTTAGTGAAGACGAAGAGTATGCACTAGCAATTAGAAACTTTAAGAAGTTCTTTAGAAGAAGGGGTAGATCTACTAGGCAATCTCGTGACGAAAGGAAGTCATTCTCTAAGAATCAAGATGATAAGAATGGAAAGGGCGATAAGAAGTGTTTTAGATGCGGAGACCCAAATCACCTCATTGGAGAATGTCTTAAGCCACCAAGATCAAACAACCAAAGAGCCTTTGTAGAAGGTTCTTGGAGTGATAGTGGTGAAGAAGAAGAGGAGAGGCCTAATGATGAAACATGTCTCATGGTTCAAGCTTTTAACGAGGTACATTCCAACTCTTCTTACTATAGTGATAATAATTCGTCAATAGATGATAATATGCTATATGATGAATATAATAAATTATGTGAGGTAAGTACTAAAATCATAACTAGGAACAAAACACTAAAAGCAAAACTACATGAACTAGAATTACAAGCCTTAGAACTAAGAGATCAACTTAAAAGAATTGAGAAAAATAAGCAAATAGATGTTGGATGTATGTCATGTATAGATCTTAAGATAGAAAATGAAAAACTTAAAGAAAATGCCATTAAAGCCATTAAGTTTGAAAAAGGAACACAGGCACTTAATAACATGCTTGAAAACATTAAGTATAGTGAACATGCTGGAGTGGGTCTTGGATTTGACCCAAATGAGGCATCTACTAGTGAAACTAAACAAGTAAGATTTGTAATATCAGAGAAGATTAGTTTAGGGAATGATGGCACCACTAAAGGTGGTAACGACACCACTAAATTTACTGGTACCATGGATCTGTCATCTGTTAAAGTAAAAATAGGGTCGATTTTAAAAAATAACTTAAGTCCTGAACCAAGTCACATAGTAGTTAATAGTGTTGAAATACCTGTGGCTAGTATAAAGGAAGTAAAAAGGTTCTACAAACCTATGTCGTTTCCTAAACTTGCTCTTTGTAAAGTTGATCGTAGATCAAACACTCCTCCTCCTCCTAAAAGAACTAATACTCCCAAACCTTGAGATAGAACTCCTCTACCAATAGGAAACTTTAGTAGACAAAGTTATCCAAGTCACTACCCCGTCACTTGGAACAACTTTCGACAACAAAGTTATCTACCATGGGAAATTTGTCCTCCATTTCAACATCCAAGCCAAATGCATAAAATGCATGAGATGTTCAACACTAACAACCTTGGACCCATGAGATATTGGGGACCAAATGTTTGAGTCTTATCTTATTAGATAGTTATGCTTGTGAATCTACTTGAAATCTGACAAAGGATCTATTCAATGGAAGCACAAATGGTGACTAATAATTCAAGCTATATATCATCTCTCTAAGCATAACAACGAGGATAACATCGTAGGCTAAGGTAAGTTTTCTCAAAACCCCCTCTCTACGTGATTACTTATGCATGTAGTTTTCTTGAGATATTTCTTTGCTAGTATAAGTATAAAGGACATGAAAGGTGTTTATCTAAATGGTTTCAATCAACAAGGAGACATATGTTGTACAATCTCCAAGACTTGTTGATTTCAAAAACCATATCATGTTTCAAACATGAGTATACCATGAGAATGGTGGATAACACACTTTTCATGAAGAAATAAAATTCACATTACCTCATTGTTCAAAATATACATGGATAACACTATATTAAACTCATCTCGTCCTGAAATGTACGATGATCACCTTAAGATCATGCGTGATGAGATTGAGAAGAACATGATGGGTGAATTACTATTATTTCTTTAATCCTCTTATAATAGTAAGTGCTAATTATATTTCTTCGTGTGCTAATATACTAACATATATATATATATATATATATATATATATATATATATATATATATATATATATATATATATATATATATATATATATATATATATATATATATGGGCACTTTCTTGCGAGAACGACTTTAAGTGCAAGAACTGCGAGAACCACCTTTTTACAACTAATAATACACAATGTACATCATTTAAATGCTCCATAGTATTTTGTTATTTTTAATTAATTCAAAAGGGTATAATAGTAAAAGACATTTTAGACTATTTTTTTTAATAATTTTCGTTTTTCTTAAATATTAATTTTCAGAGTTTATTTATTTTATTTATTTTTTAACATGTTTTCAAATAGTCATGGTGCATGCATGTTTTTTTATACCTAATCATTATTTTTTCTTTAAATCTCACGGTGCGTACATGTTTTTTTCTTCAAATAGTCAAGTTGTAAACATTTTTTTTCTCCAAATAGTCAAGGTACATACATGTTTTCATTATTCAAAGTGCATACATGTTTTTTTTTCCAAATAGTCAAGGTATATACATGTTTTTTTAGTTAACACTTTTTTTATAAAGCAACCAATATTTTTACTTGATCATTATTTTTTTTTTGAAAGTTTGAAACACAAATTAAAGAACATAAACCATTATGAAAAGAAAAACAAGATTGATATACTTAAATGTTACATTTCACTTGATTACAAGTATAAAAACACATGCAATAATCATATATCTCCAAAAGGCACAAATTATCTTTACGTATATTCGTGTTCATCCACTTCTCGATTTAAATGTTATCATCATCTTCATCAAGTAATCTGAAACAAGTACACGAAAACAATTAAACCACAAACAAATAACTTTGTAACACATGTGCACCATTTCACTAATTTGAAATTAACAAAGGATAAATCAACAAATATCAAATGTTGGATGACCAAAATAGATGCACGAAACAATCAAAGTTACTAAAACACACCCCTGTTTTGACCATAATACTTACATGTTTTGAGCATAAAACATACATGCTTTCATTAGTATAAACCACTAACTAAAACATATATGTTTTAAACATGTATGCACGGCCCTAGAAACATATATGTTTTTCAATAGTATACACCCCTAATTAAAACATATATGTTTTGAACATACATGTTTAAAAACATCATGTTCTCAAACATAAATTGGTTTCATTAGTTAGATCCCACTAATTAAAACATATATGTTTTGAACATATATGCACAACAATAGAAACATATACTAAAAAACAATTGCCAAAAACATATATTTTGTTTTCATAAATGGGCCTACTAGCACAATATTCTACAAAAGTGACAAACACTAAAAGAAGAAATACATATTGACAGAATTCAACTACCTAATTTGTATCTAAAATTAGAAAAAAGCATAAGAACATATACATGTACTGGACAAAAGCATAGAATTCAAAGTTGAGAATTAAACAAAAGTGGAGACTTGATAAGTATGCAAAAAATGTTACCAAAATTGACTGATCGAATGTTTAATGTGATATTTTGGCAAGGCCACCACATTTATACATATAGTACCAGGTCATCCAATTATAACAATATAAATATAGTACCATGTCATCCAATTCAGTCAACAAAGAACAAAAACTAAATGATAAGGCCACCATATTTATACATAACTGGACAAAAGCAATTACTAAACACATGACTAGTCATGTAACTCACATTTGCAAACTTGTAGACAATAATAACACAGAAACTCATATTTCCAGCGATTAAAAGAAACCAAACCATAGATCTAAAAACTGGAAAGGATAAAAATAGATCTCAAACAATCATTTTGTAACGCCATGTAATAAAAAAAATTAAGAGATCGAAGCAATAAAATAAAATGCGTACCTGATTTTACCAACTATTGATAAAAAAACACGATCAGTGATAAAAAGGGATCGCACAAGATCATGGTTGATCACTTGATTGTTAATCGATATTCGGTATCACACATGGTGAAACAAGGCCATAGATCTGAGAGGAAAAAAATTGTTGGTGGAGGCTAGGGCTGATTATGGTGATGAAGCGGCTAGGGTTTAGGTGAAGAGAAGAGATGAAAACTGTTAATTTAAGATAGAGATACAATCCCCAAATTTGAGCATATGCGGTTATTGAAATTAAATAAAAGTTAAATACCATGTTTACCCCTACATCAATGTTTCCAGGAAAACAACTTTCATTTATTTACCAGATTGCCATGGTACATTTAAATGATGTACATTATGTACTATTAGTTGTAAAAAAGTGGCTCTCGCAGTTCTTGCAGGTAAAAGTGGTTCTCGTAAGAAAGTTACACTATATCTCTACATTATATATAACAGGAGGCGTTTGAAGAATATGCCACCTCATTGCCCAGTCAATGCCCAGTAATTCATTATCAGCCATGTCATCACATTCAGGCATGTAAGCAATTTTTTTTTAAATTTATTTATTTTGCAATTTTTTAATTAATTTCGATTCCATTAGACGTGTGCACCTATAAGCAATTTTTATAATTAAATTTGGTTTAAAATTTGGATTAATCAAAATGTCTAAAAATTAAATACATTGCGAGAATCGAACCCGGACCTTAGTGTCCATACAAAAACGCCTTAACCAGTGGAACATGGCAATTCTTGTGATATACCATTGCATTCCCGAGTTGATATACTCATACCAATCACACCCTACAATTTTGCATTAACAAACCAGAAAAAGTTAGATCTTAATCGCCCTTTTCTCAGTAGAAAACCCTAATTTCCTTTTTAATTCGTACACCATTCTATCCCTCCCAAATTCCTAAACCCTAATTACTTGCAGGGAAAAGTAGCGTTTATGTCTTATGATGGTGTTCAGTACCAGCTACATATATTCATCTTCACATTGGCTGTATCTCATGTTCTTAATAATATTCTCACTATCGCTTTAGGTAGATTAAAGGTAACATATATACCTATTCATTCTATTACAAACATTGTGGTTACCATTCTATGCAAGCTGTAACATAGATCATCAATGATGATGATAAATATTTTTCAAGGGTGGCATTACTATATATTATCAAACCATTCTAAACATGTGGTTTATTGGTTGTATTTATATGAACGAGCTTTCTGAAGATGAGCTCGAGCCATGGAATGAGTTGTATCAAAGTGACAAAAAAAATGAGCAACTTTCATTTGCATAATGTTGTTTAATAGGCATTTGGAGTGTGATTTTTACTGTGTGGAATCTGTGTTGTTGCAGTTCAAAGGGATTAACAGATACACCACTATGGTGGAATCATAGGTGAGCATTATGTACCAAAGTGACAAAAAAAGAGAAACTTTCATTTGCATAATGTGGTTTAACAGGCTTTTGGAGTGTGGTGTCAGGTCAAATCTCATTTGCGCAACCTATTTTGATGGTTTATAATAGAATCTTTTGTTATGTATGATTTTAACTATGTGTGATCTATGTTGTTGCAGGTCAAAGGGAATCAACAAATACACCATTATGGTGGAATCATAGGTGAGCGTTATGTGATTTATTGTTGTATTTTTAGCCTTTTGCGCATGAGTTGCATACTTTTTCAAGTTTAGCAGGTAAGCTCCTCTGTACTTGGCTACTTGCTCCCTGATATTCACATCCATTATCAATTTATTATTAAATCATTCCCTAAAGATCACACACGTTAGTTATTCACTAAATGAGAACTAAATACTATGACCAGTTTCACAAACTCACAAAGTTTAATAAAAACAACTTTCATGGGCTTAAGCCGCTCAACTACTAAAAAGATAGTGTCACAAAAGCCATCTGATCTACAGCGAGAATTCATGGACAGCGTGACGAGTTATTGCATTTTTCACATGGTGTCGTTTGAGGGTTAGAACTTAGAAATCAACACGCAAGGCCCACCCAATTACAAGCCGTTGTTATAAGAGGATAAAGTTACAATTCCAGTATGTTCATATATCACGTGTTACATGTAAGATATTTATATCATTATAGGCATAGTTTTCATTATGGTGTCAAGGCTAATCAGACATATTTCTAAAACTACAGGGAAAAATGAATCGGTATCCTATATTTGTTTTTCACTGCTGTTGTGATCGTTTTGTCGATTGGTGTACAAGATATGATATTATTGTTGAAATATATTCGTAACTATAGTCAAAATATGGGTTGAAAATATTGTTGTAATATAGTCTTAGTGTGTAGCAGCTATAATATAGTCGTAAGGTGTAACTATAGCCGAAATATAGTTGTGCATCAGTTAAATAGTGATCATAATACGAAACAGACAAGTAGTTTTTTTAAGTTTTAGCAACATCACCATTTATTTATTATTATATGCAAGTCAGTATCTTGAATTGGTATTCGTGGATCCTCATAGTGAAAAAAAGTCTGATGCGGCTAAACCACACCCATGCTGCACCGCCGCTTCCAAATTACATCCCTCATGATGCCTATGGCAGTACATTCCTGTTTCATCTCATAGCAACAATAGTCTAATCGCCCAATCAGCTCATTACACATGTATGTACTTCTTATATCACTGTTATTTCAGTTGGTTATTTTCGTATTCTAGGTAGTATTCACTATACTCCTCGCATTGTTGCATGTTAAGATGGTGACCACACAATGATTTCATCTAATACCAGGAACAGATAAGAAGTCGAAGGCTCATTTGCCGTTCCTTCACGATGGAATGTTGATAACTAATCAACATTATATCTTTTAAAAGTAGATATAGGTTAACAGCTATTCCATGTTAAACAACTCATACTCTTATAAGAATTAGTATTTTTACATAATAATGAGAGTGCTCCTATTATATATATATCATTTCCATTTATCATGCTAATATTAGGGCTTTATACAACCAAATTTACAAAAATGGTTGATTAGTTTTCATTTATACTAAGACATGTCTTAGAAACAACTAAAACAATATATGAACTGTTTTATGTATTATATCATTAGAAAATTATATCATGTAATTAGGGTATAATTCATCCTAATTCTCATTACATGTGTTTAGTTATATCATGTAATAGTACTTTTAATAAAAAGTAGTATTACATGATACAGTATAATTAAAACTTTTAGCATAATTAAAAGTAGTATTACATGATATTTCATTCAACTCTTGTCACACCCATGTTAGTATAACAATTCCATGTTCTAATTTTCTCATTAGAGTTATACCCTAATTAGAATTAGTATTTTTCATCCATTCCATGTTTTTTTTTCATGTTTCAACTGCTTTTGTGTTTGTTGTTTTTTAGTGCACTACTTAATCATTAGGTGTACAACTTAAATTTGTTATTGTTGTAGGGTGGATAATATAAGGTTGATAAAAAACAAGATATTCTACAAGCTATCAAAATAGCTCAGGAAGAATTGAAGCGTGTCCCCTTTCCAAGCAAGAACTGCCAGTAAGGTTGAAGGTGTTGAATTATATTATTTTAACAGCGTTAGATTTCATGAGAAGTTATATGTGTGATTATAGGTTGGTAGGTGTAAATTGGTGTTTGCAGAGTCCCAAAGTTATAAGAGATCGTTGTTGGTAACCCGAAGAAGCTTATGGGCCTGGGATTCATGACTTAAGTTGCCCATAAAGAGTTACAAACTTAAAATACTTCAGGGTAGTAGAGGTCGCGAAGGCCTGTTTTTATGATTTTTCACATTTTGTGAGCCATAAATTGTAGTTTCTACAATTTTTGGAGGTTGTGTGTAAGAGAACCAATGAAAGGTGACTAGCCTTT
The DNA here is from genome assembly GCA_030686995.1 of Artemisia argyi. NCBI lineage: Eukaryota > Viridiplantae > Streptophyta > Magnoliopsida > Asterales > Asteraceae > Artemisia > Artemisia argyi. The sequence goes on along the minus strand of CM060677.1, from coordinate 32,433,540 downwards.
TGGAGATCCACAGCGACTAACCCCAAGGCCAAATGAGAGGTAAATCACATATCATCATGGTATTATTCACCTCCTTTTTTCGTTTTTATATCTCAAATTGGAGCTCTATAGTGTAGTGAAAAAGCATGGTTACATTTAAATCTTTCTGGGTTTTTTTCATGGTGTTGTTTGCAGTTGTCGCTACGAATTACTTGTGGAGCCGTGTTGAGGTGACTATTGGAACAATGGGTAAAACAACTAATCTCAATGTCATTACACAATATGTAATTATGGTTAAAGTATCTGAAGAAATCATTGATCCGCAAAAGTATTGCATGACCACGAACAACTTTCAAACATATATATTATTAAAATTATCACAGTATAAGCACTAAGAAAGATGAATGTAGCTGATCATTTAGAATTAGACTTTTGAATTAATTTTATGACACATTAAGAAATTCATAGACTCATAAAGTATACTATGAATATGTTATTTACAGGAGGGCAATAGGAGTTTGCATATCTATTTTATAGTATAATAGTAAAACCACAATCGTAGACGTTCATGCAACTGGTGTAAGGTATTTTCCGTTTCTTTAGAAAATTATTAATGCTTTTTCTATGACTGTTAGTGCTTTATCCCAATTATATGGATTGATTCCTGAAAGTTTGTGCTTTGGTTCCTGCTACTTTGTGCATTGATTCCTCCTACTTTGAGGAAGAAATTTAAATGAAAAAAGGGCATGATAAATGGGGTGGTGACCATGTATACAGTGAAGATTGTATGATGTAAGTACGCGATTCGAGTAACAACAAGGTGGTGGTAAATCAGATTTTTTAACCGATTTGATTTTAAGTTTTCTAATGGTTCTTGATCATGATACAGGTTGCTTCAATCATGACCGTGTGGAATCAAATGCAGCCTGCATATGCTGCTCACATGTGGAACAAAGCCTTCACTAAGTAACTTGGTACTAAGGTCTGCTCTACCTTTGTTAGAATCAGACATGTTCTTCGAGTGATAATTTTAAATCTGAAGATGGGGGAATTGGCAGGTTGGGTAACGGGTCAAACCGATTTGGAAAAACAATAGTTCTTTTATAAGAAATGGGTCGTAGTGGGTTTGAATAAACAATAGTACTTCGAGTAAAGGTTGGGAGAGTTTGCTTGCTACGAATAAAAAATATGTGAAACTTGCAGATTTTGGTCTTGCAAAGGAAGAAAGTGTTACTGAAATTATGACTGCCGAGACTGGGACTTACCATTGGATGGCACCTGAGGTATGTTATTGCCAATTTGATTTCTCACTTATAGCTTAATAGTCTACATGATGTAGGGAGATTTATATGGTATGCGAGTTACGACATGGCTAGTCTAACTAAGTTATTTATTTGTACTAATATTGATTGCTTAGCGTGTGTTTTCTAGGAAAATCGTATTGCCAAATAAAGCTTTTGTTAGTATTGTGTGTTTAAAATCATGGTTTTTTATCTAACTAAGTTGCTTATTTGTATTTTTGTTGTGTAATATATCAGGTCCCCTGTTACAATTTACGAATGTCGGGGGGACTAAATTACCATGAAGAACTTGAGTGCAAATGCATATTATGATACCCTAACCAAACTATGCGCTATTATAAGTAGGTATTGGTAAAAAGAAAAAAGCTTTATACTCTCTTTTTTATCTGATTCGAATAATTTATTTCAAAGTTTCACAACTGAAGCGAGTTCAATATCATAAGAATTCTAATTGACCTAAGCCAGTTTCCACAATAATGTCGGTTTAGGTTGTTTTATCTACTATTGCCTAAAATGCTGAGATTCCCAAACACCCCTTAAATGGAAGACTATATTATAAGATTCTTATTGATTTGTGAAAACCAAAAGTATCTTCATATATAGCAATTCAATTTTGGTTGTTCGTTACTTTGCATTTTTCTATAGCGGATGATGTATGCAATTTGTATGTCTAAAGTATGGATGAAAAGCATGCTGCAAGTGACCTTCAAATTTGATGTCGAGCATTCCGCTAATGTGAGTTTTCATATAAAGTTTTTGTTTCATCCATTACTACCAAAATCAGTATAGAAACCTGAACGTTTCATCAGTTCTAACTCCCATCTATCAACAATGGGGAAGTGTCTTGGAAGGTGAATTAATGTTATGCTATTTGGGATGCGCTCATCAAAATCTAATATATCTAATGTAAGAAATGTTTTTTAACACCTATTATAAACATGTTGAGTTTATTATCATTCGTTCTTATAGGTACAAAGCGACTAAAAACAATATTTACATCTTGACATATAGGGCAGAAGGTGGTGAATTCAGACGGCCACAGTAGCTTCCGACAGTTATCGGATAATGTCCCAGTACACGAGCACTGGTATACTATGTTATGAAACCATATTTGAACACGAGGTCTGTTAGTACATGAGGAATAGGTATGCCAATTTTACTTTTCTCAATGTATATGTGTTTTACTGTACGAAAAAATAGATGACTATTTGGTTTAATAGAACTGATGAAACGTATATATGTTAAACTTTTGGTTGAGGAGTTATAATAGTTTAAAATGAAAAATGAAATGAGAATAACCTATATAGTTACAAATTAAATGTATTTTTTTGGTATCATTTGAGACAAAATGACATTTATATATTACGATGACATCATTCTAATAATATATAGTCTTGAAAGAATGTAAATGTTGATACAGGTGAATGTAGTGTCAAATGTAATGAGAAAACACTATTATATATACATAATGTTCTAATATGATAATAAAAATTGAGTTGACAGTATTTACAGTCGATTGGTTTTGTATATACATATATACACATAATAAGTTAGAACATGCATGTTTTAAACAGTAGTCCTATTAACGTGTAAACCTTTCAGTTTTAAAATTTGTCGTGATCATTGGGTCTTGATGTGTATATAACATATGATTAGTCAAATAATAAGTATTTTTTAAATGTAAAATAATATCATAACAAAATTAAAAAAATCAACGTCCTTAAAGATATCTTTTCGTTAACTGACACCATAAAATTTATAATTATATATATATATATATATATATATATATATATATATATATATATATATATATATATATATATATATGTGTGTGTGTGTGTGTGTGTGTGTGTGTGTGTGTAGCTTACCTAAAACTATCCTTACTAACAAATATTATCCGTGGAGTTGAAGGCTCACTGGAGACGTTGATAGTGAGAATGTGGATAATACTTAGCTACTAGGACATGATAGGTTACTCTATCACTCGGTAAGTAGGCCCGAAATCATGATTAATGTCCGCCTTTAGGTTCGTTTTTAAGAAGATCTCAAAACTTCTTATATTGAAAATGATTGAATACATCATCCGATGTATTCAAGGCATTATACATTTGGGAAGTGCGCGATCCCAAGGAGTTTAGTGTAAAGATTATTGTCTAACACTAACTCTGATAGTGCGAGAGATTATGTGGATTGATAATGTACAAGTTATGTCTGTACCTTTATAGGTTGTTTCTAAACTTCTTGGTTCATCAAGAAACAAAAAACTTTTACTATCTCCACAACCGAAGCCGATTACGCAAGCGCTGGAAAGGCATGAAATTAAGCACTATAGATGATTCAAGCTCTAATATCTTGATGATACTTCTTTGACGACATTCCCATGACGCGCTATAACAAGAAGAGATTGACTTGACAATATACTCCATGATTAGCTCGTGCATTTAACACTTCATGATACGTCATCATCTCTGTCACTATGATGTTCAATGAGGAAACATCTCTTTTGAAATGGAATACTCATTGAACAACTTCATTGACATTCCACTTCTAACCCACTCATGACTATTTATTTCATTGGAAATATTTAGGTCATCTCATCACAATTCATTTTCTTCGTCCAAATCCTTTCGTTTCATTCCCGAAAACCTCTCGTGACTATTCAAATATTTCACTAGAAATATTAAGTCATCCGTCATATCCCTCTAATGACTATTTATATATTTTACTGGAAATATTAAAAGTAAACTCATCTCGTACATTCTCGTTGTGCATTCCCGAGAATCACTCATAACTGTCTAATTATTTCACTGGAAATAATGAAGTCATTCCGTATATCTTTCCAATGGCTACTTACTCGTTTTCTCGAAAACCTCTTGAATCATCATTCATAGTTTAGTTAAGTTTCTCTTGTCACGAGAATTTATTAGGTATAAATTCTCTTCTCGCGTCAAAAGGTCTTGCTAAATAAGTAAGACTTTTTCGTCATAAACCAAAACTGGACAGAAAACTGTTTTATCAGTGCACGACACCACTAAAGTAGTCACAGCACCATTAAAATTAGTGGTACCGTGTATCTGAGACAGCCCGTTTTCTTCTCTCATTTCCCTCACTATTCACATTCAAACAAACCTCTCCTCTCCAAAACACTGCCATAACTAAACCCTCAACCCAAAACTCAATTACACACTTGATAATCAAGATCAAGGCATTGCAATTAAAGATTTTCATTCACTACACCATAGTCAACACTAATTGTAAGTCAATTGAACCTAATTTCATTTATTTTAACTCTAGGGTTTGTTCATAATCACAAAATTGAATTGGGGCTTTTCAAAATTGATTGAATTATTATGTAATTAGGACTAGGATTAGATAATGTAGAACAAATATGATTCCCTAAACATAGGATTTGCATTAACCCACTTATATCATTCACTCTAGGTCCAAATTTTGTTATCAAAATTCGAATTAGATTATGTGTCTTTAGTGGAATCATGTCTAGGATACTTGAAAGTGGATTAGAAGTGATTAGCACTTAAGCTTTTAACTTTAAAAATGCTTTGGCGCCAAGTTGACGCACTTGTCAAACACCCCAATTCCATTATTTTTTGAAAAAGTTCACACTGCTAGGTTCATGAAATAACTTGTCTTGCATTGTTGATGCAAACTAAAAACATTTTTACATACATACATGATCTCACAAATATTGGTCGAAATACATAACTAATATGTATTATTCGACATATTTGATTGAGCAAAAGCAAAGTCAGGAGCGTTTGAGTAATTTCATTAGTATTTTAATAGAGTCAAAATTACTACACCTCCACATGGTTTGCATGTGTAACACCCCCATTTTTCACTGATTGCAGCGGATTAAGTGTTTGGGGTATTACTTCATAGAATCATAGTTATAGTAATAGAAAACGACTCAAAAAGAGACGTTTTAGAAATTTAGTTATCATTCATTATTATCATATTTTTGTTTGTAAAAGCTATACTTTTACTTTTGGTGAGGTACTAAAAATCTAGGTGTTAGGTTATGTTTGAATGATAACCAGGTTAAAAGTCCTCCGAGTTCAGTGCCTCCTTCTGCCATATCTTCGTAGAAGTAGTATACTTAGAATACATGCTTAAAAAGTTAATACTAGGTGTTGAGTGAGAGTCATAGGTTTAAGTGTTAGTGAATACAAGTTCCCTGGGTTCAGTTGTTACACCCATCTGAGAAAATGTAGTGTGTTTGTGATAATTGTGATGCATGCACAATTATCATGAGTGGGGTATGTTGCACTAAGCTCATGAACCACACGTTAACAATCCGGGTCATGGGGGCTGCAGACCCAACCATGAGGGGATGGGAAGGATAACTTGCCAAAGTTAAACCTTCAGTGGGTTCAAATATAGTATTTATTGGTACCACCCAGAGAGGTGTTAATACCAACGGGAGTTGTCAAACTCCAGTAGATCTATCAACTATATTCGCATTCGCGTGGGTAAAATATCCTAAACGATTAGATTCATGAATTTTGGTTATGTAGTGGTGGCAGTTAGTTTACTCGTGCAACAACCAAAGAAAAATACTTGTATTCAGTTTTAAGTAAAGCAAGTAGCATGTATCCCCCTCACAGGGTTTGTAAAGCATTTAGAGTGAAAGTTTTAAAAAGAGTATGAGGCTATGAACTCACATAGGCTTAGAGAAATCTAAGTGATGCAAATAGTGACTCGGGAACTAGACTGCCTTACTCACATATCCTAGTGTGTTGTAGGTTTGGATGTATGTCAAGCTTTAGTCATCTTGTTTAAGTTTCTTAAGTTATTGTTCTTAGGTTTGTTAATGTTTTAGATATAATATAACACCGTTGGGGCCATCATAATCTAGAAGTATATGACTCCTCACATGAAGCTCCCTACTATTGTATTATGTTATCAATATAATACCGTTCGGGCCATCATGATTCAGAAGTTAATACTCCTCACATGAAGCTCCCTACTATTGAGCTATATTGTTATTAAGTTAAGTTATAATCATAACACCGTTCGGGCCATCATATCTCAGAAGTATATGCAATAATCGTTCGAGGAGTCAGGGCACTTTAATTCGTAAACCCAACAAACTCGTCAAAACGAAATATCCACATAGTACTCCTCGAATGAAGCTCCCTACTATTTTATTATACTTCTAACTTTATTTAGGTTTTATATTTATATGATATTTTCACTTTATACCCTTATAGTTCTTATATTTACATTTTCTACTCTAAACTTATACTCCGTATTATTTATATTTATAACTATCTATATTTGACACAACTAGTCCTTGGACTTCTATAGTTTTATAAAATGACATAACTAACCCTTAGACTCATAAGTTTTCTATATTTACCATTTAGACCTTTTACTTTATAATATTTGCATAACTAGTCCTTTTTAGTTTATAACTTATTTTAGTTTCTATCCTAAGGTTTTAATACTTTGCAAAACTAGTCCTTACACTTATAACTTCTAGGAAATGTCAAAAACAGTCTCTAAACTTTATAGTTTCAGGAATTTAAGATATATACCCTTATGCATGTAAAGTTTTGCAAAACTAGTCCTAAATGCATGTAACTTATATTTTTACGTAACAACTAAGTTTTCTAGCTTATGTTTAACTAATATTAACTTATCTAAGTTATCTAATTGAGATTATAGGTCATGTAAAGGGTGTATAACATGCAAACATGTATTAAACTCATTTTAGGGTTTTAAAATGTAAACTAGTAAATGAAATGGTTCAAGGCTTAGGCAAGGGTTCCTATGGGATCTAAGGCATCCTAATACTATCCTAAGACTAAACTAAAGCTAATAGAATAAGTTAGAGTCTTACCTAGGTCGTGGGAGTCCTAACGTGGGCAAACTAGGGTTTCTAGGACAAAACTACTTCGACAAGCATGCAAGACCTATACCACTCAATATCTAAGTTTCCTAGAGCTCTTGTACTACTACCAAGACTAGAAATATTGAGGTTATGAAGTAAGGAGAGGTGTGGTTTGGAATGGAGGGTGGCGAGGGTTTATATAGGCTCGTAAGCCTTGGAGACCAAGAAAACATAAGTATGAAGTGTCAAGGAGGGGGTAAATGACTAGGACGAGCTACTACATGACTAATATAGGCTATATGGTGATTCATGGTAGCTAGGAGGGGGCGTAGGGTGATGTGGAGGATTTTTGGCCGTATGGCGGTTTAGGGGTGACAAGGAGGTGACGAGGAGGGTGTGTGGCGGTTTGGTGGCCACAAGGTGGTGGAGAGGTGCTTGTAAGCTGCTTGTGAGCTACTTAGGTGGTTTAGTGGTGGTTTAGGGTGATTAGTGGTGGTTTAGTGGTGGTTTAGGGGTGGTTTAGTTAAGTAGGTGACAAGTAGGTGATGGAGGTGTGTGGTATGGTGATTGGTAGTGACAAGGTGGTGTGTAAGCTGCTAGGGAGTGGTGGTAGGGTGCTTGCTTGCTTATGTTTAGGTTTTATTTGTTTAGTTTAAGTTTTGACCTAGTTTTACTTAGTGAGAGATTAGGGTTTTTCCTAAGGTTTAGGCCTAGTTTAGGTTCCTAAGAGTGTTTAGTGACTAATCCTAATTCCTAAAGGGTTTATACTAAGTGATGGTAACTTATGGGAAAGATTTGGGAAGGTTTGACCTATTTTTGTGACCTAAATGACCTATTTGTGTTTAGTGGGTGATTAGGGTTTATTGATGAGTGCTCAAACACTCATCGTTTTTGTCGTATTTAAACTGTCAAAACATCCGAAAAACGCTCAGAAATGCATCAAAATACTAAAAATATCCCAGGGATTGTATTTTATACGTTTCAGATGCAAAATGAGTAAAAACAATGAAAAACGAACAAAGTTTATACAATTGGCAGTTTTAGTCCCCCGACTTTCAAAAAGTTACAAAACTAGTCCCTGAGCATGTGTTTTGAAAGAAAAGTCAACCTAAGGCATTTAGAAATCAAAATTTATCAAATATTGTCCTTACGTAAAAACTTTGGAAAAATTACACTTTTGGTCCCTGCAGTTTGGGAAATTGACGAAATTAGTCCCTGGAGAATTTTAAAATGGAAAATACATTTTGTAACCCTCATCTTTTGGGAATGTGACAAGAATGGTCCCTGGATTAACTTGGAAAAGGTGGCAACTTTGGTCCTTCAAAATAGCAAAATTTACAAAATTGGTCCTTGTGATTAAAACCAAACAAACCATACGGACCTTTTGTATTTTTGTAAACCAATCCACTCCAAAAACAATCCACCCAACCCATTGATATCCCCAGCCCAAATACCATCCCAGCCCACCCACCATATTAATAATAAAAATAGACGGGGTCAAAGCCTTGGTCAACCACCTCCATCTCCTACCTTCTTCCCTGCCAAAACCAAACACCACAGCCCCCAACAACTGTACCTTCCCCAACATCCTTGTCCGCCCCACCTCTCTCCAATAACCTACCCAGCCACCCTACACCTCACAAATACCAATCCCACTCATCTTAATCCACGCTGGCAATCCTCCATCCCTTTTGGCGTCTAAATAAAATTGAAAGGCTGAGATGTTAGTAAGCAAAAATTGATGGATGGGATTTGCTCCCAAGAAGCACAAATGGGTCTCAGAGATGTTCTCACTCTCAGAAGAAACACAAGGAAGAAAAAGCAAAGAGAAGCCCTAGTTTAGTTTTAGTATAAATAGGTATCAATTGTAAGCCATTAAGGCATCGAATTTCAATCTATCTTTCTATTTTTTTTTTCATTCAGTATTGTATTTTCAAGGTTTAAGTTAATCAAAGGTTTCATTCAAGTTTCTTGCAAATTCGTATTTTATCTTAATTTACCAATTCCTTGTTCTTACTGAGAAAATTGTTGTATTTCGTGTAAAAGTGTTTAAGAAGTATCCCTAAGTTGTTTTAAATCCAAAAGAAAACAAAAAGGCAGAAAAGAAAAAGAAAGCAGAAAAACTTGTTAGAATTCAAGGAAATAAAAAAAAAAAATAATAATAAATAAAAATAAAAAAAGAAACAAAAGAGAGAAGAAGAAGTTTATGCAGAAGCATGGATTTGAACTGGTATAGAGCTCAGGGGAACATTAGGTTGTTCTTGATCTTGAATTCTCAGATTCCCTCCTAGCATGGATGCCAAGTAGGTTTTACACCATGTTTCAAATCTAAATTGAGATTCTTGATAATTGTAGCTTATAATTGTTGTTCTTTGCTTATTTAAGTCTGTTTTAGCATATTCTTAGTTGATTAATTGATTAGGAGTGGTAGGTTAGTGATTTGCTTGTTTAATTGTTTAAATCAGTAGGTATTAGGGGTGTTTGGATTAAGCAGTTAGGCTGTGTTGTTGTTGTTATCATAGTTTAAGCGTTGTTTTTTCATTGTACTTAGGCTCACATAAGTCCATACTGACCATTTCTTTGGTCACTTTCTCAGAAAAAATCAAAATTGGACACTAATTCCACCAACAGCTTGACTGCTGTGAATGTGGCATATCAAACCTTTGATTTCAGTTTAGATTTTGTTGACTAGGGTCATTTTAGCTTCCATTAGTGGTAATATAACATCAATGATCAATTAGACTCAGTGGAAATTTACAAAAGTCAACTTGGTCATTTGTTCTTAAAAAGTCAAAGTTGCATACCTGATTTTTGGGCAGATTTCAAAGCAGCCTCAGTTCTTTATTATTGATTGGAAATCCAAAAAGTTTGTTGATTTGAGATCTCACCCAAGTTGTTAACCAATTTCAAAAATAAAATTGAGATTTAAAATTGGATTGGACAAAGAAATTTGAATTGAAAGCACCTACTTGACTGAACTGCTCCCCTGCATCAGGCTTGAGCACCCAACTTTTGTGGACCCCATAGATCTCACCAGTGGGCCCCAACCCTTGAACCCTAGCTTTTTGGAGAGCCCTCCAGCCCCTCTTCCTATATCAGCTCTCATATTGAGCCTTTCAGCTTATTTCATAAGCTTAAATTGCCCAATAAGTTGATAGGTTGGAACTGTTTTGCTGATCTTTCAGTTGGTATGCAAAAGTTCATATTGGGTTGTAATCTTGTCTTCCTTGCTTCATTTGAGTTCCCCTAGGTACATTTAAGTGTTCTGATTGCATTTTTCTTATTGTGCTTATCTGCTCTGCTTATTTGCTATTTGATTTGGTTACTTGAAACTGTTTGAGAATCATTTGAATAATCTGAGTCAAGCCCTGGTCTCATTTGAGTATATTAGAGCTTATTCTAGTACTGAGAACTTGTCTTGTTAGTTTCATAAGTTTTTTTTTTTTTTTTTTTTTTTATATAAGTGCTTCTTAATAAGCACTTATCAAACTGCTTATTAGCCCCATAAGCATTTCCCAGCTTATTTTTATAACCTTGAAATTTTTCCTAGGCTTTAAATAATATTTTAGATTTTCTGTAAAATTTTCATAATTTTCTGAATTGTTTTGCTATTTTTCTTAATTTACTTTAATTTTTAATCATTTTTAAATAGTTTTTAATTAAGAAAAGTCAATAAAAAATCAGAAAAAGTCTGGAAAAATCCAAAAACATTTTAGATAATTACTTTAAGTTATTTTAGATTTTTCAAAGTTAAGTTTGAATTTTTCTCATCTTTATTTGTATTTCCTTTTATTTTAAATTGTTTTAATTAGTAATTAATTCATAATAAATAGAGTTTTTATTGAAAAATAGATTTTCTTTTTCTCAAAATTTTCTTTTGTCATTTAGTGAGTAAGAAAATTATTTGGAAACCAGTAGGACTTGCGTAGCTCTAAATTCACGTTTTTATTTGCGCGTTGACGTTTATTTAGAATAAACATCACGTTTGTGTGAAATTTGTGATTTTTAGGATTCCCGATACCTAATTTTTGTTTCCCGTAGCATTTTAGGTTATTTTAAATAATAATTAGCATTCCTTAGTTTAAATTTCCATTTAGGTTGCGTTTTCGTTCGTTAAGTCGTGATTTTCGTTAATTTAACGTACAACAATACCAAATAACATTTCTCAACCATACATACAAGATTTTAATCTCGATCTTTTCACGAAACTTTCCATTCACACCTCGTTGGGGTACGACCCGGGAAATCACTTCCCGGTCTCACAATTTGAATATCACTTTCACAAGTTTTGCGAGGTAATCGTTTTCCTAAACGGTTTACTCGTATTACTTCACGTTTATTTGTCTCACGACAAGTTAAACTTCACGTTTGTTGATATTTTGATAAATTGTTTTTGCACACACCAAAACACAACGAATCAAATGGAGCCGCTGCCGGGGAGGCTGTGTGTCGAAAGTCTCGATAAGGTTTAGACGATTAGTCTTGTAGAACCTTCGCAAGAAGTTACGCTTTTATAAAACTTATAAAAAACCAAAAATATTTTTCTTTTGTTTCTATATATGTATTATATCTATATCAGATAAGAAAAACACAAAAAGATTTTCCCGTTTCTTTGTTTAATAATAACATTAAAATCTTACCACCGCAAATCAAGGCAGAACACCTACCAACTGGGGGTGTGACCATAATAAGTTCCCAAACCTAAGATCAAAACTTGCCTTTGTATCACTTGAGTTTTGGAAAACTTTTAAACGAGAAACACACTTTAAGAGGAGTCGAAACGGTATGTGGCGATCCAAAGTCCAGTGAGAGATCCATTCTTCTCTCCCGCTCCTTTGTGCGTTTTTCTTTAGAAGTCGACCTTGCGTTCTTGATTATTGGTTTAAGTTCCCTTGTCGTTTAAGTGGTATTGTTTTAATTGAGTTTGTTGTTGTGGTGCATGCGCACCCGTTCGTCTACGTCAACAAGTCCTTTGCAAACGCTTAACAACATTCCAAGAAGAAGGCGTAATCGACGACATACCAATCCAATAGTCGAACCCGAGATTCGTACTATTCCTACCATGGCGGCTAAGCCCACTATGAATGAGCTTCTCCAAGCACCCATCGAGGGTTACGGAGATGCTATCATTGTTCCAGCCATCGTGGCTGACAACTTTGAGCTCAAAACGGGGTTGATAAATCTTGTCACCTCGCGTCAATTCTACGGTTTCGAAAGGGACGATCCTCAAGATCACATTCGATGGTTCAATAAAATCACATCCACCATCAAATGCAAAAATGTCCCTGAGGAGGCAATCAAACTTCTCCTCTTCCCGTTTTCCCTCGATGGGGCAACCAAAAATTGGCTTGACAAACAACCCCCTTGATCAATTGAAACATGGGAATATTTGGTTAAGAAGTTTGTGAATGAATTCTTTCCTCCTTCGAAAACCACGGCCCTCAAGAATGAGATCATGAAATTCACTCAGAAATTCGATGAATCATTCGGTGAGGCATGGGACCGTTATAAGGATATGCTTCGTAAATGTCCTCATCATGGTTTCTCCGAGTTAATGCAACTCGATACTTTCTATAATGGTGTAAGCCAAATTGATCAAGACTCTCTAAACGCCTCCGCGGGAGGTAATTTCTTGAATCGAACCACAAAGGATGCTTTAGTGATCATCGAGAATAAGTCTAAGGTCCGCATTCCACGAAGCAAGCCGGTTGTTTCCCAAGTGAATGTTAGTCCTTCTACTTCATCACCCGTGGCTCAATCTAGCACCGATGCTAGGCTTGACAAACTCACGGAAGCTATTCATGCTTTGGTTCTCACCAAAAATAAGAAAGTTTCTCCTCAACCTGCCGAAGTAAAAAAGGTTGAAGTTTGTGTTACTTGTGGTGGTCCACACGCATATTACAATTGTACTGCCACCGATGGCAATCCATTTGAAGTTAATGCGATAGCCGATAATCCTAATCAAGGAGGTAATCAATACCGTCCTCAAATAGAGCCAAATTACCGTGCTAGCAATCAAGGTGGTCCACCCGGTTTTTCTCAACCCAATAATCCAAATCGATTCAATCAAAATCAACAAAGAAATCAAAATGTTCAAAATCAATTTCATGCCCCCAATAATCAATTTTCAAATCAAGGGGGAAACTTCAATCAAGGTTTTCAAGCTCATAATCACCAAGCTCCTAATGTTGCTTCAAATGAACTTGCTAATTACATCAAAGCAAATGAAGCTAACATGAGGGGCATGCAAAACCAAATCAACACTTTGAAGAATGATTTTCAATCTTCAATGTCGAGACAAGGAAATGAGCTTAAGAATGAACTTCGAAACACTAATCACAAGATTGAACAATCTCAAAGCAAGATTGAGAACATGTTTGCTAGTCTTATGAATCAAATGAATCAAGCTTCTACTTCGGGTACTCTTCCGGGAAACACCATTCCCAACCCGAAGGGTGAATTGAAAGCTATTTCCACTCGTAGTGGTAAAGTAGTAAATGGACCCTCGACTCCTATTCCTCCACCTTTGTATGAGATGGAACAAGAACCCGAGGTTACAAAGGACAAAGTGCAACCCTCAAGCTCACGAAGTACCGCACACGTCCAACCCTCGGTTGATCCAACTCCAATTCCCGAATTTGCTTTTCCAAAGAGAATTCCTAAGCCTTCGATCCCGTATCCTTCAAGACTTAATGATCAAAAACTCCGTGAGCAAACTAATGATCAAATGAAGAAGTTTCTTGAGATCTTTCAAAAGTTACACTTCGACATTAGTTTCGCGGATGCTCTTCTCTATATGCCCAAGTTCGCTTCCACTTTCAAGAGTCTTTTAAGTAATAAAGAGAAATTGTTTGAACTCACCAAAACTCATTTGAATGAGAATTGTTCGGCGGTGCTTCTAAAGAAACTTCCTGAAAAATTGGGAGACCCCGGGAAATTTCTCATTCCTTGTGATTTCCAAAAGCTAGAAGAATACTTCGCCTTGGCCGATCTTGGCGCTAGTATAAATCTCATACCTTTCTCTATTTGGCAAAAGCTTTCACTTCCCGAACTTACACCAACACGAATGACTCTTGAATTAGCAACCCGAACGGTTACGTTTCCGAAGGGTATTGCTGAAGATGTCTTTGTAAAGGTTGGTAAGTTCCATTTCCCTGCCGACTTCGTAGTCGTTGATTTCGATGCCGATCCTCGTGTTCCCCTTATTTTGGGAAGACCATTCTTGAAAACGGCTCGTGCATTAATCGACGTCTTCGAAGGTGAAATGACTCTAAGAGTTGGCGATGAAAAGTTGGTCATTAACATTGAAAACACTTCAAAAGATCTTCTCAATCTTGAACGAGAAGAAATTAACCAAATTGATGTCATCGATATTGCATGCGATGATCACTTTGAAGAAGTGTTAAATGTGCAAGGATCAGTTAATTCTACAATCGATATCTCTTCCCCCTCTCTCACTCCTTTTGAGGGAGGTGAATTCATTTTGGAAGAGATTGAAGCTTGCTTATCATGTGATTCTCGTGTTGATCATGATTCTATCAATCCCGAGGAAGACATACTTCTCCTTGAGAAGTTGCTTAATGACGATCCATCATCTCTTCCTCCAAGAGAACTTCATAACGAGGAGGTCAAAAATGTTGAAAAAACTGATGACGTCCCCGAGGTCGAACTCAAGGAACTTCCACCTCATCTCGAGTATGCATTTTTGGAGGGTGACGATAAGTTTCCCGTCATAATTGCCAAAGACTTGAATGAGGCAAATAAAACCGCTCTCCTCAAGGTTTTAAAGTCACACAAGCGAGCCATTGCTTGGAGACTTTCCGACATCAAGGGTATTAACCCGGAATTTTGTATGCATAAAATTTTGATGGAGGATGATTTTAAACCGGCGGTTCAACAACAAAGAAGGGTAAATCCAAAAATCCATGAAGTAATCAAGCAAGAAGTCATAAAACTTCTTGATGCCGGGTTGATTTACCCTATATCGGATAGTCCTTGGGTTAGTCCGATTCATTGTGTGCCCAAGAAGGGTGGTATTACGGTTGTTAAAAATGATGATAACGAGTTAATTCCTACTCGATTGGTAACGGGTTGGCGTGTTTGTATTGACAATAGAAAGTTAAATGACGCCACCCGTAAAGACGACTTTCCTCTACCTTTCATGGATCAAATGCTCGAAAGATTGGCGGGAAACGAATACTATTGTTTCCTTGACGGTTTTTCGGGTTATTTCCAAATTCCCATCGATCCTCAAGATCAAGAAAAAACGACTTTCACGTGCCCGTACGGAACATTTGCTTATCGTCGCATGCCTTTTGGCTTGTGCAATGCTCCGGGCACGTTTCAAAGATGCATGATGGCCATTTTTCACGACATGATCGAGAAAACAATGGAGGTCTTCATGGATGATTTTTCGGTCGTTGGGAATTCATTCGAATCGTGTCTCACCAATTTAGACAAAATGCTTCAAAGGTGTGAAGACACCAATCTTAGTCTAAATTAGGAAAAAAGTCATTTCATGGTCAAGGAGGGAATTGTCCTTGGCCATAAAATCTCTAAGAGCGGGATTGAGGTTGACAAGGCTAAAATAGATGTCATTGCTAAACTTCCTCCTCCCACCACTGTTAAAGGTGTTCGGAGTTTTCTGGGTCATGCCGGCTTCTATCGTAGATTCATTCAAGATTTCTCAAAGATAGCTAGGCCTATGACCCGACTTCTTGAAAAAGAGACTCTGTTTGTCTTCTCTGCTGAGTGCATCAAAGCTTTCCAAACTCTCAAAAGAAAGCTTACCGAGGCACCAATTCTAGTTGCCCCCGATTGGGACCTACCTTTCGAACTTATGTGTGATGCAAGTGATTTTGCCATAGGTGCGGTCTTGGGGCAACGAAAAACCAAGCATTTTTAGCCGATTCATTATGCAAGCAAAACCTTGACCGAAGCTCAAGCTCACTACACCACAACGGAAAAAGAATTACTAGCCGTGGTGTATGCGTTTGAGAAGTTTCGGCCATACTTAATCTTGACTAAAAGCATAGTGTACACGGATCACTCGGCTCTCAAATATCTCTTTGCCAAGCAAGATGCAAAGCCGAGATTTCTCCGATGGGTTCTCCTCCTACAAGAATTTGATATCATTATTCGTGATAAAAAAGGAGCCGAGAACCTCGCTGCTGACCATCTTTCCCGATTGGAAAACCCTCATCAAGATGTTCTCAAGAAAAAGGAAATAAATGAAACGTTTCCTCTCGAGACACTTAATGTGCTTTCTAGTCGTGGTGATTCTAGTACCCCATGGTTTGCCGACTTTGCAAACTACCATGCGGGGAATTTCGTTGTGAAAGGGATGTCGTCCCACCAAAAGGATAAGTTTTTCAAAGATGTGAATCATTACTTTTGGGACGATCCCTATTTGTTTAAAATTTGTGCAGATCAAGTTATTCGTAGGTGTGTTTATGGCCAAGAAGCCATGGAAATTCTTAAGGCTTGCCATAATGGACCCACCGGAGGTCATCATGGCCCGAACTACACCGCTCGAAAAGTATTTGATTCCGGGTTTTATTGGTCCACAGTTTACAAAGATGCCCATGACTTAGTCAAATCTTGTGACTCGTGTCAACGTCAAGGAAAGATAACACAACGGGATGAGATGCCACAAAATGTCATCCAAGTTTGTGAAATCTTCGATGTTTGGGGCATAGACTTTATGGGGCCGTTCCCGTCTTCACGAGGGAATAAGTACATACTCGTGGCCGTCGACTATTTGTCAAAATGGGTCGAAGCAAAAGCTCTCCCAACCAACGATGCCCGAGTAGTTGTAAAGTTTTTAAAATCACTCTTTTCTAGGTTTGGAACTCCTCGCGCTATCATTAGTGATCGTGGTACTCACTTTTGCAATGACCAATTTGCAAAAGTCATGCTCAAGTATGGTGTCACTCACCGACTTGCTACCACTTATCACCCACAAACGAGTGGGCAAGTGGAGGTTTCAAACCGTGGTTTAAAAAGAATTCTTGAAAGGACCGTAGGCGAAAACCGTGCCTCTTGGTCGGACAAATTAGATGACGCTCTATGGGCTTTTCGCACGGCTTATAAAACACCCATCGGGTGTACTCCCTACAAGCTCGTGTATGGAAAAGCGTGTCATCTACCGATTGAGCTCGAGCACGAAGCTTATTGGGCTTTAAAGAATGCAAATTTCGATCTCAAGTCCGCGGGTGATCATAGGAAAGTTCAACTCAATGAACTAAATGAACTTCGTGATCAAGCTTACGAAAACTCTTTAATCTACAAAGAGAAAACAAAGAAGATCCACGACGCCAAAATCAAGAACCGCGTTTTCAACGTTGGTGACCGAGTCCTTCTTTTTAACTCTAGATTGAAGATATTTTCGGGTAAGCTTAAAACCCGCTGGACTGGGCCTTACACCGTTGCCAAAGTTTTTCCGTATGGTACCGTCGAGTTGTCTCAAAACAACGGTCCAAATTTTAAAGTAAATGGGCATCGGTTGAAGCATTATTTTGGAGGAGACATACCACCCATGGTTGTCCCGGACCTCCAAACTTTCCCCATGGACCAATGAATTCGGGGATCGAGTCAAGCTAGCGACTCGATAAACAAAAACAATAGCACAATACGGGTTTTCACCCGTATCTCTGATTTCTTTCTACTTTCTA
The DNA here is from genome assembly GCA_030686995.1 of Artemisia argyi. Taxonomy (NCBI): domain Eukaryota; kingdom Viridiplantae; phylum Streptophyta; class Magnoliopsida; order Asterales; family Asteraceae; genus Artemisia; species Artemisia argyi. The sequence continues at coordinate 32,415,730 of CM060677.1, read as the reverse complement.
CCACCCTAGTGTGGGGGAATGGCCAACCCTCCGCTGTTTGAAAATGTATATATGTATATAAGGTTTCATAAAAAAAAAATGTGTTTGTATGTACAGATAAATAAAGTGAAAAATGAAAAACGATATTCCCACAGTTAGTTTTTAATATTATCTTCTAACGTTCAAGGATTCGGCATAATAGCCGGGACTTTGAATATTGAGGACAATATTCAATTCTAAGTGTGGGGGAGGGGATAAGTCTAGCGAATTTTATCACATTATATCCTCTAGAATCCCCGTTTTTGGCCTAAAATTTTAAAAATTTTTCACTTTATTTCAAATTTTTTGTGGTAATCAGTCCGCCGTGTCTAAACGACAAAAGGGATTAGCTAATCCAGGAGCAAACGGCTCTTGGTAAAGATATCTCAAATCCGTTTACGGCTTGCAATTTGCAGAAAATTGTATGGTAAATCAACTCGCCATATCCCATAAAGTGAATGAGTTGGCTAGCCCGCAAGATTATGGCTTGTGGTAAAGGTAGTGGAAAATCCATAATTGGTAATCAGCTCACCAAGATGTTGACTATTCCATCAAGAGTTGGCTAGTCCAGAAGCAAACGGCTTTTGGTAAAGACTAATCAAATCCGTTGACAGCTGGTGGTTTGCTCAAAATCACACGGTTATCAGGTGTGCCACAGTTCTTACACCTGGCTACTCCAGAAGTGATGGCTTTTGGTAAAGAGTTTCAAATCCATCAAGTTTTCCAAAAAGATTGCTAGGGACTAGCAATAGTTTAGTGTGGGGGATTGATGAGTGCTCAAACACTCATCGTTTTTGTCGTATTTAAACTGTCAAAACATCTGAAAAACGCTCAGAAATGCATCAAAATACTAAAAATATCCCAGGGATTGTATTTTATACGTTTCAGATGCAAAATGAGTAAAAACAATGAAAAACGAACAAAGTTTACACAATTGGCAGTTTTAGTCCCCCGACTTTCAAAAAGTTACAAAACTAGTCCCTGAGCATGTGTTTTGAAAGAAAAGTCAACCTAAGGCATTTAGAAATCAAAATTTATCAAATATTGTCCATAGGTAAAAACTTTGGAAAAATTACACTTTTGGTCCCTGCAGTTTGGGAAATTGACGAAATCAGTCCCTGGAGAATTTTAAAATGGAAAATACATTTTGTAACCCTCATCTTTTGGGAATGTGACAAGAATGGTCCCTGGATTAACTTGGAAAAGGTGGCAACTTTGGTCCTTCAAAATAGCAAAATTTACAAAATTGGTCCTTGTGATTAAAACCAAACAAACCATACGGACCTTTTGTATTTTTGTAAACCAATCCACTCCAAAAACAATCCACCCAACCCATTGATATCCCCAGCCCAAATACCATCCCAGCCCACCCACCATATTAATAATAAAAATAGACGGGGTCAAAGCCTTGGTCAACCACCTCCATCTCCTACCTTCTTCCCTGCCAAAACCAAACACCACAGCCCCCAACAACTGTACCTTCCCCAACATCCTTGTCCGCCCCACCTCTCTCCAATAACCTACCCAGCCACCCTACACCTCACAAATACCAATCCCACTCATCTTAATCCACGCTGGCAATCCTCCATCCCTTTTGGCGTCTAAATAAAATTGAAAGGCTGAGATGTTAGTAAGCAAAAATTGATGGATGGGATTTGCTCCCAAGAAGCACAAATGGGTCTCAGAGATGTTCTCACTCTCAGAAGAAACACAAGGAAGAAAAAGCAAAGAGAAGCCCTAGTTTAGTTTTAGTATAAATAGGTATCAATTGTAAGCCATTAAGGCATCGAATTTCAATCTATCTTTCTATTTTTTTTTTCATTCAGTATTGTATTTTCAAGGTTTAAGTTAATCAAAGGTTTCATTCAAGTTTCTTGCAAATTCGTATTTTATCTTAATTTACCAATTCCTTGTTCTTACTGAGAAAATTGTTGTATTTTGTGTAAAAGTGTTTAAGAAGTATCCCTAAGTTGTTTTAAATCCAAAAGAAAACAAAAAGGCAGAAAAGAAAAAGAAAGCAGAAAAACTTGTTAGAATTCAAGGAAATAAAAAAATAATAATAAATAAAAATAAAAAAAGAAACAAAAGAGAGAAGAAGAAGTTTATGCAGAAGCATGGATTTGAACTGGTATAGAGCTCAGGGGAGCATTAGGTTGTTCTTGATCTTGAATTCTCAGATTCCCTCCTAGCGTGGATGCCAAGTAGGTTTTACACCATGTTTCAAATCTAAATTGAGATTCTTGATAATTGTAGCTTATAATTGTTGTTCTTTGCTTATTTAAGTCTGTTTTAGCATATTCTTAGTTGATTAATTGATTAGGAGTGGTAGGTTAGTGATTTGCTTGTTTAATTGTTTAAATCAGTAGGTATTAGGGGTGTTTGGATTAAGCAGTTAGGCTGTGTTGTTGTTGTTATCATAGTTTAAGCTTTGTTTTTTCATTGTACTTAGGCTCACATAAGTCCATACTGACCATTTCTTTGGTCACTTTCTCAGAAAAAATCAAAATTGGACACTAATTCCACCAACAGCTTGACTGCTGTGAATGTGGCATATCAAACCTTTGATTTCAGTTTAGATTTTGTTGACTAGGGTCATTTTAGCTTCCATTAGTGGTAATATAACATCAATGATCAATTAGACTCAGTGGGAATTTACAAAAGTCAACTTGGTCATTTGTTCTTAAAAAGTCAAAGTTGCATACCTGATTTTTGGGCAGATTTCAAAGCAGCCTCAGTTCTTTATTATTGATTAGAAATCCAAAAAGTTTGTTGATTTGAGATCTCACCCAAGTTGTTAACCAATTTCAAAAATAAAATTGAGATTTAAAATTGGATTGGACAAAGAAATTTGAATTGAAAGCACCTACTTGACTGAACTGCTCCCCTGCATCAGGCTTGAGCACCCAACTTTTGTGGACCCCATAGATCTCACCAGTGGGCCCCACCCCTTGAACCCTAGCTTTTTGGAGAGCCCTTCAGCCCCTCTTCCTCTATCAGCTCTCATATTAAGCCTTTCAGCTTATTTCATAAGCTTAAATTGCCCAATAAGTTGATAGGTTGGAACTGTTTTGCTGATCTTTCAGTTGGTATGCAAAAGTGCATATTGGGTTGTAATCTTGTCTTCCTTGCTTCATTTGAGTTCCCCTAGGTACATTTAAGTGTTCTGATTGCATTTTTCTTATTGTGCTCATCTGCTCTGCTTATTTGCTATTTGATTTGGTTACTTGAAACTGTTTGAGAATAATTTGAATAATCTGAGTCAAGCCCTGGTCTCATTTGAGTATATTAGAGCTTATTCTAGTACTGAGAACTTGTCTTGTTAGTTTCATAAGTTTTTTTTTTTTTTTTTTTTTTTTTTTTTTTTTTTTTTTTTTTTTTTATATAAGTGCTTCTTAATAAGCACTTATCAAACTGCTTATTAGCCCCATAAGCATTTCCCAGCTTATTTTTATAACTTTGAAATTTTTCCTAGGCTTTAAATAATATTTTAGATTTTCTGTAAAATTTTCATAATTTTCTGAATTGTTTTGCTATTTTTCTTAATTTACTTTAATTTTTAATCATTTTTAAATAGTTTTTAACTAAGAAAAGTCAATAAAAAATCAGAAAAAGTCTGGAAAAATCCAAAAACATTTTAGATAATTACTTTAAGTTATTTTAGATTTTTCAAAGTTAAGTTTGAATTTTTCTCATCTTTATTTGTATTTTCTTTTATTTTAAATTGTTTTAATTAGTAATTAATTCATAATAAATAGAGTTTTTATTGAAAAATAGATTTTCTTTTTCTCAAAATTTTCTTTTGTCATTTAGTGAGTAAGAAAATTATTTGGAAACCAGTAGGACTTGCGTAGCTCTAAATTCACGTTTTTATTTGCGCGTTGACGTTTATTTAGAATAAACGTCACGTTTGTGTGAAATTTGTGATTTTTAGGATTCCCGATACCTAATTTTTGTTTCCCGTAGCATTTTAGGTTATTTTTAATAGTAATTAGCATTCCTTAGTTTAAATTTCCATTTAGGTTACGTTTTCGTTCGTTAAGTCGTGATTTTCGTTAATTTAACGTACCACAATACCAAATAACCTTTCTCAACCAAACATACAAGATTTTAATCTCGATCTTTTCACGAAACTTTCCATTCACACCTCGTTGGGGTACGACCTGGGAAATCACTTCCCGGTCTCACAATTTGAATATCACTTTCACAAGTTTTGCGAGGTAATCGTTTTCCTAAACGGTTTACTTGTATTACTTCACGTTTATTTGTCTCACGACAAGTTAAACTTCACGTTTGTTGATATTTTGATAAATTGTTTTTGCACACACCAAAACACAACGAATCATTTATCCTAGGGTTTTGTGCCTAGATTAGTGCCTTATGAGTGTCTAATAACTAATCCTAGGTTCTAAGAGGCTTATACTAAGTGGTGGTAATCTATGGTGAAATTTTGGGATAGTCTAGACCTAATTCTAGGAAGTTATGACTTATTTATAGTTTTATGCTTAAGGGACTTATACCTAAGTTCTAAAGGGTTGTACTAATGCCTAATAGTTCTAAGGTATCCTAATACTCCTAAGGTAACTCATACTTAAGCCTTGGACACTTTCATACTAGTTAAGTTAAGCATATAGGTTCAAATAAGCACATAGACCTAATTAGGGTTTAATTAAGGTTTATTTGGGTTTTGTGATATGTTTAGTGTGTTAGATTGGTAAATTACTTATTATGGTGTTGTGGTGATTTTATGCTTGACATACCAGGGGTTTATAGGATGTAAGTGTTGAGTTATTTGGCTTGTGTAGATATGTGAGCAGGTCTAGTGAGTCATGCAAGTAATAAATGCACATAAAAAGCAAAAATTTACCTGTGAAATACCTACTATAGGTATTTGTAATGGGAATGATAGTAATGAGGTTTTGTGGGTTGTTACAGTCTTACCCTCTTAGAAGAAATCTCGTCCCGAGATTTAGATAATTGTAGGAGTAGGGGAAAGAATAAGTCGAGAAAGATAAGAGGAAGACGAGAGTTATAGAGAAGGATTATTCTGATACCAAATAAGAATGGTATGAAAAGAAAGAGATGTTTGCACAAGCGGAGTAGGAAATGCTTGCACAATTTCCAGATACTTAGGCTTATTTATTTATATCTCATTACTTACAAATAAAGGCATCCCAATATTTGTAAACAAGAGCGTATAAATTCATAATCCATTTGATTTATAACTTTCTCATTAAAATGAAGGAGCGACCTAATTCATTTTAATAGGATAGTCGTTATAAATCATCCTTAAGTAGTATCGGCGGAAAAACAAAGAGAATTTACCACACTTAAGGAGATGTGGTACGGGAAATGTTTTAGAGACAAGTTCCAACCATGATGAAGATTAGTTCTAGTCATGGTGAAGACAAGTTCTAACTACGGTAGAGGCAAATTCTAGTCACGATAGAGATAAGTTCTAGTCATGATAGAGACAAGTTCTAGTCATGATAGAGACAAGTTCTACAGTCTTCCTGTTCAGCAACTTGCCACATGGTAAATACCCATGTTATGACTAGAATGAGGGGCGTTGAAGATCTCCTTTTTGCAACTCTTGCAAAGTGAGATTTAACACTCGCACATAATGAGGATTACAGTTCGATGTAGATATTCTTACAAGCTCTAACTAATAGAATCTTGCGATATGACAAGAAATACAAGTTATACTTTTAGAACGTTGTAGGATGGGGTAGAGAGAGAATATAGAGAGAAGAAAATAGAGTGTAAAATGATGGAGGGGTAAAAAGGAAGGAAATGGAATGAGGGATTTTAGTAGGAATGATTGAGGAAGATGAAAGAAGGAAATGGAAGAAATAGGAGGGTATGAAAGGATGGAAGATAGTGGAAGGATGGAAGGGTAGGTTTAGGTGAAGTGGAAAAGTATAGGGGTATAAGATTAAACGGTAGAGTGGGGAAAAGAAAGAGTAGGATTTTAATAGGGGAGTGGGGAAAAAGGTGGGAAAACGGGATTTTGAATGGAAAAATAGGGAAAAGGGCGGGAGAAGGAGATTTAAACGGGATTTAAATGGTAGAAGGAGAGAAAAGGGAAGGATAAGATTAAACGGAAGAGTAAGAGTATAGGATACCTGAAAGATAGTATCCTAATAGAGTTTTGGATTAACTAGATGCCTTTCCAAAGTTTGTTTTTCCCCCTAAGGTTCTTCTAGTCTTTCCTAACTAATCCTAATTTCTAATGGTGAGGTGTTTGGTTCATTTGAAGTAGAGGGTTCTAAAGAGGGTGTAGGCTTAGAGGTTTTCTTTCCTAAGGGTTTACTAGGTGTATCCTTATTCTTAGATGTAGTTTCGGGTTTTCTTTTTTGTTTTAAGTTGTCTATGACTACCATTATTACTATTATTATAAGTATTAATATTCCTAAGTATTTGAAACCAGCTAGAGTAGTATCCATAGTATCTCCTAAGTGGGATTTCCTAATGTGTATTCTAAGAAATGTCAAATCTAAATCCTCAAATATCTATGTGTGGGTATCCTAAGAGACTAGGTAAGGGCAATTTTTATCCTAAAACTACTTATTTCTATATAGTAGAAGCTTGCTATGTGTCTATTCTAAACTAGGGGTTTTGTTGATATAAATAATGCCTAAAAATATTATTAACATATATCGATATCTCTATGTTTTGATAATCACAAAACGTAAACTCATTGAACTACAAATTA